>CM023540.1:64262911-64862911 GCA_013350335.1 Chimonanthus salicifolius
CCCCAAATTGAGAAACAACACTTGATACTTAAGAAAAATTCCCCAAACAACAAAGAAAATACAAAAATGCTTATTTGGCAATTCCCCAAAATGCGTAAATACGAAATTTTACAAGGAAGCTAAGTCAACAATGTTTCAATGACTTAGGAAAATGCCTCCGAGAAGAAGAACTCGACAAAACCCGCATATGGATGAAGAGGTGCAGTAACCACACTGGGAGGAGGAGCATAATAGCGTGAAAATTCTAGTGGTACCTCCCGAGATGCAGAACTTGGTACAAGCTGTCGTCACTACCGTTCTACAGCAACTTATGAACTACAATGGAAATGAGACCACCCATGAGGCTCATGATTGCAGTATGGTTAGAGACTTCCAGCAGCAGCATCCCCCTTACCTCAAAGGGAAAGAAAGACATCCCGGAGTGGAGAATTGTCTGAGGAACATCACCAAGATCTTGACACTGTTGAAGATCACCGGGAACGAAGATAGGATATTGCTGGCTATTTCACAATTGATTGATGATGCCAGCAAATGGTGGGAAGTGATTGAGCTACAGCGGGCACAGATTCCGGAAGGGGAAAGGATTGAGATGACATGGGACCAGTTTTCTGTAATGTTCCTGGAGCACTACTTTCCAGAGGAGGAAAAGGAACGCCAGACACAAGCGTTCATATCATTAGTGCAAGGTACCATGACTGTGGTGGAGTATCATCAGGAATTCCTCCGTCTATCATGTTATGCTTTATACATGATGGACACGGGGTACAGAAAGGCCCAAAAATTTAAGCGGGGCCTTCGACCGAGCATCAAGGCCAAAGTGACTATCTTTAAGTCACCTACATTGGTGGAAGTGGTCAGCCGAGCTACCATAGCTAAGCAAGAGCTGACAGAGATAGTGCGGTTCGTGGACAACTGCCGAGGCCAGAGCAGTGGAGGTGTTTTTCGTCCGAACAAGAGGTTCCGACCCAACTTTGGGAGACCATCACCTTACACTGAGTCAACTGGAGGTTTTCGTCCCAATCAGCCCTCCCCATCAGTATCCGTCTCTCAGGTCCCCCGAGGTGTGAGCACTTGTTTCCAGTGTGGCCAACATGGCCATTTCAAGAGGGAATGTTCGCAGAATGGTAGACCTTATTACTCCAGGGGTTCCTTTCGTCCTCCAGCCCGATCAACTCATTCACAAGTATCCAGGACATACAACCAGACAGGACGGGCACCTAATCCGACAAGATCTGGATGGCTGTATACTTTAGCTCCTCATCCAAAGATAGTGGATCACTCAGTGATTCAAGGTATGGCAGTAATTGGTAGTCTCTATGCTTTGGTATTATTTGATTCTGGAGCATCCCACTCTATTGTATCTGCTGCATTTATATCTGCTACTGGCACCCTAGTACAAAAATTGTGCACCGCACTCACTATTGCATCCCCCATTGGAGACACATCACTGGGACTTATATGCACAGCGGTAAACACTGAACTCGCTGGATTCAGATTTGAGTTCAATTATCTAGTACTTGAGATGACTAAGTACGACATTATCTTTGGCATGGATTAGTTGTCTAACTTCCAGGCCACCATTGACTGCCATCCCCATAGGGTGATATTTTGGTCACCCGAGGGAAAGCGATACGTGGTACATGCTGACAAACAGAGCATCCCTATGATTAGAAGACTGCATGAAGAATTGAACTACCTTGTATTGAACAACATCAGATTAGACAAGGCACCGGTGGCAGAACTTCCAGCGGTAATGAAAGACTACGCGGAGGTATTCCTGACAAAACTCCCTGGCTTGCCACCCAAGAGGGAGATTGATTTTGAGATCAAACTGTATCCTGGCACTACTCCAGTGTCATTGCCGCATTACTGGATGGCCCCAGTTGAGATGTCAGAGTTGAAGAAGCAAATTGATGAATTACTCAGACTAGGATGCATTCGGAACAGCACATCATCTTGGGGAGCCCCGGTATTATTTGTGAAGAAGAAGGATGGTACACTTTGGATGTGTGTAGATTACAGAAAATTGAACCAGCTGACAGTCAGAAACAAGTACCCTCTACCCAAGATTGATGATCTATTCGATCAACTCAGGGATTCCAGTCACTTCTCCAAGATTGATCTAATGTCAAGCTACCATCAAATTCGGGTCAGGGATGAAGACATAGGGAAGACGACTTTCAAAACGCGGTATGGACTATATGAGTATGTGGTCATGCCGTTTGGACTTACCAATGCATCAGCTGTGTTCACGCATCTAATGAACAGGATCTTCCATCCTTACATGGAAAAGTTCGTAATTGTTTTCATTGATGACATCCTGATTTATTCCAAAAGTCAGGAGGAGCATGCTGAACATTTGCAGATAGTCCTGGACACCCTGAGAAAGAATCAGTTGTATGTCAAAGCAAGCAAGTGTGAATTCTGGCTATCTGAGGTGAACTTCTTGGGGCATGTCATATCACCAGAAGGTATAGCCGTGGACCCAGCCAAAGTGGCGGTAGTCAGAAATGGAAAGCACCAAAGAATGTGACCGAAATCCGCAGCTTTCTGGGATTGGCAGGTAACTATAGGAAGTTTATCATGGACTTCTCCAAGATTGCATCTCCACTTACCCGACTCACTCAGAAAGGAGTCAAATTTGAATGGTCTGATGTATGTAACTGGAGATTCAAGGAACTGAAGGAGAGGCTTACGACTGCTCCTACTCTGATTTTACCGAAAAGAGGAAAGGGCTATGAAGTATATTGTGATGTTTCAGTAGAGAGACTTGGGTGTTCTCTCACTCAAAGTCAACACGTGGTGGCTTATGGTTCAAGACAGTTGAAAATCCATGAACACCACTATCCCACTCATGATCTGGAATTAGCCGCGGTGGTCTTCGCTCTCAAAAGCTGGAGACACTATCTTTATGGCAAGAAATTTGAGGTATTTTCAAATCACAAAAGCCTGAAATATTTGCCTTTTGTAACTCCCATCTCCTTAACCTCCCTCCTTAATGCTTCCCTTGGGATTTCATCCATGAGATGAAAGTCCCAAGGCTCCAACAGCTGCAATGGGTATCTTGGCTTACAAAACCGTCCTCTCTCATTAGTGACCATTTTGGGGGTTTCATCCGTGAGAATGAAACTCCCACCTCCAAGTGTGGACCCTTGTTTAAATTTGAAATAGCCATAACCCCTCACCTTTCCATTAATGATTCACATGGGGGTTTCATGCATGAGATAAAAACTCCCCATGCATCCAACGTGTGCTTACCTTGATGTTACCTTGTGTAACGTCCACAAAACGCCTCCTCTCCATTTAATTCCCATTTGGTTTTCATGCATGAGATATACCTCCCATGCATCCAACGTGTTCCATTGTTTGAATTTTGAAAACAACCAACACCTTTCATCTACACACTTCACTCACTTAAAATAAATATTCCATCCAACTCATTTAATTCAAATTTATTTAACTCATTTAACTCAACTCATCCATTTAATTCAACTCAACCATTTAATTCAACTCAACCATTTGATTCCATTTCCAACTCAAATCAGCCCCAACCAAGTTAAGCTTGGACTCACTTGGCGGTCAACCAAGTCAACCATGACCCATTGGGTCCCTTTTGGGCATTTTGACCCAAATAGCCACCTTGACCCAATTAAATGTATCTTACCCATTTACCCTACATTGAGCACTCATTCCATAACCGTTGGGTCTTAATTGGGCCACTACCCAACACCTTACCCATCTAAGGTCCATGTCCATTAATTCATAATTTAAATGGACAAAATTCATGTAAATTGATATCTTGAATATCCGGGGTGTTACAGTATCCCCCGTCGGAGACACATCATTGGGGCTTATATGCACAACAGTGAATACTGAACTCGCTGGACTCAGATTTGAGGTCAACTATTTGGTACTCGATATGACAGAGTACGATATTATCTTCGGCATGGACTAGTTAGCTAGTTTTCAGGCCAACATTGATTGCTATCGCTGTAGGGTGACATTTTGGTCACTCGAGGGAAAACAACATGTGGTGCGTACTGACAAACAAAGCTGACTGCATGAAGGGTTGAGTCATCTGGTATTGAACAGTATCAGAATCAACAAGGCACTGGTGGTTGAACTTCCGACAATAGTAAAGGACTATGCGGATGTATTCCCTAAAGAACTCCCTAACTTGCCTCCCATGAGGGAGATTAATTTTGAAATCAAACTGTACCCTGGCACTGTACCAGTGTCATTACCACACTACCGGATGACACCAGCAGAGATGTCCGAGCTAAAGAAGCAGATTGATGAACTGCTCAGACTTGGTTGCATCCGGAACAGTACATCGGCTTGGGAAGCTCCAGTTTTATTTGCTAAGAAGAAAGATGGTTCACTCCGTATGTGTGTGGATTACCGAAAACTGAACCAGCTAACGGTCAGAAAAAGTACCCTCTACCCAGGATCGATGATCTGTTTGATCAACTTAGAGGTTCCAGTCATTTCTCTAAGATTGACCTGATGTTCGGATACTATCAAATCAGGGTTGAGGAGGAGGACATAGAAAAGACAGCCTTCAGAACGCGGTATGGACTATATGAGTTTGTAGTCATGCCGTTTGGACTCACCAATGCAACAACTGTGTTCATGGATCTAATGGACAGGATTTTCCGTCCTTACTTGGACCAATTTGTTATTGTATTTATTGATGACATTTTGATTTATTCCAAAACTCAGGAAGAACACGCTGAGCACCTGAGGATAGTTCTGGACACTTTGAGGAAGAACCAATTATATACCAAAGCCAGCAAGTGTGAATTCTGGCAACCCAAGGTTATGTAACACCCCAATTTCTCAATAATATGAATATTAACGAAAATGCCACTGGATTGGTGAATTTAATAAATGTGATTGTAAATGAGAAAATGGTGGGGCCCATTGTTCAAATTAAGACCATATGAACATATTATAAGGGCCAATTTATCATGAATGGGTAACGAACATCAAATTGGGTCAATACGGTTAATTGGGTCAAAGGACCCAATTGGGACCCAATGGGTCATAATGGACTTGTTAGCCCAAATTTAATGGGGTTAAGCTGAAATGATTGGAAATTAAATGGAGCATAAATGGGTAGGCTTGATGCACATATGAAAATCACATGCAATTGGCTAAAACAACCCATAATTGGGTAATGGAGTCAATTGGGTCAATGAGCCAAATGGGGACCCAATGGGTCGGGTTGACCATGTTGACCATGGTTGACCGTGTGGACCCTCAACTGAGCTCAAATGTGAGTCAAATCAGATTGAGTTGGGACTGAAGTGAGTTGGAATTAAATCAAGTAATGAGTTGATTCAAGTGCATTAAATGATATGCATTAAGTGTAGTGAGTTGGGTGAGTTGAGTTGGAAATCAAAGGGACCTTGAGTTCAATTGAGTCAATGGGAGATAAGGAGTTGTTATAACCTTAAACACTATCAAGAGAAGTCTCACACGTCGGTGGTGTAACGCCCCGCCCTTTCCGAGAATTTCAGAGTCTAATTTTTTTTTTTTTATAAACAACGGAAGAGAGCGGGCGGCGTCACGACGCGAGTTAAGTTCAGACTACCCAAGTCTGAACCTTAACTGGCCACCCATGTGTACATGGAATAGACCATGATAGTGATTCACACATGGAACTAACATCAACATGCGGAATAAAAAGACGAGATAGCAAGTAATAGTCTTAAATAATAAATAACATAGATCAACCATCCACAAGTTATTATCCTAAACAAACCACAGCAAATAATGAATTATTACATGTCCAACAATAGTATTCAAATGACAGTAATAAAACGTAATCCAAATCCATTATTAAAGCACTTAGGCTCAGCTCCCCTCTTGGTCAATGACCTTTCCTTTCCCCTTGCTTGTACCTGCAATCTCCTCTGAGGATAGAATTAGGGCGTTAGATCAACGCGCCCAGTAGGTTCCCGAATCAGGGCTACCACATGTTAGCATATAAAACATGCATATACATATCATAATACATGACCATCAAAACAGGTAAAACAATGCTATGAAATATGCACATGCAATGAGCATCCCCCATCATGTACTTTCATAGCCATCACTTGACGTGCCTTGCACCGACAAGGTAAATTACAACACACCTTCATCTCTTCTATAAGCGATGTACATGTAATGAGCAACCCCCATCATGTACCATCGTAGCCATCACTTGACGTGCCTTGCACCGACAAGGTAAATTACAACAACATTCATCTCTTCTATACAATATGTACATGCAATGGGCAACCCCCATCATGTACAATCGTAGCCATCACTGTAGAACTTCATTCATTATCCCATGACTATGCATGAGATGCCAATGCCTGTATGCCATTTGTTAATGCATAATATATCATTTGAAACACATATATTAAAACAAGAGTATCATAAGACAAACTGGGTAAAACCGTGGTTACAAGTAGGTAGGAAACCTACTGAAGAATCCCTTCAGTAACTGATCTTTCTTTCGCGTCACCCGGTCACGACTCGCACGTCGTTCGACTTCCGGTACCTTATCCATATACCAAACAGCAAGACATAACATCATTTACTTATCCAATCACATCTACGACCCATCCGCATCATGGGGGGTTCGACCATGCCCTTGGCCGAACATCACCAACTTAGGATTTAACTTCCTACTTTATTTAATCAACTCTTAAGCACTTAACCCTTTTAAAAATGACATGGTTCAGCCCTATGTTGGCCAACCAATAATCAGCAAGTTAAACTTCCATAACCCACATCAAACACCATATTTTATATGGTTTAAAACTCACCAACTTCATCAAAACTAACATGGGGTTCACTTGATCTGGTTGATCCCTCTACTTCTCATGATTATACATGATTTAATCATGTTAACACAACCATGAATTACACATGGTTCAGCCACATAACCAGCCACCGAAACAACAATTTAACTTCACCAAAACACATCACTTACTTACATGGGGTTCGGCCATCCAAGGTGGCCGAACTCAATGTCCATATCTTGGTCTTTTAACTATGCTTTAGGCATTATTTAAATATGCAATATCAGTATTATATTGCTGCCTTTAAACCTCTTAGAAACCATCTAATTAAAGTCATTCACAACAGTCCATAAAGTCCATGGTTTCCATGTTTCAAACACCTTAAAACGAACCATCATTTGCATGGGGTTCGGCCCTCCATGGTGGCCGAACCCAATGCTATGTTTGCTGTTTTTGAACCTCATATAAACATGCATAAACAGTATATTAATATCAAGTTTTAACTCTCAAAAAAAATCATCCAAAACAGTCCATAAAAAGTCTATGGTTTACATGTTTTTCCAACATGAAACCAACATTCTTTTACATGGGGTTCGGCCCTCTATGTTGGCCGAACCCAATGGTTATGTTTGCTGTTTTTAAACCTCAATCATCATGTAATTAACAGCGTATTAACATCAGGTTTTAACTTTAAAAGAAACCATCCAAAAACCAACATGATATCATGGGATTCGGCCATCCAAGATGGCCGATCCCCATGGTCCGTCTTCTCCAATTTTACTCCACTGATTAGACCACATATCTTCAGCCTTTTCTGATATCCAAACCCATGTTTTAACCCTCTTTAAGCATGTATTTTAAATCTTAATAAAATATGTAAAAACAGTCCCCAAATGGATGGTTTTAAATTTCAAAAACCATTACCATTAACCAACTCTTTTCATGGGGTTTGGCCACCCAAAGTGGCCAAACCCAATGGTTCATTTCATTTCTTTTGACACCTTCTTCCATGGTTTAGACTCTTGTCAAATTCGACCATGGTATGACATGCAAATCCATGTTTTCAATCTTTCCAAAACATGTATCTTAGACCTCTAAAATCGGTCCTATTCTTGCATGGTTTAATCCTTACAAAACCATCAACACTAACCATAAAATTTCATGGGGTTCGGCCATCCAAAGTGGCCGAACCCTATGTCCATGCTTTCCATCTAATTGAGCATAAAGGAATCATATTTTAACCCTTTGATAGATTTGACCATCACATGGCCAAATCATGTCTTATTTTACCCATTTTATTAACCATAAATCAATGGGAAAAACTTACCACTTTCCTTTGCCTTTTGCTCTTGACTTTTAATCCTTGTTTCCTTAACTCCTTGCTGATTGTATGCTTGAATACTTGGTACCAAAAGCCTCTGCTGTTCCAGCCAAGAACACCAATTGAAGAGAGGGTGAAAGAGATGGGAACAATTGGGTTTCCTTTGAGAAAAACGGCCAACCATGGGTGTTTTTGTTCTTTTGTAGTTCAGCCCCAAAAACCTCTCAATTCCTCATAATTTCTTGCTCAAAACGGTGGGCATTGGGTGCCATCCAAGGCACCCCTTGGCAGCTACCAATGCAGCCATTCAAATCCCCAAGCATCTCATCCAATTTCCATGTATTCTCATTTAAAACCCATCATGAAAATCACCAAAACAAGTCCCCAACGTGTGGGACTTGTTTTGGTTGGTTTAAGACCAGCCAATCTCTTCAAATTCCCTCTCAACTCACTGATTTTACAGCCCCTTGAGTTTCCATTTTGACTCACTCAACTCAAGGTATTTTTTATTCCAACCCAACTCATCACATTTAATGCATTTCATTTAATGCATATGAGTTAACTCACCTTTTGATTTAATTCCAACTCACCTCCATCCCACTCAACTGATTTGAATCGTGTTTGAGCTCCCTTGAGGGTTCACACGGTCAACAATAGTCAACTCGACCCGTTGGGTCCACTTTTAGCTCCTTGACCCGTTTTGACAACATGACCCATTTATGGTATTTTGGTCATTTCTAATTGGTTTTTACATATGGATCAAGCCTACCCATTTTTCCTCCACTTGATTTCCAATCAAATAGACTTAACCCCTTTTAATTTAAAATCACAAAACGGTCAAATAACCCAGCAAGACCCGATGGGCCCCATTTGGGCCCTTTGACCCATTTAGCCATTTTTGACCCAAATGATGAAAATTACCCAACCAATAAAACTTAACATTCATAATGTGCTCATATGATTTTATTTTGAGCAATGGGCCCCACTATTTCCTTACTTACATCACAAAATAATTAATTTAACAACTCAGGGGCATTTTGGTAATTTTCCACTTCATTGAGAAATTGGGGTGTTACAGGTGGAGTGAGGTGTGGGCTTCCACGCATGGACTTCAATGGCATGAGATAGAATTCACCTTGGAAACTTGGATGGGTTTCCATCTCATAATGGAAACCCAAGACCCAACATGGGGAGCTGAAAGGATGCATTGGTTGGTGCCAAGGGGTTCTTTGCTTGGCGACAAGTGACTCCTTGGTTTGAGCAAGATTTGATGAGGATTAATGAGAGGTTATGGGGTTGTTTAACAAAAGCAACAAACCCCATCACTTGGCCGAATTTGTCAATTGCAAAACCGTAGAATTCTCATCTTTTTCCCTCTCTCAAGAACACATCTCTTTGGCCGAACCAGCTATTGGTGTTTTTCATCATTGATCAAGCACCTACTCGGCTAGAGACTAAGGAAGAAAGAGGGAAGGAAGCAAAGAGCAAAGGCAAGAAGAAAGGCTTGGAAAATTGGTAAGTAATCCATAGGTTTTTATTGTAAAATGGGTTAAATGGAATATGATTTGGCAATGAGATGGCCGAATCTACCAAGGGTTTGGAGTATGTATTTTGATGTTTGAAAGATAGAAAACATGGACCATAGGGATTGGCCACTTTGGTTGGCCGAACCCAATGAAATATTATGGTTATGATTGATGGTTTTTGTAAGTTAAAACCATGCAAAATGATGGACTGTTTTTGATGTTTTATTTAGACCTAACATGCAAGTTGAAAGGGTGTTTAAATCATGGATTTGGATGTCATGATTTGGCCATGGAATAGCCGAATGCATCAAGGGTTTAAACTAGGTTGTTTAAAATGGTAAAAATGTATCATTGGTTCAGCCACCTTGGTTGGCCGAACCCCATGAAATTTATTTGGTTAGGTTGATGGTTTTGAAGTCTACAAACCCTACAATACTATGGTGATTGTTATATGTTTTAATAAGACGCAAATTATATGTTAAAAGGTTTAAAATTATAGGCCATATGGTTCGGCCAATTGGCATAGCCGAACCCCATGAAATGATATGATATTTTTATGGTAATTTGTGATGGTTTTTAAGAGATAAAAACCATACAAAATTATGGGGTTTCTATGTGATTTAAATGGAGATATGGTTACTGTTTTGGGTCAGCCATTGGATGGCTGAACCATGTGGTTATCATGGTTAAAAAGTAGAGCTTAAGTTAAGTACATATGATGGAATCATTGAACCAAGGGAACTATTGGGTTCGGCCATGTGTATGGCCGAACCCCATGGACCATTTTATGGTTTATTTGGAGTGGAAATTATAGATGGATTGTAGTATGGAAATGGATAGAAATGAAGAACCATTGGGTCCAGCCATATGTATGGCCGAACCCCATGGACCATTTTATGGTTTATTTGGAGTGGAAATTATAGATGGATTGTAGTATGGAAATGGATAGAAATGAAGAACCATTGGGTCCAGCCATATGTATGGCCGAACCCCATGAAGTGACTTTGGAGGACTTAAGCATTTGTGGAACCAAGAAAATGATGGAAGATTAAGGACTAGTTAATCACATGGATAAATTGGTAACTAGACTTAATTATGAATGATTAGAAGACCCAAATTGAATTGGTGAGGTTCGGCCAAGTTGTATGGCCGAACCCCACTAAGGTGGATTGGTTATGGATGTTAGTTTCAATATGGTTTAAAGTCGATGGCAAAACCGTAAAAACTAGTCAAATGATAAAAATGAATAGAGAAGGATTAAAGGACTTAGAAGAAGGGTCAAACCAAAGTGGTATGGTTCGGCCATGTTGTATGGCCGAACCGTACCAAGATATGTTTGAAGATTAAAGTGTTTAAGGGTTGATCAAATGAAAATGAAGATTAAATCCTAAGTTGGTGAGGTTCGACCATGGGTATGGCCAAACCCCACAAGATGATTTATGGGATCCAAACTTGAATAGAAATCAAGAAGATTAGGTATTGACTTGCTGTTACATAACATGGTAACAGAACGTGAACAGCGTGCGGGTCGTGATCGGGTAAAGCTTAAAAGGAACGGATATTTAAGCGAAGTTTCCGTAGGTTTTCCTACCTACTTGTAACCACTATTATGATTGGTTTTATCATGATTTTGATGAGATATGTTGTTATTATTATTATGTTTCAATTGGTTTTTGAATGATGAGATTTACATTTACAAATGATATATAATGCATTGACATCTCATGCATGGCATGGGGTGATGACTTTGGGAAACTGGAACCCTGTCCATAGGAAATGAGGAGTACTATGGATTACACTGTGAAATACTTTGACATAAGAATCCTATCCAGAGGAAATGTGGATTACTCTGGCTTACCTTGACATTAGACTTCTATTCAGAGTAAATGTGGATTACTCTGGATTACCTTGACGTGAGAATCCCGTCAAGTGATAGCTATGTATACTTGTAATGGGTGGCACTCATTACATTCGCACTTACATACATAGCATTGATTTCAGATGTTTTGTTGATGATCATGTACTATGAAATATATGCTTGTTTTATATACTAATCGTGTGGTAGCCCTGATCGGGAACCTACTGGGCGTGTTGGTCTAACGCCCTAATTCTATCCTTAGAGGATAATGCAGGAACAAGGAAGGGAAAAGAGAAGGTCGAGGACCAGGAGGGGAGCCAAGCTTAAGCGCTTGATTAATGATTGGGATTTCTTTATTACAGTATTTTGAGTTATATTTTTTGGACATGTAATAACTAGTAAACTTTGCTATGGTTTGTTTATGGTGTTGACAATGGATGTTTGGATTAAGTTATTTTAATAATTGAGACTTGTACTTGCTATCTATTTAGTTTAATTCCGTAGTTAGTCTAGTTTATTCCGCATAACCTGTTTAGTTCCATGTGTGGATTGTTATCATGGGTTTAGACCATGCACACATGGGTGGCTAGTTAAGGGTCGGACTTTTGGTAGTCCGGACTGAGCTCGCGTCGTGACGCCGCCGGCTCTCTTCAGGTGTTATTATATTATTATTTAAAAAAAAAATTAGACTCTGAATCTCGGAAAGGGCGGGGCGTTACAGTTGGTATCAGAGCGAAATAGGAAGTTGAATTATCGAAGTAAGATTAAGACGGTTTCATGTCTCACTGACAGATAAGAATCCCATCTGACCGACTTTTCGGAGTCCGCTGACTGGGGGCCGGATTAATTTACTTGGAGTGACTCAGACTGAACAATTAATCTGAGAACGACAATGAAAGATAGCAAAGTAAAGTACAATCATCATAACTGGACATATCAAAAATAGCAAAGTAGGATGCACTCCCCGATATCCCCACATTGAGAAACAAACAACAGGAATTTAGAGATTTCCCCCGAAACAAAAGAAAACAAAGTGTGAAGATTTGGAAATTTCCCCAAACACAATGCATGATATGATACATAAGAAATTCCCCAAAACCAAGATTGGTTTTATTAGAACTGCTGTTGATTATTTATGAGTTCTATGTGATGATACAGATATGTCGAGTAACGTGGAGTATACGGAGTTGTGGGACAGAGGAACCCCTAGCAATCCTGTAGATTTGGTCTGCTTCCAACAACTCCAGCATGGAACTTAACATGGACTTTTAGGAGGGACCTCCCGAGGAAATTGAAGAGGATCTAGCACCTTTCCCAGAGGATCCTATGGAAGATATCCCTTTGATAATGGAATCGGTTGGGGAGATAGATCCCGACTATATGTGCGAGTTGTGCAACCAGGATGGGCACAGCTGTACATAGTGTCCTCACCCTCTAGACGTTGTTTGCCCGGCTTGTGGACTTCATGGGCACGGAGAGGCAAGGACTAATTGTCCTTACATTGGAGGACCGGGGATAATACCCTGTTTGACATGTGGAGTACTGGGTCACATGTCGATGACATGCTCTGACAGTTACTTTATGTTCGCTGATGATGTAGGATCATCCACGGAAGATTAGGTTAAGAGGTAGAAAGAAAAGTCAGGGAAAGGGGAAGATGTTGTAGGGGTTGAACCACGTAGTGTTGAATAATATCACCATAAATAAAGCACCAATTACTAAACTTCCGTCAATTGTAAAAGAATTTGCGGATGTGTTTCCAAAAGAACTCCCTGGTTTACCACCCATGAGGGAGCTTAATTTCGAAATCAAGTTATATCCTCGTATTGCACCAGTGTCCTTACCACATTATCGGATGGCCCCAGCAGAGATGTCTGAGCTAAAGAAGTAGATTGATGAACTGCTCAGGCTGGGTTGCCTCCGAAACAGCACATCATCATGGGGAGCTCCAGTGCTGCTTGTAAAAAAGAAGGACGGTTCACTCCGAATGTGTGTAGATTATCGGAAGCTGAATCAGCTAACTGTCCGGAACAAGTACCCTCTACCCGGGATCGATGATTTATTCGATCAATTGAGGGATTCCAACCATTTTTCAAAGATTGATTTGATGTCTGGTTATCATCAAATTCGGGTTAGGGAGGAAGATATAGAGAAGACAACCTTCAGGACGCGGTATGGACTATACGAGTTTGTAGTCATGCCATTTGGACTCACAAATGCGCCGGCTGTAATCATGGATTTAATGAACAGGATCTTCAGTCCGTATCTGGACCAGTTCATTAATCGTGTTCATTGACGATATTTTGATCTATTCCAAGAGTCCGGAGGAACATGCAGAGCACCTACGGATAGTCTTGAACACTTTGAGGTAGAATAAGCTATATGCCAAGGCCAGTAAGTGTGAGTTCTGGCTATCTCAAGTGAATTTCTTGGGACATGTTATATCCGAGGAAGGAATAGCCGTGGATCCAGCTAAGGTGGCGGCAGTGAAAGACTGGAAAGCGCCAAAGAATGTAACCAAAATTCGTAGTTTCTTAGGATTGGCGTGTTACTATCGGAAATTTATTATGGATTTTTCCAAAATAGCGTCTCCATTGACTCGACTCACTCAGAAAGGAGTCAAGTATGAGTGGTCAGATCAGTGCAACCGGAGGTTTGAGGAGCTGAAATCTGAACTTACAACTGCTCCTATTCTAATTTTGCCGGAAAGAGGCAAAGGATATGAAGTACGATGCGATGCTTCAGGAGAGGGGCTAGGGTGTTCTCATACAAAGTCATCGTGTGGTAGCATATGGTTCAAGACAGTTAAAGATTCACGAACGTCTTTATTCCCCACATGATCTGGAGCTAGCCGCAGTGGTCTTCGCTCTCAAAAGTTGGAGACACTATCTCTACGGCGAGAAATTTGAGGTATTTTTTTATCATAAGAGTTTGAAATATCTATTTGATCAGAAGGAGCTCAATCTGAGGCAGCGTAGATGGATGGAGTATCTGGTGGATTATGAGCTCGCGCTTCGATATCATCCAGGCAAGGCAAACAAGGTGGCGGATGCCCTCAACCGCCTATCACATGCATCGGTAGCATGCTTGATCAGAACAGAATAGGAGATGCTGAACACCATTCGAGAGTTCAATCTTTATATCAACAACCATGGGAGTATGTATAATTTAATCATACGGTCCAATATGGTCACCAAGATTGAACAAGAACAACGAGCAGATCCGGAAGTGGAGGAGATATGGGGCAAGATGTCCACTGGCATAGTCATACCGGAATGGGAATTACGACCAGGACAGGGTCTTTTATTCCAGGGAAGAGTATATGTGCCAAGGAGCTGTAGGAAAGAGATATTGATTGAGGCACATCAATCCAAGCTCTCCATTCATCCGGGCATCAGCAAAATGTATCACGATCTGAAAAGGCATTATTGGTGGCACGGACTAAAAAGGGATGTGGCGGAATTCGTGGCACATTGTTTAACTTGTCAGCAAGTTAAGACTGAACATCAAAAGCCACCAGGGTTACTCAAACCCTTATCACTGCCAGAATGGAAATGGGAGCACATTTGCATAGATTTTCTGACGGGGTTAACGAGATCTTCAAAGGGCAATGATGCCATATGGGTCGTGGTAGACCGACTGACCAAGTCTGCTCATTTCATTCCTATTAAGATGACGGATTCATCTGAGACGTTGGGTCGGCGGTACATCAAGGAAATTATTCTGCTACATGGTATTCCCCGAACTATAGTATCTGACAGAGATGGTCGGTGTACCGGCAGAGTGTGGCAAAGCATGCAGTCAGCTATGGGGACAGATCTACTGACTAGCACCGCATTCCATCCACAGACTGATGGGCAGTCAGAGAGAACGATACAAACCTTGGAAGACATGCTGGGAGCATGCATGTTAGATTTCAAGGGTGGATGGGAGGATCATCTGCCGCTGGTAGAATTCTCGTATAATAACAGTTATCAGGCAAGTCTTCAGATGGCCCCATTCGAGGCTTTATATGGTAGGCCTTGTAGATCACTAGTGTGCTGGACAGAGGCTGGTGAGCCTGCATTGATTGGACCTGAGCTAGTCGCAGAGACTACAGCACAAATTCAGTTAACACATCAGCACTTATTGACTGCACAGAGTCGGCAAAAGAGCTATGCTCACAAAAGAAGAAGGTTTCTGGAATTTGAAGTGGGGGACATGGTATTCTTAAAAGTCTCACAACGGAAAGGACACATGGGGTTTGGGAAGAAGGGGAAACTGTCACCAAGATTTGTGGGACCGTTTTCCATCATAAGAAGAGTGGGGGATGTGGCTTATCAGATAGCACTTCCTTCACAATTGGCAGCTTTACACGATGTGTTTCACGTGTCGATGCTAAGGAAATACAATTCCGATCCGTCCCATGTATTGAATGTGCAAGATATAGAAGTACAAAGCGACATAAATACGTCGAGAAACTGGTTAGAATATTAGAGACTGAGCAAAGGGTGCTGCGAAATATAGCGATTCAGTTTGTAAAAGTGGTATGGGACCGACATGGTGTTGAAGAGGCCACATGGGAACTTGAATCGGAGATGAGAACAACTCACCCCGAATTGTTTATGTAATTTATTTTGGAACCCTATTTCGTTCGATTTTCGGGACGAAAATTTTAAAAAAAGGGTTATATTGTAACACCCCAATTTCTCAATAATTTGAATATTTATGAAAATGCCACTGGATTGGTGAATTTAATAAATGTGATTGTAAATGAGAAAAAAGGTGGGGCCCATTGTTCAAATTAAGACCATATGAACATATTATAAAGGCCAATTTATCATGAATGGGTAATGAACATCAAATTGGGTCAATATGGTTAATTGGGTCAAAGGACCCAATTGGGACCCAATGGGTCATAATGGACTTGTTAGCCCAAATTTAATGGGGTTAAGCTGAAATGATTGGAAATTAAATGGAGCATAAATGGGTAGCTTTATGCACATATGAAAATCACATGCAATTGGCTAAAACAACCCATAATTGGGCAATGGCGTCAATTGGGTCAATGAGCCAAATGGGGACCCAATGGGTCGGGTTGACCATGTTGACCATGGTTGACCGTGTGGACCCTCAACTGAGCTCAAATGTGAGTCAAATCAGATTGAGTTGGGACTGAAGTGAGTTGGAATTAAATCAAGTAATGAGTTGACTCAAGTGCATTAAATGATATGCATTAAGTGTAGTGAGTTGGGTGAGTTGAGTTGGAAATCAAAGGGGACCTTGAGTTCAAGTGAGTCAATGGGAGATGAGGAGTTGCCATAACCTTAAATACTATCAAGAGAAGTCTCACACGTTGGTGGAGTGAGGTGTGGGCTTCCACGCATGGACTTCAATGGCATGAGATAGAATTCACCTTGGAAACTTGGATGGGTTTCCATCTCATAATGGAAACCCAAGACCCAACGTGGGGAGCTGAAAGGATGCATTGGTTAGTGCCAAGGGGTGCTTTGCTTGGCAGCAAGTGATTCCTTGGTTTGAACAAGATTTGATGAGGATTAATGAGAGGTTATGGGGTTGTTTAACAAAAGCAACAAACCCCATCACTTGGCCGAATTTGTCAATTGCAAAACCTTAGAATTCTCATTTTTTTCCCTCTCTCAAGAACACATCTCTTTGGCCGAATCAGCTATTGGTGTTTTTCATCATTGATCAAGCACCTACTCGGCTAGAGACTAAGGAAGAAAGAGGGAAGGAAGCAAAGAGCAAAGGCAAGAAGAAAGACTTGGAAAATTGGTAAGTAATCCATAGAGTTTTTATTGTAAAATGGGTTAAATGGAATATGATTTGGCCACGAGATGTCCGAATCTACCAAGGGTTTGGAGTATGTATTTTGATGTTTAAAAGATAGCAAACATGGACCATAGGGATCAGCCACTTTTGTTGGTCGAACCGCATGAAATATTATGGTTATGATTGATGGTTTTGTAAGTTAAAACCATGCAAAATTATGGACTGTTTTGGATGTTTTATTTAGACCTAAGTGCAAGTTGAAAGGATGTTTAAATTATGGACTTGGATGTCATGATTTGGCCATGGAATAGCCGAATACATCAAGGGTTTAACCCAGGTTGTTTAAAATGGTAAAAATGTATCATTGGGTTCGGCCACCTTGGTTGGCCGAACCCCATGAAATTTATTTGGTTAGGTTGATGGTTCTGAAGTCTACAAACCCTACAATACTATGGTGATTGTTATATGTTTTAATAAGACACAAATTATATGTTAAAAGGTTTAAAATTATAGGCCATATGGTTCGGCCAATTGGGATGGCCGAATCCCATGAAATGGTATGATATTTTTATGGTAATTTGTGATGGTTTTTAAGAGATAAAAACCATACAAAATTATGGGGTTTCTATGTGATTTAAATGGAGATATGGTTACTGTTTTGGGTCAGCCATTGGATGGCTGAATCATGTAGTTATCATGGTTAAAGAGTAGAGCTTAAGTTAAGTACATATGATGGAATCATTGAACCAAGGGAACCATTGGGTTCGGCCATGTGTATGGCCGAACCCCATGGACCATTTTATGGTTTATTTGGAGTGGAAATTATAGATGGATTGTAGTATGAAAATGGATAGAAATGAAGAACCATTGGGTTCAGCCATATGTATGGCCGAACCCCATGAAGTGACTTTGGAGGACTTAAGCATTTGTGGAACCAAGAAGATGATGGAAGATTAAGGACTAGTTAATCACATGGATAAATTGGTAACTAGACTTAATTATGAAAGGTTAGAAGACCCAAATTGAATTGGTGAGGTTCGGCCAAGTTGTATGGCCGAACCCCACTAAGGTGGATTGGTTATGGATGTTAGTTTCAATATGGTTTAAAGCCGATGGCAAAACCGTAAATACTAGTCAAATGATAAAAATGAATAGAGAAGGATTAAAAGACTTAGAAGAAGGGTCAAACCAAAGTGGTATGGTTTGGCCATGTTGTATGGCCGAACCCTACCAAGATATGTTTGAAGGGTAAAGTGTTTAAGGGTTGATCAAATGAAAATGAAGATTAAATCCTAAGTTGGTGAGGTTCGGCCATGGGTATGGCCAAACCCCACAAGATGATTTATGGGATCCAAACTTGATTAGAAATCAAGAAGATTAGTTATTGACTTGCTATTACATAACATGGTAACGGAACGTGAACGGCGTGCGGGTCGTGATCTAGTAAAGCTTAAAAGGAACGGACACTTAAGCGAAGTTTCCGTAGGTTTTCCTACCTACTTGTAACCACTATTATGATTGGTTTTATCATGATTTTGATGAGATATGTTGTTATTATTAGTATGTTTCAATTGGTTTTTGAATGATGAGATTTACATTTACAAATGATATATAATGCATTGACATCTCATGCATGGCATGGGGTGATGACTTTGGGAAACTGGAACCCTATCCATAGGAAATGAGGAGTACTATGGATTACACTGTGAAATACTTTGACATAAGAATCCTATCCAGAGGAAGTGTAGATTACTCTGGCTTACCTTGACATTAGACTTCTATTCAGAGGAAATGTGGATTACTCTGGATTATCTTGACGTGAGAATCCCGTCAAGTGATAGCTATGTATACTTGTAATGGGTGGGACCCATTACATTCGCACTTACATACATAGCATTGATTTCAGATGTTTTGTTGATGATCATGTACTATGAAATATATGCTTGTTTTATATACTAATCATGTGGTAGCCCTGATCGGGAACCTACTGGGCGTGTTGGTCTAACACCCTAATTCTATCCTTAGAGGATAATGCAGGAACAAGGAAGGGAAAAGAGAAGGTCGAGGACCAGGAGGGGAACCAAGCTTAAGTGCTTGATTGATGATTGGGATTTCTTTATTACTGTCTTTTGAGTTATATTTTATGGACATGTAATAACTAGTAAACTTTGCTATTGTTTGTTTGTGGTGTTGACATTGGATGTTTGGATTAAGTTATTTTAATAATTGAGACTTGTACTTGCTATCTATTCAGTTTAATTCCACAGTTAGTCTAGTTTATTCTGCATAACTTGTTTAGTTCCATGTGTGGATTGTTATCATGGGTTTAGTCCATGCACACATGGGTGGCCAGTTAAGGGTCAGACTTTTGGTAGTCTGGACTTAGCTCGCGTCGTGATGTCGCCCGCTCTCTTCAGGTGTTAGTATATTATTATTTTAAAAAGAAATTAGACTCTGAATCTCGGAGAGGGCGGGGCGTTACAGGTTAACTTCTTGGGACATGTCATATCAGGAGAAGGTATAGTCGTGGACCCGACTAAAGTGGCGGCAGTGGGAGAATGGAAAGCGCCAAAGAATGTAACTGAAATCCGTAGCTTCTTAGGATTGGCTGGTTACTACATGAAGTTTATCCTGGACTTCTCCAAGATAGCTTCTCCACTTACCCGGCTCACTCAGAAAGGAGTTAATTTGAGTGGCTAGACGTATGCAACCGTAGATTTGAAGAGCTAAAGAAGAGGCTTACAACTGCACCCATCTTAATTTTGCCGAAAAGAGGCAAGGGTTATGAGGTACAATGCAACGCTTCAGGAGAGGGACTTGGGTGCGTCCTCAGTCAAACTCATTGTGTGGTGGCTGATGGTTCAAGACAATTGAAAATACATGAACGCCTTTATCCTACGCACGATCTTGAACTTGTAACACCTTGGAATTTCAAAGTTAGCAATTAATATGAAATTATTCATATTTACGGAATTGCCATTGTGATAAAATTGATTTGAATTTAAATGGGTCAATGGTTCAATCAAGACCCAAAGGATGGTAGTTTTGTTTACAAAACAAATAAATGTTTAAGATATACTTAAACGGGCAAAAATCATAATTGGGTCAAATTTTGTTAAATGGGTCAAAATGGCCAAATTGGACCCAATGGGTCGTAGTTGACATATTTGACTATTTGGTGAGCTCAAAGCTTAATTGGGTTAAGATGAGTTAAATGTTTGAGTTGGGTTTGAGTTGAAATAAATGTTGGAGTTGAGTTGAGTGGAATTTATTAGTTGAGTTACATTAAATGAATAAGTTGAGTTGAGGGAGTTAAATTTATTGTAAGTGAGTGAAGTGTGTGAATGAGAGTGGAAGTGTTTTAATTCCAAATTTTAAGCAAGGAAAACGTTGGTGCATGGGAGGCATTACCATGCATGTAACTCCCATCTATGTGATGAATAAAATGGGAGTTACATTTTGAAGTTACAAGGGTTGCATGGGACGTTGGTTGCATGAGACATTTCATGCATGTAACGGCTACTAAGGAGATATGAGGGGTGGTGGTTTTGAGAGTTACAAATGCATGAATAAAGGAGAGAATGCAAACAATCACAAAGATATGCATAGGGACGTTGGAGCATGGAAGAATTTCATGTCAAAAAAAAAAATGAAACCCCACTTTGGCGTTGATGAGTATCAAAAGGATGGGAGTTACACAAGGGCTGAATTACCTTGGCTGAACCGTTGAGGTCTTAGGAGTTTCATCCCAAGGATGAAACCCCTAAGTCAGCATAAAGGTTTATGTTGAATGCAAAGGGGAGTTACAAAGGTTGACACTTAGAGACACCATCCCTTGGGCTGGTTTTGATTAAACATAGAGGGCTCATTTTACTCTCTATCTCTATCTCTCTCTTCCTTGGACTGTTATCATCTCTCCAAAACCAAGAGCAGCAGCTGGTTGCTTAATCAGTCTTTGGATTGATCTCTTTTCATCAAGACAAGTTCAGCCAAAGGGTTTTGGCATCAAGATTTAGCACACACATTCAAGGCCAAAGTTTTCTCTCTTTCTCCCTCAAATCCATATCATTTGGTTGAATTATCTCATGGAGCTTGCAACAAGATCAGTCTCAGTTCAAAGAACAGTAAGAGAGAAGGAGAGGTCAAGGAAATAAAGGGTCAAAGAAGGAGTCAAAAGAACCGAAGGAGACGCGATATTCGTAAGTACATTTTGAACCCTTGTTAAATAGATTGGTTAAGAAAATGAGATCTGGCCATCGTATCGCCAGATCCATCAATGGTTTAAATATAGGAATGTGATGTTTAAAAGTGGAAAAATATGGGCCATAGGGTTCGGCCCTTTGGATGGCCGAACCCCATGAGAAAATTGGTGAATTCTATGGTGTTTGAAAGTCAAAAATCCATATTTTGAAGTGGGGCTTTTAAAAGATTTTTATATGGAATTAAGCTTACTGTTTTGGAGTAAATATGACATGACTGAACCATGTTTATCTTATGTTAATTTTCTGATTAATATCATAGATAAATATTAGCGGTTTTTATTAAGAGAACCATAGGGTTCGGCCATGTGTATGGCCGAACCCCATGGACTGTTTTGTGGATTTTTGGATTGAGTTTTACAAAATAGAAATCATACAAGGTGATGGACTTATTGGATGGTTTTGGAAGGGTAAAAACATGGTAACATTATACAGTAAGTCTATGTTTTAGAGGACCAACACATGGACATAGGGTTCGGCCACCTTGGATGGCCGAACCCCATGTAAGTATTTGGTTGTTTGGTTTGGCTTTCAAGAAGATGGAAATCACATCAATTATGGACTTAGTATTAAGGTGATAATGGAATATAGGATTAAAATCTTTAGGGTGAGGCTCGGCCATGTTATGTGGCCGAACCCCACCAATTGACATGTGATGGACTTGGTGGTTCATTCATAACAAATTTGGGCAAAATGAGATGTATGATTGAAGGGTTTATATGACTAAAATAAATGGTGAGGTTCAGCCATGTTGTATGGCTGAACCCCACAAAGGTGGCGTGTTGATGGACTTTGTTGTCTAAGGAAAAATTAGGCAAAGGATAGTATAATGGCATTATTGTAAATAAGGGTGAAAAGATGAAATGATCAAAAGAATGGACCTATGAGCCAAAACCTAAGGTGGTAAGATTCGGCCATGTAGTATAGCCGAACCCTACCAAGTGTCATTTGAAAAGTTTGGGATACTTAGATGGTATTAAGTAAATAAAAGATTTATCAAGGTTTAAATGGGTGAGGTTCGGCCATGGGGTATGGCCGAACCCCACAAAGTAGATTTTTGGGATTTAAATCAAATTAGAATCATATGGTCAAATGATTAACTTGCTGCCATGTACATAGGGTATTCGGATTTCTAGAATGGTGTACAAAGCCGTGATCGGAAGACGGTCCAAAGGAAGGGTCGAACAAAGTAAACTATTGTAGGTTTCCTACCTTTATTGTAACCACTATTCCATATGTTGTTTTATGTTGATTTCAATAACTTATATGATTGTAAAGCTATGTTTCTAAATGACATGTTTGCATAGACATCTCATGCATGGCATGGGATGATGGTGTTGTAACCGGAGGCCACACTCCGTCGGGGCGTCCAAAAGACCACTGTGGGGAACCCTGATGATGAGAATCCCATCAGGAGGAATCCGGAGGCCACACTTTGTCGGGGCATCTGAAAGACCACTGTGGGTTACCTTGACGATGAGAATCCCGTCAAGTGATGGCTATGTTGAATGGTGATGGGTGGGACTCATTACATGCTCATTTCATACATAGCATCTTTTTATAGAATTTTGTCACACATGTATTATTATTATACTATTTGCATGTTTTTGACTAACCATGTGGTAGCCCTATTCGGAAACACTACTGGGCGCGTTGATCTAACGCCCTATCTATATCCTTAGTGGATGATGCAGGGAAAGGGAAAAACGTGGAGCGAGAAGAGGACCAAGTACGGAAACTTGGGTGGTTTGAATGATTGGAATGGATTATGAATGGACTATTTTATGGACTTGATATTTGATAAATTTGGACAATGTAATTTGGTAATTAGTTATGTTGGCTTGTAATAAGTAGTTAAGATAGATGCTATGGTTTGTTTTATGTTGGATGTTTTGATTAAACGATTAGTTAAGATTGATTAGTAATTTTGGAGAATAAGTTATGTACTTTGCTATCTAATAATGGAAATTGGATTAGTCATAGGTTCTATTATAACCTCAGTTAGATTTAGAGTAAGTTAATTCCGCAAGTTATATATGTACCATGTGCGGATCAATTTTATGGACTTAGTTCATACGCACATGGGCTTGGCTAGTTAAGGGTCGAATTTAGAGATCCGAACTTAACTCGCGTCGTGACACTCCGCCCCGATCACATGATTATTTTAAATTAAAAAAATAAAAATAAACTCTAAAAATTAGAGTGAAAAGGGCGGGACGTTACAAAACTAGCCGCAATGGTCTTCGCTCTCAAAAGCTGGAGACGTTATTTATATGGTGAGAAATTTGAAGTGTTTTCAGATCATAAGAGCTTGAAGTACTTGTTTGATCAGAAAGAGCTCAACCTGAGGCAGCGCAGATGGATGGAACATCTGCAAGATTATGAGTTCACACTTCGTTATCACCCTGGCAAGGCGAACAAAGTGGTAGATGCCCTCAGCCGCATATCACATGCATCAGTGGCATGTTTGATCAGGACAGAATGGGAGATGTTGAATACTATACGAGAGTTCAATCTATATATCAATAACCATGGGAGTATGTACAATTTGATCATACGGTCCAACATGGTTACCAAGATTGAATAGGAACAACGGATAGACCGGAAGTGGAGGAGATATGGGCCAAGATGTCTACTAGTGAAGTCATACCGGAATGGGAGTTACGACCAGGACAGGGTCTTGTATTCCGAGGAAGGATATATGTGCCTAAGAGCTGCAAAAAAGAGTTATTGATTAAGGCACATCAGACCAAACTCTCTATTCATCCGGGCAGCACCAAGATGTATCACGACCTGTAGAGACATTATTGGTGGCACGGCCTCAAGAGGGATGTGGCAGAATTTGTGGCTTATTGCTTAACGTGTCAGCAGGTTAAGACGGAACATCAGAAGCCACCAGGGTTACTCAAACCCTTACCAGTGCTGGAATGGAAATGGGAGCACATCTCCATGGATTTTGTGACAAGGTTGCCAAGGTCTTCAAAGGGCAACGATGCGATATGGGTTGTGCTAGACCAACTGACCAAGTCTGCACATTTCATTCCCACAGGATGACAGACTCATCTGAGACCTTGGGTCGACGGTATATCAAGGATATCATCAGATTGCATGGTATTCCTCAGACTATTGTGTCCGACAGAGATGGTCGATTCACCGGCAGAGTATGGCAGAGTATGTAGTCGGCCATGGGAATAGATCTACTGACTAGTACAACATTTCATCCACAGACTAATGGGCAGTTTGAGAGGACAATACAAACATTGGAGGATATGCTGAGAGCATGCATGCTAGATTTCAAGGGTTGATGGAGGATCACTTGCCGTTGGTAGAATTCTCATACAACAATAGTTACCAGGCAAGCCTTCAAATGGCTCCATTTGAGGCATTATATGGTAGACCATGTAGATCACCTGTGTGCTGGACAGAGGCTGGTGAGCTTGCACTGATTAGACCTGAGTTGGTTGCAGATACTACAGCGCAGATATAATTGATACGGCAGCATCTATTGGCTACGCAGAGTCGTCAGAAGAGCTATGCTTATAAGAGGAGGAGGTTCCTTGAATTTGAAGTGGAGGGACATGGTGTTCTTGAAAGTCTCGCCACGAAAGGGACACATGAGATTTGGAAAGAAGGGGAAATTGTCGCCAAGATATGTGGGACCGTTTTCAATCATAAGAAGGATGGGGGACGTGGCTTATCAATTGGTAGTCCCTTCACAGTTGGTATCTTTGCACGATGTGTTCCATATATCGATGTTGAGGAAGTACAATCCTGATCCCTCTCATGTACTGAATATACAAGACATAGATGTCCAAAGCGACGTGACATACATCGAAAAACCTGTCTGAGTGGTGGACACAGAACAAAGGGTATTACAGAACCGAGCGATCCAGTTTGTCAAGGTGGTATGGGATCAACATGGCATTGAGGAAGCCACTTGGGAACTCGAGTCGGAAATGAGAAAAACTCATCCTGAGCTATTTATGTAAATGTTTAAAACCCTACTATACTTGATTTTCGGGACGAAAATTTTAAAAAAGAGGGTTGTATTGTAACACTTTGGAATCCCATGTTATCAATATTTACAGAATTTGCCATTTTAATTGTGAATTAACGGATATGAACCTTAGATGTAACACCCCGGTTTTCCAAGTTATTAATATATATGAAAATTACCCATTTAATTGGTGAATTTTAGATATGGATCTTAGATGGGTAAAGTGTTGGGTCATTGCCCACTTAAGACCCAACGGATTGTGGAATTGGTTTCAATAAAAATTAAATAAAGGTTGCATGGCCGTGTATGAGATATTGCTTGGCCGAATATGAGATTTACGTATCCAAGTTAATGCGCATAAGATCATTTAAAAAGGGGTCTTCCCTTGATTAAGAGTGATACAAGGGGAATTGCAAAATATAGAAGATGTCTTAGCCGTGTGTGGGAGATATGCATATCAATGAGGATGCGCATAAGATCCTTTAAAAGGTGTCTATTTCCTTGGTTAAGGGTGAAACTAGGGGATTGCTAAATATAAAAGATATCTAAGATTAAAAATGCGATATTGCCTTGCCGTGTGGGAGTTATGCGTAATCCATGATCATGCGTCAAAATGAGTCCTTTCCTTGGTGAGGGCGGCACCAAGGCAATTGCTAATTTCAAGGGATCATGGCACCTTCTAAATTAAGACACAAAGGGGCGCATGGCACCTTCTAAGTTAGGACCAAGTGGAATTTTATAAAGGAGAGACACAAGGGGCGCTCGGCCTACACACATAAAGCCGAACTCTCTTTCCCTCTCAAGTCTCATTCTCGGCATTATTCAAAGGAAGAGAAGGCAGCCAGCAAGTGGGAAAGATCAAGAAGAAATGGAAAGAGGCTAAGGAAGAAGAAGATTGGAAGAACAAGAACAAGCGAAGAAAAACCGGAGGAGTCGCAGAACTGGTTAGTATTTTGATAAATTTGTTTAAGATAGGGAACATGGAAGAGAATTAGGGAATGATTATGATATTTTTAATGAAAAGGAGAAACCATAGGGTTCGGCCATAGTGCATGGCCGAACCCCATGAAAGAATATTGGGTAATTTTAAATGGAGTTTGAAAGGGTAAAAATCATAAGTTTAATGATTTAAATAGAAATTAAAGGACCATAGGGTTCGGCCATGTTGTATGGCCGAACCCCATGGGAGTTTGTTGGTAATGATATATGATTTTTGGAGGGATGAAAACCATGAAGGATATTAGTTATTTTAATGGAATTGAAAGAAGAAAATCATAGATGTGGTTTATGATTTTAAAGGGTTTAAATGGAGGGACAGTGGTTTTGTTTAATGATTTTTTTAAAGAGAAGATTTTGAACCATAGGGTTTGGCCATGGGGTATGGCCGACCCCCATGGAAGATGCTTATTAAATTAGAAAGTTTCTAATTATGGACTTGTTGATTAAAAAAGGAAAAAACCTTGATTTATGGATTCAAGAATGGGAATTGTTATAATTGGAAAGTTAGACATCATAGGGTTCGGCCATGGTGTATGGCCGAACCCCATGAACCAATGTTATGGATCGGTTTTGGACATAAACATAAGGTAATGGCAATATTGTAATAAAGGCGAAAAATCAAAGATCATGGGTTCGGCCATGGTGTATGGCCGAACCCCATGAAGAATGTTTTGTTTATGGATTTGAACAATGGCAATGATGTAAATAAGTGATAGACCATGGGTTCGGCCATGGTGTGTAACACCCCAATTTCTCAATGAAGTGGAAAATTACCAAAATGCCCCTGAGTTGTTTAATTAATTATTTTGTGATGTTAAGTAAGGAAATAGTGGGGCCCATTGCTCAAAATAAAATCATATGAGCACATTATGAATGTTAAGTTTTATTGGTTGGGTAATTTTCATCATTTGGGTCAAAAATGGCTAAATGGGTCAAAGGGCCCAAATGGGGCCCATCGGGTCAAAATGGATGATTTGACCATTTTGTGAATTTAAATTAAAGGGGGTTAAGCCTAGTTGATTGGAAATCAAGTGGAGAAGAAATGGGTAGGCTTGATCCATATGTGAAAACCATTTACAAATGACCAAAATACCATAAATGGGTCATGTTGTCAAAACGGGTCAAGGAGCTAAAAGTGGACCCAACGGGTCGAGTTGACTATTGTTGACCGTGTGAACCCTCAAGGGAGCTCAGACACGATTCAAATCAGTTGAGTGGGATGGAGGTGAGTTGGAATTAAATCAAAAGGTGAGTTAACTCATATGCATTAAATGAAATGCATTAAATGTGATGAGTTGGGTTGGAATAAAAATACCTTGAGTTGGGTGAGTCAAAATGGAAATTCAAGGGGCTGTAAAATCAGTGAGTTGAGAGGGAATTTGAAGAGATTGGCTGGTCTTAAACCAACCAAAACAAGTCCCACACGTTGGGGACTTGTTTTGGTGATTTTCATGATGGGTTTTAAATGAGAATACATGGAAATTGGATGAGATGCTTGGGGATTTGAATGGCTGCATTGGTAGCTGCCAAGGGGTGCCTTGGATGGCACCCAATGCCCACCGTTTTGAGCAAGAAGTTATGAGGAATTGAGGGGTTTTTGGGGGCTGAAAATGCAAAGGCAAACAACACCATGCTTGGCCGAACTTCTTGTGCAAAAGTTTTAGAATTCATCTCTCTCTCCCTCACTCAAAAACACACTCTCTTGGCCGAGTTTACCTTGGTGTTTTATCACCATTAGATCAAGCACAAGACAGTAGAAGAAAGGAAGGAACAAGAGGGAAGAAGGCAAGGAGCAAGAGGCAAAGGAAATTGGTAAGAATTCCTTACAATGTTATTTAATAAGTTAGATTAAGTGGAACATGAATTGGCCATGGAATGGCTGATTTTATCAAGTACCTAAGCCTTGGTTAAAGGTTGTCTTAAGTGGTAAACAAATCACATTGGGTTCGGCCAGTTTGGATGGCCGAACCCCATGACATTTGTTTGGGTATTTTGATGGTTTTTGGAGGCTAAAAACCATGCAAAAATGATGAACAATTGTGTGTGTTTAGATGCAAGATAAAGGATTTTAAATCTTGGATTTGGATGGCATAATTCAGCCTTGGAATAGCCAAATGCATCAAGAGTCTAAACCATGGAAGAAGGTGTCAAAAGAAATGAAATGAACCATTGGGTTTGGCCACTTTGGGTGGCCAAACCCCATGAAAAGAGTTGGTTAATGGTTATGGTTTTTGAAATTTAAAACCATCCATTTGGGGACTGTTTTTATATATTTTATTAAGATTTAAAATACATGCTTAAAGAGGGTTAAAACATGGGTTTGGATATCAGAAAAGGCTGAAGATATGTGGTCTAATCAGTGGAGTAAAATTGGAGAAGATGGACCATGGGGATCGGCCATCTTGGATGGCCGAATCCCATGATATCATGTTGGTTTTTGGATGATTTCTTTGAGAGTTAAAACTTGATATTAGTATACTATTTATGCATGTTTATATGAGGTTCAAAAACAGCAAACATAGCATTGGGTTCGGCCACCATGGAGGGCCGAACCCCATGCAAATGATGGTTGGTTTTAAGGTGTTTGAAACATGGAAACCATGGACTTTATGGACTGTTGTGAATGAATTTAATTAGATGGTTTCTAAGAGGTTTAAAGGCAGCAATATAATACTGATATTGCATATTTAAATAATGCCTAAAGCATGGTTAAAAGACCAAGATATGGACATTGAGTTCGGCCACCTTGGATGGCCGAACCCCATGTAAGTAAGTGATGTGTTTTGGTGAAGTTAAATTGCTGTTTCGGTGGCTGGTTATGTGGCTGAACCATGTGTAATTCATGGTTGTGTTAACATGATTAAATCATGTATAATCATGAGAAGTAGAGGGATCAACCAGATCAAGTGAACCCCATGTTAGTTTTGATGAAGTTGGTGAGTTTTAAACCATATAAAATATGGTGTTTGATGTGGGTTATGGAAGTTTAACTTGCTGATTATTGGTTGGCCAACATAGGGCTGAACCATGTTATTTTTAAAAGGGTTAAGTGCTCAAGAGTTGATTAAATAAAGTAGGAAGTTAAGTCCTAAGTTGGTGATGTTCGGCCAAGGGCATGGTCGAACCCCACATGATGCGGATGGGTCGTAGATGTGATTGAATAAGTAAATGATGTTATGTCTTGCTGTTTGGTATATGGATAAGGTACCGGAAGTCGAACGACGTGCGAGTCGTGACCGGGTGACGCGAAAGAAAGATCAGTTACTGAAGGGATTCTTCAGTAGGTTTCCTACCTACTTGTAACCACGATTTTACCCAGTTTGTCTTATGATACTCTTGTTTTAATATATGTGTTTCAAATGATATATTATGCATTAACAAATGGCATACAGGCATTGGCATCTCATGCATAGTCATGGGATAATGAATGAAGTTCTACAGTGATGGCTACGATTGTACATGATGGGGGTTGCCCATTGCATGTACATATTGTATAGAAGAGATGAATGTTGTTGTAATTTACCTTGTCGGTGCAAGGCACGTCAAGTGATGGCTACGATGGTACATGATGGGGGTTGCTCATTACATGTACATCGCTTATAGAAGAGATGAAGGTGTGTTGTAATTTACCTTGTCGGTGCAAGGCACGTCAAGTGATGGCTATGAAAGTACATGATGGGGGATGCTCATTGCATGTGCATATTTCATAGCATTGTTTTACCTGTTTTGATGGTCATGTATTATGATATGTATATGCATGTTTTATATGCTAACATGTGGTAGCCCTGATTCGGGAACCTACTGGGCGCGTTGATCTAACGCCCTAATTCTATCCTCAGAGGAGATTGCAGGTACAAGCAAGGGGAAAGGAAAGGTCATTGACCAAGAGGGGAGCTGAGCCTAAGTGCTTTAATAATGGATTTGGATTACTTTTTATTACTGTCATTTGAATACTATTGTTGGACATGTAATAATTCGTTATTTGCGGTGGTTTGTTTAGGATAATAACTTGTGGATGGTTGATCTATGTTATTTATTATTTAAGACTATTACTTGCTATCTCGTTTTTTTATTCCGCATGTTGATGTTAGTTCCATGTGTGATTCACTATCATGGTCTATTCCATGTACACATGGGTGGCCAGTTAAGGTTCAGACTTGGGTAGTCTGAACTTAACTCGCGTCGTGACGCCGCCCGCTCTCTTCCGATGTTTATTTAAAAAAAAAATTAGACTCTGAAATTCACGGAGAGGGCGGGGCGTTACAGTTGGTATCAGAGCGAAACGGGAAGTTGAATCATCGAAGTAAGATTAAGACGGTTTCATGTCTCACTGACGGATAAGAATCCCAACTGACCGACTTTTCGGAGTCCGCTGACTGGGGGCCGGATTAATTTACTTCGAGTGACTCGGACTGAACAATCTATCTGAGAACGACAATGAAAGATAGCAAAGTAAAGTACAGTCATCATAACTGGACATATCAAACATAGCAAAGTAGGATGTACTCCCCTGAAATCCCCACACTGAGAAACAAACAATAGGAAATTAGAGATTTCCCCAGAAACAAAAGAAAACAAAGAATGTTATTTGGTAATCTTCCCAAACAAAGTACATGATATTATGCATGATCAAATTCCCTGGAAACCAAGAGTGGTTTATTTAGAATTATTGTTGAATATTTTTGTGTTTGAAATGATGTTGCACAGATATGTCAAGCAACGAAGAATACACTGAGTTATGGGATAAAGGGACTCTAAGTTGTCCGGTAGATTTGGTATCAACTTCCGACAGTATCAGTATGGAAGTTAATGTGGACCTTCAGGAGGGACCTCCTGAGGAGGATGATATGGACTTAGCACCTGTTCCAGAGGATCTGATGGATGACATTCCTGGATGGTGGAACCTCATGAGGAAGGAGAAGATGATCTAGCACATCTTCTGGAGGATCCCATTGCTGATGTGCCTATTATACTGGAGTCGCTTAGAGAGATAGATCCCTACGATACATGTGAACTGTGCAATCAAGATGGGCATCACTGCCGGTATTGTCCTCACCCGCTAAGTGTTGTCTGCCCGTCCTGTGGACTACATGGGCATGGTGAGGCAAGGACTAATTGTCCATACATCGGAGGACCGGGTTAATACCCTGCACAACATGTGAAGCATTGGGGCACACGGCGATGATGTGTCCTAATAACCGTTTCAAGTTCGCTAATGATGCGGAATCTTCTACGGAAGACTAGGATAGGAAGTAATATGAAGGGTATTAAAAAAAGGGTTATTTTTGCAAGGGTGTATATTTTGGTTATACATAGGGTTTGTTTCACCCTACCCACCTTTGTACAAGGATGAAGTATGAAGTTATATTAAGTATGCGATGTTATGATTCTAAGAGGATTTTTGGCACTAAGATATAGGTGACGAGGTCACTTGATTACATTGAGACGTGGTATGGGTGCGTCCCTCACGTGATGTTGATTACATTGAGACGTGGTATGGGTGCGTCCCTCACGTGATGTTGATGATTGAGATGTGGTATGGGTGCGTCCCTCACATGGTATTGATGAGATAAGAATATAAACTTCATGAGTATGGCTTTGAGTAGCTATGAGGCTGTGGGAACCTTGATACGAAATACGGAGACTTGGTCCCATAGGACTACCGTTGAGGAGTGGGTCCCTCGCATGCTACGGGCTGGAGGGCGCTCTCACGGTTGTTTGGCACACTAGATGTGCTGGAATGCGCAGAGCTAGGTACTATTTTACCCGGTGGGGGTGGTACTAGTTTCGTCAGACGCGGAGCGACCGCCTAGCGACCGCCTTAGAGCTTGACTGAATCACCTATGAGGTGAAGGGATGCAGGGCGAGGTAGACCGGATCACGTTGGACGTGGGTCTTCTGCTTGGTAAGTCATGAGCCCTAAGTCTTGAAAGGGGTCGGGATATATTTGTGATTTGATATGGTTACCATAGTCTTATAGTGATTCATTTGAATGTTATTCCTACGGATATTAATCATGGATAAATGATACTCATGGACAGAGTGATACCAAGGATGGATGGTTTCCATGAATGGATTATACCCATAGGTGGGTTATATTCATGGATGGTTGTAACTGTTGTATAGATGATGCTCTTGGACAAAGTGATACCAAGGATGGATGGTTTCCATGAATGGATTATACCCATAAGTGGGTTATATTCATGGATTATTATAAAACAGAGATAGATGATATTTACTGAAAGCGAAACACCAGGGAAGAATGTATTTAACCATGGGTGATTATTCCCATGGTAGTTTGGATTGATGCCGGGAATTGGTATCGTGGAAGTTGGAACAAAAGGTGTTAGTCACATAGTGCATATGTGCGAATGAAGATGTGCAAAATTTTGAAGGTGTATTTAACGGAAAAGGTAAGTGTCTGGTGAAACTTGAATGGGAAACTATGGACGACTGCCGAGTTAGACTGATCACCTGACTCTGTAGTTAGCCAATGGAATTCCAGGAGAGTGCAACTAGAAACCTAGTTGAAATGGAATCAGAAAAATCTCTGAGCATAGGCTCGCATTGGCAGGCTACCTCACACAGAGAGTAGATAAAAGACCACATTGAGCCGGTATGTATGGAAAATACTATGAGAGCAGGTAAAGTGAAACAGAGTAGATTGATCTATGTGAGATCACAAGTGGCTCACGAGAAAAAGATATAACATGAGACAGAACAAAAGGTGTTGCGAAACAGAGCGATTCAGTTCGTAAAAGTGGTATGGGACCGTCATGGTGATGAAGAGGCCACATGGGAACTTGAATCGGAGATGAGAACAGCTCACCCCGAATTGTTTGTGTAATTTAATTTGAGAACCCTACTCCACTCGATTTTCGGGACGAAAATTTTAAAAAGAGGGTTATATTGTAACACCCCAATTTCTCAATGAAGTGGAAAATTACCAAAATGCCCCTGAGTTGTTTAATTAATTATTTTGTGATGTTAAGTAAGGAAATAGTGGGGCCCATTGCTCAAAATAAAATCATATGAGCACATTATGAATGTTAAGTTTTATTGGTTGGGTAATTTTCATCATTTGGGTCAAAAATGGCTAAATGGGTCAAAGGGCCCAAATGGGGCCCATCGGGTCAAAATGGATGATTTGACCATTTTGTGAATTTAAATTAAAGGGGGTTAAGCCTAGTTGATTGGAAATCAAGTGGAGAAGAAATGGGTAGGCTTGATCCATATGTGAAAACCATTTACAAATGACCAAAATACCATAAATGGGTCATGTTGTCAAAACGGGTCAAGGAGCTAAAAGTGGACCCAACGGGTCGAGTTGACTATTGTTGACCGTGTGAACCCTCAAGGGAGCTCAGACACGATTCAAATCAGTTGAGTGGGATGGAGGTGAGTTGGAATTAAATCAAAAGGTGAGTTAACTCATATGCATTAAATGAAATGCATTAAATGTGATGAGTTGGGTTGGAATAAAAATACCTTGAGTTGGGTGAGTCAAAATGGAAATTCAAGGGGCTGTAAAATCAGTGAGTTGAGAGGGAATTTGAAGAGATTGGCTGGTCTTAAACCAACCAAAACAAGTCCCACACGTTGGGGACTTGTTTTGGTGATTTTCATGATGGGTTTTAAATGAGAATACATGGAAATTGGATGAGATGCTTGGGGATTTGAATGGCTGCATTGGTAGCTGCCAAGGGGTGCCTTGGATGGCACCCAATGCCCACCGTTTTGAGCAAGAAGTTATGAGGAATTGAGGGGTTTTTGGGGGCTGAAAATGCAAAGGCAAACAACACCATGCTTGGCCGAACTTCTTGTGCAAAAGTTTTAGAATTCATCTCTCTCTCCCTCACTCAAAAACACACTCTCTTGGCCGAGTTTACCTTGGTGTTTTATCACCATTAGATCAAGCACAAGACAGTAGAAGAAAGGAAGGAACAAGAGGGAAGAAGGCAAGGAGCAAGAGGCAAAGGAAATTGGTAAGAATTCCTTACAATGTTATTTAATAAGTTAGATTAAGTGGAACATGAATTGGCCATGGAATGGCTGATTTTATCAAGTACCTAAGCCTTGGTTAAAGGTTGTCTTAAGTGGTAAACAAATCACATTGGGTTCGGCCAGTTTGGATGGCCGAACCCCATGACATTTGTTTGGGTATTTTGATGGTTTTTGGAGGCTAAAAACCATGCAAAAATGATGAACAATTGTGTGTGTTTAGATGCAAGATAAAGGATTTTAAATCTTGGATTTGGATGGCATAATTCAGCCTTGGAATAGCCAAATGCATCAAGAGTCTAAACCATGGAAGAAGGTGTCAAAAGAAATGAAATGAACCATTGGGTTTGGCCACTTTGGGTGGCCAAACCCCATGAAAAGAGTTGGTTAATGGTTATGGTTTTTGAAATTTAAAACCATCCATTTGGGGACTGTTTTTATATATTTTATTAAGATTTAAAATACATGCTTAAAGAGGGTTAAAACATGGGTTTGGATATCAGAAAAGGCTGAAGATATGTGGTCTAATCAGTGGAGTAAAATTGGAGAAGATGGACCATGGGGATCGGCCATCTTGGATGGCCGAATCCCATGATATCATGTTGGTTTTTGGATGATTTCTTTGAGAGTTAAAACTTGATATTAGTATACTGTTTATGCATGTTTATATGAGGTTCAAAAACAGCAAACATAGCATTGGGTTCGGCCACCATGGAGGGCCGAACCCCATGCAAATGATGGTTGGTTTTAAGGTGTTTGAAACATGGAAACCATGGACTTTATGGACTGTTGTGAATGAATTTAATTAGATGGTTTCTAAGAGGTTTAAAGGCAGCAATATAATACTGATATTGCATATTTAAATAATGCCTAAAGCATGGTTAAAAGACCAAGATATGGACATTGAGTTCGGCCACCTTGGATGGCCGAACCCCATGTAAGTAAGTGATGTGTTTTGGTGAAGTTAAATTGCTGTTTCGGTGGCTGGTTATGTGGCTGAACCATGTGTAATTCATGGTTGTGTTAACATGATTAAATCATGTATAATCATGAGAAGTAGAGGGATCAACCAGATCAAGTGAACCCCATGTTAGTTTTGATGAAGTTGGTGAGTTTTAAACCATATAAAATATGGTGTTTGATGTGGGTTATGGAAGTTTAACTTGCTGATTATTGGTTGGCCAACATAGGGCTGAACCATGTTATTTTTAAAAGGGTTAAGTGCTCAAGAGTTGATTAAATAAAGTAGGAAGTTAAGTCCTAAGTTGGTGATGTTCGGCCAAGGGCATGGTCGAACCCCACATGATGCGGATGGGTCGTAGATGTGATTGAATAAGTAAATGATGTTATGTCTTGCTGTTTGGTATATGGATAAGGTACCGGAAGTCGAACGACGTGCGAGTCGTGACCGGGTGACGCGAAAGAAAGATCAGTTACTGAAGGGATTCTTCAGTAGGTTTCCTACCTACTTGTAACCACGATTTTACCCAGTTTGTCTTATGATACTCTTGTTTTAATATATGTGTTTCAAATGATATATTATGCATTAACAAATGGCATACAGGCATTGGCATCTCATGCATAGTCATGGGATAATGAATGAAGTTCTACAGTGATGGCTACGATTGTACATGATGGGGGTTGCCCATTGCATGTACATATTGTATAGAAAAGATGAATGTTGTTGTAATTTACCTTGTCGGTGCAAGGCACGTCAAGTGATGGCTACGATGGTACATGATGGGGGTTGCTCATTACATGTACATCGCTTATAGAAGAGATGAAGGTGTGTTGTAATTTACCTTGTCGGTGCAAGGCACGTCAAGTGATGGCTATGAAAGTACATGATGGGGGATGCTCATTGCATGTGCATATTTCATAGCATTGTTTTACCTGTTTTGATGGTCATGTATTATGATATGTATATGCATGTTTTATATGCTAACATGTGGTAGCCCTGATTCGGGAACCTACTGGGCGCGTTGATCTAACGCCCTAATTCTATCCTCAGAGGAGATTGCAGGTACAAGCAAGGGGAAAGGAAAGGTCATTGACCAAGAGGGGAGCTGAGCCTAAGTGCTTTAATAATGGATTTGGATTACTTTTTATTACTGTCATTTGAATACTATTGTTGGACATGTAATAATTCGTTATTTGCGGTGGTTTGTTTAGGATAATAACTTGTGGATGGTTGATCTATGTTATTTATTATTTAAGACTATTACTTGCTATCTCGTCTTTTTATTCCGCATGTTGATGTTAGTTCCATGTGTGATTCACTATCATGGTCTATTCCATGTACACATGCGTGGCCAGTTAAGGTTCAGACTTGGGTAGTCTGAACTTAACTCGCGTCGTGACGCCGCCCGCTCTCTTCCGATGTTTATTTAAAAAAAAAATTAGACTCTGAAATTCTCAGAAAGGGTGGGGCGTTACATGGTGTATGGCCGAACCCCATGGGAAATGATATATGGTTTTAATGAATGAAGGGTTAGAATAATGGAATGGTAGCCATGGATGGCAATATTGTAAATATGTAAAATTAATAGACCATGGGTTCGGCCATGGTGTGTGGCCGAACCCCATGGAGAAGGTTTGACGGACTTAGGGTTTATGTATATTGGATTAAATAAAATGGATAGCCATAGATTACGCAATGGCATGGATGTAAAAGGGGTGAAAGTGAAGGATCATGGGTTCGGCCATGGTGTATGGCCGAACCCCATGAGGAATGGTTTATGGACTTAAACCTAATAGGAAATCAAATGGAACATGGTTTTAATTGATTGATGTATTATAAGGTAATGGGACCTCACAAGGTGTGTACGATCGTGAGCGGTAACCGGACGAAAGCGCAAGGACACGTAGTGGTCTTTGGTAGGATTCTACCTCTTTGAAACCATGGGTTTATGTACAATGTTTTTATCTTATTTGATGAATTTATGTTGAAAAAGATGTGTTTCAAATGTGAGGTTTTAATGCTATGTTTATTATATAAAATAGCATGTGTTTCATTCGCATCTCATGCATGGCATGGGGTGAAGGATATGTAACCGGAGGGGCCACACTCTGTCGGGGCATCCGAAAAACCTATGTGAGATACCTTGATGTGCTTTTCCATCAGGAAGAAACCGAAGGCCACACTCCATCGGGGCGTCTGAAAGACCTATGTGAGGGTACTTATATGTACTTGTGATGTGTAGGACTCATTGCATTTGACATCATGACATGGCATGGTTTATATGGTTTTTGGACTTTATGTTATTAAATGCATGTTTTGTATTAACCATGTGTTAGCCCTAATTGGAATACCTACTGGGCGCGTTGTTCTAACGCCCTACTTCTACCCTAGTGGATGATACAGGAAATAAGGAGAACGATGAACGCGAAACGGGCCAAGCATAGGAGCTTGGATGCTTTTATGTTATATTTTAATTAAGTTACTTATGGACTTGTAATTTGAGTAACTAGACTTCGGACATGTAATAACTTAGATGATTTGCCATGGTTGGGTATTTTATTTGGAATATTATGATATTTTAATTATGGATAAAGACTTGACGTACTTTGCTATCTGAAATAGAATAGAACTAGGTTCTATTATAATTCCGCATGTTTTAATTTTAATTCCGCATGTTGATATTGTTATGTGTGAACCGTTTTCATGGACTTAGTCCATGCACACATAGGGTTGGCTAGTTAAGGGTCGGACTTTAGAAGTTCGAACTTAGCTCGCGTCGTGACGTCCCGCTCTCTATCACTCTTTGTTTATAAAAAAAAAAAAATAGACTCTGATTTTCGAAAAGCTTAAAGAGTGAGAAAGGGCGGGGCGTTACATTAGATAGGTAAGGTGTTGGGTCAATGGCCCAATTAGGACCCAACGATTATGATATAAGGTTCAATTTAAAGTAAATGGGTAAGGCGCATTTAATTGGGTCAATGTTGCTATTTGGGTCAAAATGCCCAATTGGGACCCAATGGGTCGTGGTTAACTTGGTTGACCACCAAGTGAGATCAAGCTTAATTAAATGGGGCATGTATACCCAACCTCATCAACTTGACTAACAGCCACTCGATGTCCTACTCTTATCTCATCACATAACATACTGGAATTGTTGTATCTGACTCGAATTATATCCATGTGGGACCCTTTCTTAATGTCAAATGGAAAGAGGTACCGATTGAATTGGATTTACATGGGCGGCTGACGGTATACATAGAAACTTTAACGCCCGCCCCTTTTCACCGAAATCAGAGTCTAATTTTTTTTTTAAAGTGACAAAGTAAGAAGAGTGACAAAGGGCGCGGACGTCACGACGCGAGTTAAGTCCGAGCTTCTAATGGTCCAATTAGTTGGAATGGGTTGAATTAAATTTAAATCACTTAAGTTAATTTGAATTAAGCCAAGGTGATGTGGCCAATTGGGACCCATCTCCACCTCATCAAGTGAGGTGGCGTGTGGACCAAGAATTGGTGGGGCCTGCCACCATGGTTGACTTGGTCAACCATGGGTGGATTTCATAAAGGGAATTTAATGGAATTAAATTAGGTAGGAATTAATTAACTTAACCTAATGATCAAAGTAATTAAATTAACTAAACTAATCTAATCATGGTCAAAGGGGTCAAAGGAGGGGAGACCAAAACAATCGTATCTTCAAACACCAAACACGTTGGCTAGGGTGGTGGTTATCCCAACCACCACCATAAAGTATGAAAAATATCCCATGGGTTGGTGGGAGGAATTAATGTGGGTATATCTTAAACAACCAAGAGATGAGATGACTTTTCATTTCATTCTCTCCATTCCAACGAGTTCTTTCACTCTCTCCCTCTTTTCATCTCTCTCATTAACGTCCCACACCCAAGGAGAAGGAGAGGAAGAAAACCAAGAGAAAGTAGAAGAAAAGCTTGGAAGAAAAGAGAGGAGAAAGGTGTAAGCTTGGCCATCACTCCAAGATCAAGCCATAGAATTTTATTTCTCATCTCCATCCTCTCCTCTCCCTCTCTCAAATCTAACCCTACCATGGCCAAACCCAAGCTTGGGGGTTTTCACCATTGATTAAGAATTTTAACCAACCAACAAAGGAGAAGGAGAAAAAAGAAGGTTAAGGAAGCCGATGGGAGTAACGAAAGTCGGAGGAGGCATCGGATCGTAAGTATTTTCTAAACAAGAGATTAAATTTTTTCTTAGGGTTTAAGAGGTTTAGAAATGGGTCCATTTCTTGGATTTAATGTGGCCAAAAATATCATGGCCTTGGATTTAAAATCCATTCAAAAGATGAAATGAAAAATGGACAAAGTGGATAAATTAGGGTTAAGAAAAAGAATAAATGGATTAAGGACATTAGGTATTTCAGTTATTTAAGCAATGGGATATGTAATTTTTGGATGGGATATGTAATTTTTGGAGGTGAGGATTGGTTAATGATTTTAGGGTTTATAAGAATGGGAGACAATGAGGGTGGTTAATGATTTTAGGGTTTTAAATTGATTAAATGTAGGTAATTGAGGAAATTTTAATGGGGTGTTTAAGGTTAAAAAATTTGGAGGATGAATTATGATTTTAGGGTTTTAAGTTGTCAATGATTAAATGTTAGTGAAATGTTAAGGGATTATGTATGCATGCATGAAGGAAAGGTTGGGTATCTTAAAGGGTTTTTTAAGAATCAAGAATATGTAAAGGTGTTGATGGTTTAAAAGTTTTAAATGGGTCTATGTTAAGGAATTTTTTTTAAGGGTTGTAAGTGAGGGACTTATGATGAATTCAAATGTGTAACAATGGACCCAAGAAAAATGGGAAAAGGACACCATGGGTTCGGCCATGGTGTATGGCCGAACCCATGGCCCAATTGTGAGCCTTTTGGTGGGTTAAATTGGAGGGTGAATGATGTTTATGGCCTCCAAAGGGAATGAGTGGGTAATGGACTCATTGTAGTTTAAATGCATGAAGTAAACCCCATGGGAAGATTTGATGAATGGGGTATTTTGAACCCATGATCCATTAACCATTTAATGGGTTAAGTATGGGGTTTTGGATGTGTTTAAATGAATAAGGGTTAGGTTAATTGAAGGGCTAATTTTAATGATGTTATGTCATGATTAAATGGGTCATTAAGGGATTGAATTAATGATCAATTATGGGCTTAAGTAGGCATGAATGAATGAGTAATTAATCATGTAAAGGAGTAGTGGCAAAAACCGTAAATAATGGCTAAAATGAAGAACTTCATGGGAGATGATCATGGGCTTTGGGACTCTAAGTAATAACCTTATGTATGGCTAAATGAAGCCTAGGATGGCTCGTTTTTAACCCATATAATTAAATTAATTAATGGACTTGAATGGTTAAAAATGTGGACTGATTTGGTAATGTATAATAAGGTATTGGGACGTCGCAAACGGTGCGCGATCGGCGACCGGATTTATCAGACGAAAACGAAAAAGGACGCGTGTCGGTATTCAGTAAGATTCCTACCTTTTTGTAAGCTATGGATTAAGTACTATGTGAATGGTTTCTTGGTTTATTTTTGGTGATTTAGTTTATGACATTATGATTTATATGTGTTTTATGGTATATGGCTAGACCATGAATTATATGTTAATGATATGGGTTACATGTAAAGGCCATGGTCAATATATTATTACATAGCATAATGCATTACATCTCATGCATGGTATGTGTGGGCAAATAAAGGAACCGGAGTCCATGCTCCGTCGGGACGACCGAGAACAGGCATGGGGACATCTTGACGAGGCCTTGCCGTCAAGGGGGATATTTTATGATTGGATATATCTTGATGAGGTTTTTCCGTCAAGGGGGATATGACATCATGATGGTGGGGATGATGGATGGGATTCATAACACAGACACCCATGGCATGGCATTAACTTTATAATTTCATTGTATGATTGTCTACCAGTTTTCACTATATTATTATCAGTATGCTTGTTATCACTAATCCATGTGCTAGCCCTACTCGGAGTCCTACTGGACGAGTTGTCTAATGCCCTACTTCTACCCTAGCTGATGACGCAAGAAATGCCGGACCAGGAGGACGAGACGGGAGCCACGATTAGGAGCTTGGGGAGACGGACTATTTACTTTGTTTAAGCTTTATTTTGGAAAATGTATATTTGAATAGTTAACTTGTCGGACTGTATATTTTAGACTTATTGCTATGTTTTGGATTTTATTGTAGACTTATGATGTTATGGCATTTTAGTAATTAAATGATGAAATCTTCTCTGCTATCTAGAAAAATTGGTAGGATAGTATCATTATCATTCCGCACTTAATGTATTATTCCTCGAGCTTACTTCTACGGGTGAACCATTCTCCGTGGACTCCGTTCCACGCACTCGTAGGGTTGGCCAGTTAAGGGGCGGGCTTTAGAAGCTCGGACTTAACTCGCGTCGTGACGTCCACGCCCTTTGTCACTCTTCTTACTTTGTCACTTTAAAAAAAAAAAATATAGACTCTGATTTCGGTGAAAAGGGGCGGGCGTTACAGAAACTCGGCAATTGCCAAAAGGAAGGGACTCTCAACGTGTGGAGTTGTTGGCATAAGATTTTCTATTTGGTAAGAAAATCTCATGGATATGTTGGAAATCGATGGATAAGCATGGCTTTCTCTTGGGAAAGCATCCTGCTAAAAAGGTGTTCTTATATGTAGCAAGTGTAGCAAAGCCAATATGGGTTTCTATTTGTGATAGGCAAGCACGACAATTGGCCTAGATCTTTTCATCTAGGATCAGCCGTATGGTTGGATTTTATGGCAAATTTCTTACCTATTTATGTGATGTACACGGCAGCATCAAGAGTCAGAGATACACAAGAGAGAGAGCTGTTGTGAGTAGCTTTGTGAGAAGAATTGAAAGAGAGTTGGCTGGCAGCAAAAGAACAATAGATCTGAGAAGAGATCTGTTGTTTAAAGGTCTTTTGCTCGATGGTTTGCAGATTGGCAAGAGGTAAGCTGTTCTCAAATATAAGAACAAGTCGGAGCGAAGGACAACCTGAGGAGTCGCGGAACCGGTAAGTATTTTGATAATTTTGTTTAAAATAAGGAACCATTAGGGTTTTATTTTATGAATTATGAATCAATCATGAATCTATGTAATGGATCAATTTTGAACCTAAACATGAGGTGATGGAAACCATGGCAAAATTGTAAATAAGAGTGAAAATGATAGACCATGGGTTCGGCCATGGTGTATGGCCGAACCCCATGGGAATAATTTATGGATTTTAATATATGAATGGTTAGATTAATGGAATGTTAGGCATGGATAGAAGAAATGCAACATGGTAATTAAGTGGAAATAATGAACCCCACAAGGTTGTAAGTACGGTCTTGGACATTATTATAAATCAAATGGGACATGGTTTTAATTGATTGATATATTATAAGGTAACGGGACCTCACAAGGTGTGTACGATCGTGAGCGGTTACCAGACGAAAGCGCAAGGATACGTTGGTGTCTTTGGTAGGATTCCACCTCTTTGAAACCATGAGTTTATGTACAATGTTTTTATCTTATTTTGATGAATTTACGTTGTAAAATAAATGTTTCAATTGTGAAGTTTTAATGCTATGTTTACAATATAAAATAGCATGTGTTTCATTAGCATCTCATGCATGGCATGGGGTGAAGGATATGTAACCGGAGGGGCCACACTCCGTCGGGGCGTCCGAAAAACCTATGTGGGATACCTTGATGTGCATTTCCATCAAGAAGAAACCGGAGGGGCCACACTCCGTCGGGGCGTCCGAAAGACCTATGTGGGGGTATTTATATGTACTTGTGATGGGTGGGACTCATTGCATTTGACATCATGACATGGCATTGTTTATATGGTTTTTGACATTATGATATTATTATATATGTTTTATACTAACCATGTATTAGCCCTAAATGGAATACCTACTGGGCGCGTTGTTCTAACGCCCTACTTCTACCCTAGTTGATGATATAGGAAACAAGGGGAACGATGAACGCGAAAAAGGCCAAGCATAGGAGCTTGGATATGTGATTGGATTATATTTTATTTGAGATACTCATGGACATGTAATTTGAGTAGCTAGACTTCGGGCATGTAATAATTTAGATAATTTGCTATGGTTGGATGTTTATTTAGATAATTATGTTATGTTAATTATGATTAAAGACTTGACGCACTTTGCTAGCTAAAATGGAATAGAATTAAGTTCTATTATAATTCCGCAGTTATGATTTTAATCCGCATGCTTATATTGTTATGTGTGAACCGTTTTCATGGACTTAATCCATGTACACATAGGATTGGCCAGTTAAGGGTCGGACTTTAGAAGTTCGAACTTAGCTCGCGTAGTGACGTTCTGCTATTGCTCACTCTGTTATTATTATTTTTTTTTTTTAAATAGACTCTGATTTTTGGAAGCATGGTGAAAAAGGCGGGGCGTTACAAGTTAAGGGTCGGGTTTGAAAACCCGGACTTAGCTCTCATCGTGGCGTTCCAGCTCTCTCTCACTCTTTATTTTAAAAAAAAAAATATATACTCTGATTTTCGGCGAGTGAAAAAGGGCGGGGCGTTACAGTTGGTATTAGAGCGAAATCGGAAGTGTAAATCTTTCAAAGTAAGATTAATACGGTATCATGTCTCACTGACATGATAAGAATCCCAACTGACTGACTCTTCAGAGTCTGCTGCACGGGGGTCGGATTAATGTACTTTGTTGAGATTAGATTGTAAGCATTCAATCTAAGAACGACACTTAATGAGAAGAATAACAGCAAGAGAAGGACAATCACTATAAGTTTGGATTTATCAAACATAGTAAAGTAGGATATATTTCTCCAAAACAAGAAACATCAGGATTTCCCCAGAATGAGAAACAATATGTGATACTTAGAAAAGTTCTCCAAAACAAGAAATACAAGATGCTGATTTGACAATCTCCCCAAATTATGTAAACACAAAATTTTATGAGGAAACTAAGTCAAGCAATGGTTCAATGACTTAGGAAATGCCTCCGAGAAGAAGAAGAACCCAACAAAACCCGCATCAGGAGGAAGAGGTACAGCCCCCACTCCAGGAAGAGGGGCAAAACAATGTCAATATTCCTGAAGTACCTCTTGAGTTGCAGAGCCTAATACGGGCTGTGGTCACTTCTGTTCTATAACAACATCAGACGACAATGGAAACGTAACCTCCAATGAAGCACAGGATCGGAATATGGTCAGGGACTTCCAACAGCAGCGTCCCCCTTATTTCAAAGGGAAAGAGGGACCCGCAGAGGCAGAAAACTAGGTTGAGAGCATCACAAAAATCTTGAAGCTGCTAAAGATCACCGGTAATGAGGACTGGATATTACTGGCTACCTCACAATTGGTGGATGATGCTGGCAAGTGGTGGAGAGTAATAGAACGTCAGCAAGCACTGATTCCAGCGAAGGAAGGGACCGAGATGACATGGGACCAGTTCGTTGGTATGTTTCTGGATCATTATTTTCCGGAGGAAGAAAAGGAGTACCGGACACAAACGTTCATATCTTTGGTCCAGGGCACCATGACGGTTGCGGATTACTATCAAGAGTTTCTCCGTTTATCATGTTATGCTTTGTACATGGTGGACACAGAATACAAGAAGGCTCGAAAGTTTGAACGAGGCCTAGACCTAACTTAAGAGCCAAGGTCATAATATTCAAATCAGCGATTTTGGAGGAAGTGGCCAGCGAAGCTAGTGTAGCTGAGCAAGAGATGATGGAAATAGTCAAGTTTGTGGACAATCGCCGAGGTCAAGGCGGGGGAAATGTTTTCCGCCCAAATAAAAGATTCAAACCCAATTTTGGGAGACCCTCACCTTCTACTAGGTCAACTGGAGGTTTTCCTCCCAATCAGCCCTCCACATCAGGATCCATCTCTCAGGTTCCGCGAGGTGATGGCACATGTTTTCAATGTGGCCAGCAGGGCCATTTCAAGAGGGAGTGCCCACAGATCAGTAGAACTTCTCACTCTAGGGGTACCTTCCGTCCTCCAGCTCGACCAGCTCATTCTTGGGCATCCAGAACATATAACCAGACAAGACAGGGACATATACCGACAGGATCTGGACGGCTGTATACTTTGGCTCCTCCTCTAGAGACGGTGGATCACTCGGTGATTCAAGGTATGGCAGTAGTTGGTAGTTCTTATGTTTTTGTATTATTTGATTCAGGAACATCCCACTCCTTTGTATCTGTTGCCTTCATATCTGCCACTGGCACTTTAGTACAACAATTGTCCATCGCACTTACTATTGTATCCCCAATTGGAGACACATCACTTGGTCTAATCTGCACTTCGGTAGACACTAAACTTGCTGGGTTCATGTTTAAGTTCAACTATCTGGTCTTCGAGATGACAGAGTACGACATCATATTTGGCATGGATTGGCTGGCTAACTTCCAGGCCAACATTGACTGCCATCTCCGCAGGGTGATATTCTGGTCACCCGAGGGAAAGCGATATGTGGTATATGCCGACAAACAGAGCATTCCAATGACTAGGAACTTGCACGAGGAAATGAACCGTCTAGTACTGAACAACATCAGACTAGACAAGGCGCCAATGGCTGAACTACTTGTTGTAGTGAAAGAATACGCAGAAGTATTTCCGACAAAACTCCCTGGATTGCCTCCAAAGAAGGAGATTGATTTTGAGATCAAACTATATCTCAAGCAAGTTCGAGTTCTGGCTATCTGAGGTCAATTTCTTAGGACATGTCATATCAGCGGAAGGAATAGTTGTGGACCCGGCTAAAGTGGCAACAGTTAGAAACTGGAAGGCTCCGAAGAATGTGACCGAAATCCACAGCTTTCTGGGATTGGCCGGTTATTATCGGAAATTTATTATGGACTTCTCCAAGATTGCAGCTCCACTCACCTGACTCACTCAGAAGGGAGTCAAATTTGAATGGTTTGATGTGTGCAACCGAAGGTTCGAAGACCTAAAGGAGAGGCTTGCTGTAACATCCCGGGTTTTCAAATGCATTATTATATTAGGTATCATCTGTTTTAATTGTTAAATTTAAGATTTATAGATGAAATGAAGGTTAGATGGGTAAGAATTGGGGCAATGGCCCAATTAGGATCCAACGGATCATGGATAGAGTTTGATTCTAATTAATTGGGTAAATGTAGTTAATTGGGTCAAATACCCAATTGGGACCCAATGGGTCAAGATGAATTGATGTTTAAGGTAAATGGGTAAGGAATTAATTTAATTGGGTCATGTAACCAATTAAGAACCAAGACATGGGATCCACCTCATCAAATGAGGTGGCATGTGAGTGACATGGCCAAGTGGGACCCAAATCCACCTCATCAAGTGAGGTGGCAAATGATTTAATGCACATGCATGGTTGGCTAACCATGGTTGGCTTGGTCAACCATGGGTGAGTTCAAAAGGGTTAGGTGAAGTGAGTTGAGTTAAGGAATTATTTAATTAAGGAATAAATTCAAGTCTTGAGTTAAGAGTTGCATGGGTGAGTTCAATTGGGGTGAGTTGAATTATATTGAGTTGGAAATTAAAATCACTTGAGTTATATGGAAATGAGTTCAAGAAAATTAAGTGAGTCAAAGTGTAAGCCATATGTCTCCTTGGTTGGGACACATGGGAAAGACCAAGCCCCAAGGTAAGCCATGTGTCTCCTTGGTTGGGACACATGGGAAGGACAAAGCCCCAAGTGTAAGCCATGTGAAAGGCAAGCACCAACTGTAAGCCATGTGAAAGACCAAGCCTTAAGTGCAAGCCATGTGAAAGACAAGCACCAAGTGTAAGCCATGTGAAAGACAAGCCCCAAGTGTACGCCATGTGAAAGACAAGCCACAAGTGTAAGTCATCTATCTCCTCGGATGGGACACATGGGAAAGACAAAGCCCAAGTGTAAGCCATGCATCTTCTTGTTTGACCAAGGGACACATGGGAAAGACTACACCTTAGTGAGGGTGGTTGAGAGGGTGTTGGGCATATTTCAAAGAGCTCACAGCACCCTTTGGCCGATTTTTCCATGCTAAGGAAAGATAAGGATCTTCATCTCTCTCCTTCTCATCTCAATCTCTCTCCCTCCCTCTTGAGCAAAAGAAATCTCATCTCCACTCCATTCTCTCCCTCTCTCAACCTACATCACTTTGGCCGATCCTTCCATAGAGATTTTCATCTCATTTTCTCCCTCTCTCAATCAACACCTTGGCTGAATGCTCCATTGAAGATCAAGGAGGCTTTCAATCTCTCTCCCTCCCATTTCGGCTCTAGACTTGAAGGAAGAACAAGGACTAAAGAAAGAGAAGGACGGAGGAGCAAAATCAGACCTAAAGAAACGGAGGAGACGCGGGAAAGGTATGTAATGTCTAACAAGGGTTTAATGGTTAAAAGAAGCTAGAGGAAACATGGTTTCGGATATGGAATGGCCAAAACCATGGGGTCCCATATTTGATGGATAGGATTGGCTAAACTGTTGCAAGCCATGAAGGTGATATCCATTTGAAGATGGAATATGTTTTGGAATAAATGATCAAAGAAATATGATTGATGTTTAAAATGTTTTTAAAGAATAAGGAAACAAATTTTAAGAGGAAGGATTAAGTCTAACATCAAACAAATAATACTGATTTCGGATTTTTATCATCCGCCGGATGGGAAACGGACGGGAACCCCATGAATGATTGTATGAGTCCATGAATATTTAAAAGTTAATTGATTAACTACGGATTATCAAGTTATGAAATAAAAAGAAAGGAATGATGGTGGAACCGTGGTATTTAAAATAAAACAAGGATTAAAGAAAAGGGGTCAAGAACCAAGGAGTGAGGTTCGGCCATGTTGTATGGCCGAACCCCATTGATGGGTCTTGGTGAACATGAACACATCTTAGCCACGTCGTATGGCCGAAGTTGTAATGGCCCGGAATTTGTAAATCAATATATATGTGGTTATTTATTTATTTTAATGGTAGAAATTGGAAATTTGATGGAATAAATGGTGAATGGATCAAAATATGGACAAAGGCCCAAGTATGGCCCAATGGACCATGGATTGGATTTAAAGTCATTTAGAGGGTCAATAATGGTCAATTGGGCCAAGGATGGTCAAATTGGGCCCAATACCCATTTGGGACCAAATGGGCCAAGAGGATTTAAGCTCTAAGGTAAATGGATAGGAGGGAATGTAATTGGGCCATGGGCCCAATGGAGATCCAATTAGTTGGAAGGGATTGAATAAATTAATGTGAAAAATCACCTAAGTTAATTTTAATTAGATCAAGGTGACATGGCCAATTGGGACCCACCTCCACCTCACCAAGTGAGGTGGCGTGTGGGCCAAGAATTGGTGGGGCCGGCCACATGGTTGACTTGGTCAACCATGGGTGGATTTCATGGAGGGAATTTAATGGAATTAAATTAAGTGGGAATTAATTAACTTAATTTAATGATCAAATTAATTAAGTTAATTAAGCTAATCAAGTGATGGTCAAAAGGTCAAAGTTGGAAGATCAAAACCACCCAAACAAACACAAACCACCCAAACAAACACAAAATAAACCATGTGCTTAAAGGTGGTGGTTTTATCCCAACCACCACCATTAAACACATTAAACTATGTGTGGTAGGTGGGAGTAATTAATGTTAGAATTAATTAACCAAATGAGATAACTCTCATCTCATTCTCCAACCCCTCTTCCATTTCACACGTTCTCTCCCTTTTGCTCTCTCCACCACCGTCCTACACTAAGAGAAAAGAAGAAGAATGAGAAACTATGAAGAGAAGAAAAGAGAGGAGAAGTGTAAGTATAAGCCTCCATCTCAAGATCAAAACTTGAGACCTTCCCTCCCCATCTCTCTCTCTCTCCCTCAAATCTAACCCTACCTTAGCCAAACCCAAACCTTGGAGACTCCATCTTGATCAAGCATCTTAACCCAAAGATCAAGGAGAAGAAGAGAAGAGAAGGCTAAGGAGATCAAGAGGAGAAAGAAAAGACGGAGGAGTCATCGGATTGTAAGTAATTCTTAAACAAGAATTCTACATTTTTTTAGGGTTAAGAAGAGATTATGGAATCCATTTCTTGGATTTGGTGGTGGCCAAAACATCATAGGCCTTGGACCTCAAATCCATCCAATGGAAGGATGAGAAATGGACAAAATGGGCAAACCCTAAATGGGTGAATTAGGTTAAGAAAAATAAATGAATTAAGGACATTATGTAGTTAATTTGTTTAAGCATGGATGTACATGTTTTTGGAATCATGGGCCATAGGGTTCGGCCATGTAGTATGGCCGAACCCCATGGTAAGTAAATTGTGATTTAATAGGGTTTATGAAGAATGGAAACCATGGAGGATGATTTAGGGTTTTAAGTTTTTATTGATTAAATGTGGGTAATTTTAAATGGATTTTTATGAGAAAAATCATGGGAAATATTGATGATTCTTAATGGCCTAAAAGGCATGGATGGAATGAACCTTGAACCATGGGTTCGGCCATGGTATATGGCCGAACCCTATGGTGATGTAATGGCTGTTGTTAAATGGGTTTAAAGGATAGAAAAGATGGATTAATGTGTTAATGTTTTGGAGGTTTAAAAAGTTTAAAATGAATGAATGTGGTGATTTTTAAAAAAGGGGTTTTTAAATGAGGAAATTATGACTAAGTTGATGAACCCAAAAATATAATTAATGATGATTTAAAGGTAGGATTTAAACCCCCTCATGGAGGGACTGATTTTAAATCATAATGTGGTAAATAGACCTAAGAAAAATGGGAAAGAGGTATCATGGGTTCGGCCATGGTGTATGTGTAACGTCCGCCCCTTCATGCATACTACATATTCACAACTCCCGGCACTTTATCAACTCATCACCATACACATAGTCTATAACACATCCTTGTTCCACAATAATCATTCATTGCATATTTTAAGTCTAAAATTCATCCATAACTTAGATCCATTAAGGATTCACTAACCACGACCCAACATGAAACAAAATCAGCCATCTAAATTAATAAAATTTTCCATCATCTAAACACAAACATGGACCCAACCTTAGCTCATCCAATGACTTACAAAATGGGTCATGGGTTCAAAATACCTAATTCATCAACTCTTCCCATGAGAGGTTTTAAATCATGCATTTAAACCATATTCTTAACCCCATTTGGATCATTACACTTGTTCATTTAAGAACCCTAAATTCATCAACACATTATCCTTTAAACCCACCATTTAATCATCATTTCATCACCATAGGGTTCGGCCATATACCATGGCCGAACCCATGGTTCAAGGCTCATTCCCTCCATGCATTTCAAAACCATAAGACTCCATTGTATTTTTATCATAAACTCATTTTAAAACCTTACTCCCATGCATTCATTAAAACCCTAAATTCATTAATCAAAAACTCTCATTGTCTTCCATCCATAAAACCCTAACCAATTAAAACAACCACCAAATCACCCACCATGGGGTTCGGTCATGCAACATGGCCGAACCCTATGGCCCATAATTTCCTTCCAATAACCTAATTCCATTATTAATTTCATAATTTACCCAATGCACATAATCCATTTATTTATTTTCTTACCCTAACCCTAATTTACCCATTTAGGGTTTTCTCCATCCTCCACCCTTCCATTTGATGGATCTAAATTCCATAGCATAAATTTATCTATCCACCATTTATTTCACAAAAATAAATTCCAATTCTTAAACCCTAAAATTCCAAAATTTCTTGTTTAAGAAACACTTACAATCCGCCGTCTCCTCCAATTTCCGTCACTCCCGTCGGTCTCCGTAGCGTCCTCTCTCCTTCCTCTTGATCTTTGATAGGTCAAGATTCTTGATTAATGGTGGCAATCCCCAACCCTAGAATCGGCCAAAGTAGAGCTTAAATTGAGAGAGGGAAAGGGAGAGATGATGAGAGGGGAGGGAATAACCTTGATCTTAGAGTGATTTTGCCTAAATTTCCACTTTTTTTCTTCTCTCCTTCTCTTCTCTTCTCCTTTGTTCTCTTTCTCTCCTAGAATGAATCTTTCTTCCGAATTCGCTCTGATACCAACTGTAACGCCCGCCCCTTTTCACCGTAAAATCAGAGTATCTTTTTTTTTTTTTTTTATAAAAGTGACAAAGGGCGCGGACGTCACGACGCGAGTTAAGTTCCGAGCTTCTAAAGCCCGGCCCTTAACTGGCCAACCCTACGCGTGCGTGGAACATAAGTCCACGAGTACGGTTCACGCGTAGCAAGTAAGCTCACGGAACATAAAAATAAGTGCAGATGATCATAGAACTATCCTACCAGTTCTTCAGATAGCAGGGAAGAAATACCCAATTAATTACGAAAATGCCATTATACTGTATTATCCAAAATAATACCTAAACATAGCAAACTACCTAAATTATTACATTTCCGACAAGCTAACTATACAAATACATCTTTTCCAAAATGAAGTAAAACAAAATAATTAATCTGCCTCCCCAAGCTCCTAAGCTTGGCTTCCGCAACACCCTTTGCTCGGTCCCGACTATTCTGACCGGCTACTCCACATACGTCACATCGCTTTGCACATCGATGTCTTGAATATTCAATACATGTGAAGGATCAGGGTTGTACTTCCTCAACATAGACACATGGAATACATCATGTAATGATGATAACTGCGGAGGGAGCGCCAACTGATAAGCTACCCCCCCCACCCTCTTCAAGATTGGAAACGGTCCCACAAATCTAGGTGACAGTTTCCCCTTCTTTCCAAATCTCATGTGTCCCTTCCGTGGTGAGACTTTCAAAAACACCAAGTCCCCCACCTCAAATTCGAGGAACCTTCTCCTTTTGTCGGCGTAACTCTTCTGTCGGCTTTGTGCAGTGAGTAGATGTTGCCGTATCAATTTAATCTGCGCTGTAGTTTCTGCAACCAACTCCGGTCCAATCAGCGCAGGCTCACCGGCTTCTGTCCAACACACTGGTGATCTACATGGCCTACCATATAAAACCTCAAATGGAGCCATCTGGAGGCTTGCCTGGTAAATATTATTGTAGGAGAACTCCACCAATGGCAAGTGATCCACCCATAGACTGATGGACAGTCGGAAAGGACAATACATATATTGGAGGATATGCTGAGAGCATGTATGCTGGATTTTAAGGGTGGATGGGAGGATCACTTGCCATTGGTGGAGTTCTCCTACAATAATATTTACCAGGCAAGCCTCCAGATGGCTCCATTTGAGGTCTTATATGGTAGGCCATGTAGATCACCAGTGTGTTGGACAGAAGCCGGTGAGCCTGCGCTGATTGGACCGGAGTTGGTTGCAGAAACTACAGCGCAGATTAAATTGATACGGCAACATCTACTCACTGCACAAAGCCGACAGAAGAGTTACGCCGACAAAAGGAGAAGGTTCCTCGAATTTGAGGTGGGGGACTTGGTGTTTTTGAAAGTCTCACCACGGAAGGGACACATGAGATTTGGAAAGAAGGGGAAACTGTCACCTAGATTTGTGGGACCGTTTCCAATCTTGAAGAGGGTGGGGGGGGGTAGCTTATCAGTTGGCGCTCCCTCCGCAGTTATCATCATTACATGATGTATTCCATGTGTCTATGTTGAGGAAGTACAACCCGGATCCTTCACATGTATTGAATATTCAAGACATCGAAGTGCAAAGCGATGTGACGTATGTGGAGTAGCCGGTCAGAATAGTCGGGACCGAGCAAAGGGTGTTGCGGAAGCCAAGCTTAGGAGCTTGGGGAGGCGGATTAATTATTTTGTTTTACTTCATTTTGGAAAAGATGTATTTGTATAGTTAGCTTGTCGGAAATGTAATAATTTAGGTAGTTTGCTATGTTTAGGTATTATTTTGGATAATACAGTATAATGGCATTTTCGTAATTAATTGGGTATTTCTTCCCTGCTATCTGAAGAACTGGTAGGATAGTTCTATGATCATCTGCACTTATTTTTATGTTCCGTGAGCTTACTTGCTACGCGTGAACCGTACTCGTGGACTTATGTTCCACGCACGCGTAGGGTTGGCCAGTTAAGGGCCGGGCTTTAGAAGCTCGGAACTTAACTCGCGTCGTGACGTCCGCGCCCTTTGTCACTTTTATAAAAAAAAAAAAAAAGATACTCTGATTTTACGGTGAAAAGGGGCGGGCGTTACAGTATGGCCGAACCCATGATCCAATTTTGAGTCATTTTAGGCTAAGATCAAGGTCTATGTATGGGATTAGATAATTGGAAATTTGATTAAATTAAGTGGCCGATTTTTAGGGATGTTATGTCATGGTTAATGAATCATTAATGGGTCTAAGTGTATGGGTTAATTGTGGACAAAAATGTAAATGGATGGAGAAGATTGATAGTTTTAAATGGACTTTAAGTAGAGTAAATAATGTTTTAAAGGGATGGAATTAATGGGAAAGCATGGACCATGGGTTCGACCATGTTGCATGGCCGAACCCCATGGGAAAATTTGATGGTTTAAGTATGTTTGAAACCATGAAAAGAATGGGGAATGTGGTATGATTAAAGGAGTCATTAATGGACTCAAAAATGTACCAAATAATGATCAAAGTGATGATTTAAAGGCATGATGTAAAATCCCTCATGGGAGGGTTCATTTTGGATCTAAATAATGTAAATAGGTCCAAGGAAAGATAAGGAAAAGACATCATGGGTTCGGCCATGGTGTATGGCCGAACCCATGACTCATATGAGAGCCATTTTATGGGCCAAGATTAGGGTCTATGTAGATGATTAAATGAATGGGGATTAAGTCAATTAAGTGGCTGATTTTAATAAATTCTATGATATGGTTGATGGAACGTTAATGGATCCAAGATTATGGATCAATTATGGACTAAGTACGGGGTTTTGTATGTGTTTAAGTGAATAAGGATTAGGTCAATTAAATGGCTAATTTTAATGATCATATGACATGGTTAATGGGACATTAACGGATCTAAGTTAGGGATCATTAATGGATCTAAGTTTGTGATCAATTAGGGACTTAATCATGGATAAAATATGGACTAATTTGGTAAATGTATAATAAGGTATAGGGACATCGCAAACGGTAAGCGATCGGCGACCGGATTTATCGGGCGAAAGCGAAAAAGGACGCTAGTCGGTATTCGGTAGGATTCCTACCTTTTTGTAAGCCGTGGATTATGTGTATGTGATGGTTTCCATGATTTATTTCGGTAATTATATGATTTATTTTAAGATGGGTTTTAATGCTATGGATTATATTTTAATGCTATGAATTATGAATTAAGGATATGAATTATATATATTACATAGCATAATGCACTTACATCTCATGCATGGCATGGGCGGGAAAATAAAGAAACCGGAGTCCATGCACCGTCGGGGCAATCGAGAAGCAAACATGGGGATAGCCTGAGGTGCTATAACCGGAGTCCATGCTCCGTCGGGGCAACCGAGAAGCAAACATGGGGATAGCATGATATGCTATAACGGGAGTCCATGCTCCGTCAGGGCGACCGAAAAGCAAACATGGGGACACCTTGACGAGTCCTTGCCGTCAAGGGGGATATGACATTGTATGATGGTATGGATGATAGGTGGGACACATGACATAGGCACCCATGGCATGGCATTCATTTTATGGGTTTTATTATATTGTTATCGATATGCTTGTTATCACTAATCCATGTGCTAGCCCTACTCGGAGTCCTACTGGGCGCGTTGTCCCTAGCTGATGACGCAGGAGATGGAGGAAACGGTGGACGCGACGGGAGCCAAGCTTAGGAGCTTGGGAAAGCGGCTACTTAGTTTATTTAAGTTTTATTTTGGAAATGTAATTTAAGTAGCTTAGCTTGTCGGCATGTAATAATTTTAGATTTCTTACTATGGTTTGGATTTTATTTTGGACATTATGATTATGAGATATTTTAGTAATTTAATGATGTTCTTCCCTGCTATCTAAAATTTGTAGGTTAGTCTCTATTATCATTCCGTATTTAATTTAATATTCCTCGAGCTTACTTCTACGTGTTTACCATTCTCCGTGGACTCCGTCCCACGCGCACTTAGGGTTGGCCAGTTAAGGGCCGGGCTTCAGAAGCTTGGACTTAACTCGTGTCGTGACGTCCGCTCCCTTTGTCACTTGTTATTTCAAAAACAAAAAACTAGACTCTGATTTTTGGTGAAAAGGGGCGGGCGTTACAGAACTCCATTGGGGTTCTTAACCGGTTTAAGGATTATGATGCGTAAATGCGACAGAAATGAAAGGTTGATTATAAATTGATATATGTGTATGATTTAAATTGATAAGATAAAGAGACATGATTCGCTTTCACGTGACGGTTAGCTACTGTTCGTGCGAAACAAGATAAGGACAGTAGATCGGACGTGGGTAGGATTCCTACCTTGTTGAACCACTTGGATTATGTACACGCAATGGTTTTTATCTCCATGATTGATGATCTAGTTTTGGTATAAAAAATGCTTATGTTTTAATAATGGATTTCAAGGCTATTATGTAACTTAATATGAAATAGCATGTTTGCACTCACATCTCATGCATGGCATGGGAGGGAACATATGAGAGGAGTCCACGCTCCATTCGGGGTGTCCGATAAACAACCATGGGGAGGAATCCACACTGATTCCAATGGACATACGGGAAGAAATGTATGATGTTGAATTGTGCGAGGAGTCCACGCTCCATTCGGGGTTTCCGATAAACAACCGTGGGACGGAATCCACACTGATTCCAATGGACATACGGGAAGAGATGTATGATGTTGAATTGTGCGAGGAGTCCACGCTCCATTCGGGGTTTCCGATAAACAACCGTGGGGAGGAATCCACACTGATTCCAATGGACATACGGGAAGAGATGTATGATGTTGAATTGTAAGAGGAGTCCACGCTCCATTCGGTGGGACCAATAAAGCATACGTGGGGAGAGATATATTATGTTTGAAATGTAAGAGGAGTCCACGCTCCATTCGATGAGACCGATAAGGCATTCGTGGGGAGAGATATATTATGTTTGAAATGTAAGAGGAGTCCACGCTCCATTCGGTGGGACCCATAAGGCATTCGTGGGGAGAGATATGTTATGTTTGCAATGTAAAAGGATTCCACGCTCCATTCGGTGGGACCGATAAGGCATTCGTGGGGAGGCATGACAGAAATACTTGATGTGGTTTATTCATCAAGGGGACTACTAATGTGATTTCTGATATGGATGTTGGGGGTGGTGGTGATCATTGGCATATGACCCTATGACATGGCATTACATTGGCATGATTTTGTTATGAGTATCATGCACTGTTTTGGTTTTATCAGCATGATTTGGGCAACTTATTGTTTACTTTTAAGTTTTAGTTTTGGACAGTATATATGGAGTTAATTGCATTTTGGGATTGTAATAATTTAGATATTATTTTGTTATGGTTTGATGTTACCTTCGGCTATTAAGTTCAGTTAAGTTTTGGGTGAGTGACTTCCTTGCTAAGTAAAGGTTATGGTTGGTCTATGTAATCAAATAGTAATTCCGCAATATGTTTATTTCCGCAAGTATAACCTTAAGCGTATGAACTGTTTTAGTGGATTCGGTCCACACACACGTATGGTTAGCCAGTTAAGGGCCGGGCTTTGGAAGCTCGGACTTAGCTCCTTATGACTGCTCCTATCCTGATTTTGCCGAAAAAACGCAAGGGCTATGAAGTATATTCTGATGCTTCAGGAGAAGGACTTGGGTGTTCTCTTACTCAAAGTGAACACATAGTGGCTTATGGTTCAAGGCAGTTGAAAATTCATGAATGCCACTATCCCACACATGACCTGGAATTAGCTGCAATGATCTTCGCCCTCAAAAGCTGGAGACACTATCTTTATGGCAAGAAATTTGAGGTCATAAAAGTTTGAAATATCTGTTTGATTAGAAGGAACTCAAGATGAGGCAGCGCAGATGGATGGAGTATTAGCAAAATTATGAGTTCGCACTTCGATATCATCCTGGCGAGGCGAACAAAGTGGCGGATACCCTCAGCCGCATGACACATGCAATAGTGGCCAGTTTGATTATGAAGGAATGGGAGATGTTGACAACTATCCGAGTATATCAAGGACCATGAAAGTATGTACAATCTAATGGTGCGATCCAGCATGGTTTCCAAGATTGAGCAAGAACAGCGGACAGATCCAGAAGTGGAAGAAATATGGGCTAGGATGTCTATTGGTGAGGTTGTACTAGAATGGGAATTACGACTGAGACAAGGTCTCTTATTCCGAGGCAGGACATATGTGCCTCAAAGCTGCAGAAGAGAACTATTGATCGCGGCACACCAAACAAAACTCTTTATTCATCCGGGAAGCACCAATATGTATCATGATCTGAAGAGACACTATTGGTGGCATGGACTTAAAAGAGATGTTGCTGATTTTGTTGCTCATTGCCTGACTAGTCAACAAGTCAAAACTGAACATCAGAAACCACCAGGATTACTTAAAGCCTTAGCAGTGCCGGAATGGAAATGGGAACATATTTCCATGTACTCTGTGACGGGATTGCCAAGGTCATCAAGGGGCAATGATGCAATATGGGTTATGGTAGACCGATTGACCAAGTCTGCACATTTTCTCCTAATCAAGATGACAGATTCATCCGAGACTTTGAGACGGCGATACATCAAGGATATCATCAGACTACATGGTATTCCCAGGACTATTGTGTCCGATAGAAATGGCCGATTCACTGGCAGGGTGTGGCAGAGCATGCAGTCGGCTATGGGGACCAACTTGTTGATCAACACCGCTTTTCATCCACAGACTGATGGTCAATCAGAGAGGATAATACAAACATTGGAAGATATGCTAAGAGCTTGCATGCTAGACTTCAAGGGTGGTTGGGAAGATCATTTACCACTGGTTAAGTTGTCGTACAACAACAGTTACCAGGCAAGTCTCAAGATGGCTCCATTTGAGGCGTTGTATGGTAGACAGTGTAGATCACCAGTGTGTTGGACCGAGGCCGGTGAGCCTGCTCTTATTGGACCTGATATGGTTGCAAAAACTACATAATAGATCAAGGTGATATGACAACATCTGCTCACTGCACAAAGTTGTCAGAAGAGCTACGTTGACAAGAGAAGAAGGTTCCTTGAGTTTGAAGTGGGAGATTTAGTATTCTTGAAAGCCTCGCCACGAAAGGGACACATATGATTTGGAAAGAAAGGGAAACTGTCACCTAAATTCGTGGGACCCTTTCCAATCCGAAAGAGAGTGGGGGAAGTGGCGTATCAGTTGATACTTCCTCCGCAGTTATCATCACTGCACGACGTATTTCATGTATACATGTTAAGGAAGTACAATCCTGATCCCTCACATGTGCTGAATGTACAAGACATAGAAGTGCAAAGCGATGTGACCTACGTCGAAAGGCCTGTCAAAGTGGTGGAGACAGAACAAATGATGTTACGGAACCGAGCAATTCAATACGTCAAGGTGGTATGGGACCGACATGGTAATGAGGAAGCCACTTGGGAACTTGAATCGGAAATGAGAGCAGCTCATCCTGAGCTATTTATATAATCTGTTTGAAACCCTACTTCGTTCGATTTTCGGGAGGAAATTTTCAAAAGAGAGTAATATTGTAACACCCAAATTTTCAATTCATAAATATATTGGATTTTGTCTATTTAAATTGTTAAATTGGTTGAATTTAAGATTTATGAATGAGATAGACCTAGATGGGTAAAGGAGTTGGGTCAACGACCCAATTAAAAAATCCAATGGATCTTGGTTAGGATTTGATTTGAAAGTAATTGGGTAAATTTGATTCAATGGGCCAATTGCCCAATTGGGACCCAATGGGTCATAGATGAGCTGATTTTAAGTAAATGGGTAAGGTTTAATTAATTGAGTCAGCTACCCAATTAAGACCCAAATGCACCTCATCAAGTGAGGTGGCAAGTGGGTGACGTGGCATGTAAGTGACATGGTCAAGGTGGGACCTAAATACAATAAGTGCATGGTCGGTTAAGCCATGGTTGACTTGGTCAACCATGGGTGAGCCCAAGTGTTGAGTTGAATTATTTTGAGTTGGAAATTAAATTACTTGAGTCGAGTGGGAAGTGAGTTCAAGGGAATGAGTCCAAATGAATTAAGGCATGAGTTGGAGGTGAGTTAAAATAGAAGATGAAGAGACTTTCATCTCAAGTGAGTTGGATGGGGAGGTGGAGAGTTTCCATCTCAATGGATGGAACTCAATGCCCACGTGGGGAGATGGAAATGCTCCTTAAGCTTAAGCCAAGTGTCCTCTTGGTTAAACCAAGGGACACTTTGGTTGGACAAATAGTAATGAAAGGAGAGTGAAAGGACTTAGGCTAGTATACAAAGGGGCACACCAAACTCTTGGCTGGCTTCTCTTCATTTCACAAGAATTCTTTTCCTCTATCTCTCTAAACCACTTACACCATTTATACCCAGAGGGCTTGCTGAAGAAACAAGAAAGGAAGGAAGGGGAAAGGAAAGGAATACAGAACAAAAGAAAGGAGGAGTCAGGTAAAGGTCCATGTTTAATTAGATGGGAATGAGAGTAAGGAAGCCATGGATTTGACCATGGGTGGCCGAATCCATGGGCTCCAAAAGTGTTAGAATAAAGTGGTCGAACTGTTAAATGATCATGGAATTGGTATCCATTCAAGGAATGGATAGATATTGAAAACCAACAACCAAAGAATAGAATTTAGAATCTTGTTTCCACGGCAAAAGATTGAAAAGATAAATGGAAAGGACTCTAACTTTGGTTAGAGGGTAGAGTAAAACCAACTGAGAGTTGTATGAATGAGGTTTAATGTGTTTTAAATTAATAAGGAATGAATTCCATGAAGAAAGGTTTGGCCAAAGGATGAAACGAAAGAGACTGACAAATAGTCAGTCGACTGAATCTAGGATTCAGTCGACTGAACTGGTGTGGCTGAAGATAGAAAACCAATTCTGGCAGTTTCAGGCGGCTGAATCTTTGGATTCAGTTGACTAAACCATACCTAGATTAAAATATAAGGGGTATAATGATGTTTCAGCCGACTGAATATGGGATTCAGTCGACTGAAATAAGACGTATCAAAGAAGTAAAGGGATCTAACGTGTTTCAGCAGACTGAATCTTTGATTCAGTAGACTGAATGATTACTTAGCAAACACGAAATCTATTGGCTAATAATTCAGCCGACTGAATCATGGATTTAGTCGACTGAATCTATACTGGCCGAACACACAGTTTATCTAGTCCAAAGTCAGCCGACTGAATCTCTGATTTAGTCGACTGAAATAGGATTGACCGAAAATACAGAAGGTTTGAGTCAGAGTTAGCCGATTGAATCTATGATTCAGCCGACTAAAAGGTTACAAGTCAGGGTAAAAACAATTCCGAGTTGGAGTTCAGCCAATTGAAAATATATTTCAGTCTACTAAAAGTCTACGATAAGGCAGAACACTATAGCAGAGCGTGATTCAGTCGAGGGAAATGAAAAGTTGATTTTCAATTGATATTTCCAGAAACTTTAGTTTAACTGGATGGATGCAGGGGATGATTTAAATCAAATGGATAATTAAATTGATATATGAATATGATTAAATTGATAAGGTAAAGAGGTGTGATTCACTTTCACGCGACGGTTAGCGATTGTTCTTGGGAAACAAGAAAAGGACAGTAAATCGAACTTGGGTAGGATTCCTACCTTGTTGAGCTGCATATGGATCTTATATGTTACTAGTTTTTATTTCAGTTCAATGTTTATTTTGATTAATCAAATGGTAGAAGTTTTATGAACTAAATTTCAATGTGATTTGATATGAAATGGCATTTTGCATTCATGATCGCATGCATGGCATGGGAGGAAGCATATGGGCAGCAAGCCAAGTTATGAGCTGTTCAGACATGACTTGGGGCTTGAAAACTGCTTGAAAGAATCTATGTGAACCATTGATATATTGGCCTTGTCCGGGATTGCTAGATAGGGGTACGGCGTAATTTGGGCTAAAGGGGTCCCAGGTAACCAGTCCAAAAACCCTGCACAGAGGGAGGAGTCCATTCTCCATCGGTAATTCCGATTAACACATGTAGGGAGGTATAACAGTGGTACCGTCACAAAACACTGCGGACGTAAATGGCGAAGGGAACACCTTGATATGGTTTCATTATATCAAGGAAAATGTTGTTATGATTTGTATGGTGTTGGATATGGAGATTGGGTGAGGGATCATTGGCATATGACACCCATGACATTAACACATACATTAGCATGATTTGGATGTGTTATCATGCATTGTTTTTTATACTATGATATGTTTACAGTTTTTCTATGATGTTCTATTCTGATTTTTATACTGATCCTATGTGTATAACCTTATTTTGAATTCCTACTAGGCGCGTTGATTAATGCCCTACTTCTATCATTTAGATGATGGAACAGGAAATGGAATGGACAATGGACGTGAAAAAAGCCAAGCATAGGAGCTTGGGAACTTTTATCTTTATTTCACTTAGTTGATTTTGGAAACAATGTATTTGAGATGATTAGTATTTTGGGATTGTAATAACTTAGTTTATTTTGCTATGATTGGTTGATGATATTTGGATATTTTAAAATTAAGTTAATTTAATAGGGATTGACTTCTTTGCTTATTAATATCATGGTTATGGATAGTTTTCTATTCATATAATATTTCCGCAATTATTTGTATAACGTGTGAACTGTTTTCGCGGACTTGGTCCACGCACACATATTGTTGGCCAGTTAAGGGTCGAGTTTGGAAAGCCGGACTTAGCTTACGTCATGACATTCCCGCTCTCTCTCACTTTTTATTTAAAAAAAAAATTATATATATATATATACATATACTCTGATTTTCGGCGAGTGAAAAAGGGCGGGGCGTTACAGTCCATGCACCCACATTTTTTGCTGAGGGGTGTCGTAGTGTGATTACCAGTGGTTATGACCTTGGAGTTCTTTGATGTGACTTGTTTTGTGGGCATTGACTCATTGGGAGTTTATGGGCGCCTAACGAGTGAGTTCGGCTGGCTCACTCGTTGGAAGGCCTATGGAATTCCGTAAGGGGGGTGTGTGCCAGTTGTGTGGAGACCAACATGTGGGGCCCAAGGTTCCAGGTGTGACTACCGGGGGTCTGGTACTTGGTTGCGGAGACTACAGATGGGTCTTGTTGGCATTCTGTTGAGGACTGGCACAGTAGTTACCCCTGTGTGAAAGTCTGTTTGGGACTCTAGTGAACCCGGCTCATGGGTTGGTTGTAGTATGTGTACAGGTTGTCCTAGGAGAGTCATAGGGCTAGTTGAGAGCTAGAGACCCTAAACTGGTTGAGAATTGGTCTGTGTACCAGTGGATGGGTGGACCGCAACGGATGGGCATATAAGGGAGTTTCCCTATAGTTGCATTGAGTTGGTTAGAGGATATACTGCAGGCCCGACAGATGTGGGCTCGTGTACGAAGGGTAGGGCATAAGCTTGCATGGTCATGAATGTAGACATTATAGACATTGATGTGTTCATATGATTATATGCAGTGCATGCTTGTTGACATATGATGCATGTGTCACCCTCACTGGGCATGTTTAACTCACCCCTTGCCTTACATGTAGTTTTAGAGAAGGGGTCGATGAGACCCTCAATCAGATGCTAGATGAGGAGTTGCAGCTTTATTTTTTGTTATAGTTCCATTTGTATTTGAAAGCTTGTTCTTGTATTTGAGATGTGTACAATTGTTGAGTTGGATGAAGGTAATAAACTGATGTTTTATGATTCTAAATTATTTTTAATGTTGTAGTCGTGCTTCTAGTTATTGACCTATTGGTGGATTGCTATGATTAATGTGGGTTGCGGGAGCGGTGTCTCCCATTTTTTTTAAAAAAAGTACCCAGAATAGTATAAGATCGGTTTTAACGTGCCATAGCGGGTCGGGTCATTACAGATATAGTCCCACTTCCATTTAGCCACAGGAAAAGGTTGCATTTACCACCAGGTATTTGGTGTTCAGCTTTAACCTGCTGACAAGTTAGACATTTAGATATAAAATATGCCACTTCACGCTTCATACCTCTCCACCAGAATTGTCAACGTAGATCATGATACACCTTTATACCACCAGAATGTATTGCAAATCAGGAACGATGAAAATGCTCAAGTACTTTCTCTCTCCATCCATCAAATTCTGTCACTAAAAGTTTGCCTTTAAAAGTCAAACCTCCGTCAGTTTTGCCTTTCCATTCTTCCAAGTTAGCTCCATTAGAGAGCTGCGTGACTAGATCCTTTGCCTCTGGATCACTTTGCTGTCTTTACAACACTATTCTTACTATTTCAGGCTGCAGAACCAGAATAAGGATTCGTGCCACCCCGTTTCCTTCAATCAACTCCAAATCATAGTCAAATAGAATTTCCAACATTTTCCATTGCAATGATACCAATTACGCTATACTACCTTGTGACTTCCTGCTCAAGGCATCTTCTACCACATTATTTTTTTCGGGATGGTAGGAGAGATTGAAAGCGTAATCTCCTATATATTCCATCCATCTTCGCTGTCTCATATTCAGATCCTTATGAGTAAACAAATATTTGAGACTATGATGATCAGATTATACATTAAATCATAATCACCTAGATCATTTAATGAAAAGACAATAGCTGCCAGTTCCAGATCATGAGTTGGAAAATTTTGCTCATGTCCCTTCAATTGTTTGGAACTGTAAGCTACTGCCTTTCTTTCTTGCATTAAAACACAACCCAAACCGAATTTAGAAGCATCACAATACACATCATAACCTCCTCATTGCTGAGGTACTGTCAGTACCAGAGAGGTGGTCAATTTCTCTTTTAGATCTTGAAATGTCTTTTCACATGCTTAATTCCATTCAAATTAGACATTCTTTCTTGTCAATTGGGTCATTGGTACAGCAATCTGGGAAAAGTGTGGAAAAAATTTTCTATAATATCCCGCTAATCCCAAAAAGCTTAGAATATCAAACACACTCTTGGGTCTTTCCCAATTATTCACTATTTATACCTTTGTTGGATCCACCGAGATCCCTTCGGTAGACACTACATGTCCAAGAAATTGAACCTGAGTTAACCAAAACTCACACTTGATAAGTTTAGCGTACAACTGATGATCTCTAAAGGTTTGAAGAACAATACATAGATGACGTTCATGTTCTTCTTCAGATGGAGAATATTTCAAGATATCATCTATAAAGACTATCACAAATTCTCCCAAATATGGTCGAAGGACTCGATTCATCAAATCCATAAATGTAGTTGGTGCATTGGTTAAACCAAATGGCATCACCATGAACTCATATAAATTATACTGCGTTTAGAAAGCAGTTTTGGGAATATCTTCTTCCCTAATCCTCAATTGATGATATCCCGACCTCAAGTCAATCTTAGAGAAACATTTTGATCCTCTCAATAAATCAAACAAATCATCTATTCTAGGAAATGTATATTTGTTCTTTATAGTTACCTAATAGAGTTGTCGGTAATCTATACACATTCTCATGGATCCGAGGTGAGTTACTCAGTCGTACGGAACCGAGTTTAAGAGGCTCATCTACCTGTGTAACTAGTTCTCTTTGTTCAGCTGGCATCATCCGGTAGGGTGCCATGGAAATAGGAGATGTCCTTGGTTGTAGATCAATAACAAACTCTATCTCTCGGCGTGGAGGTAGCTCAACAAGCTGGTCAGGAAACACGTCTATAAATTCACACACCACCTAAGGTACATCAGATTCTACGCCTCGTACATCTTCACAGCCCATACAAGCCACCACACTACCACCATACATCAGAAAATTTACATCTCATCTTATCATAGGGTATTAACTTCTCTCTGAACCTTTCATTGGTTGGAGAGACCCCAAAAATTCTCCTCTCGAAGCAATCAATCAAGATTTGATACACTTCTAGCTAATCCATGCGTAGGATGATGTCAAAGTCCGTAATTTCTAAGACTAGAAAGTCATAGGACAAATCTTCAAAATGCATAACTTGGTTTTTTGGTTTACTAATGCCTTCTTACCCAAAGGTGACACTACTGTCAAGGGTTTACTTACTTCTACCGGTTGCAATTCCAACTTATCACAACAAGATATAGAAATGAAAGAATGCAAAACACTGGTATCAAACAACACTCATGCCATAAGGCTAAAAAGAAATAGTGTATCTTCCATCACCATGTTCTCCATTGGCTCTTCCATCTGAGTTCCAGTTGTGTAGACTCTCCCCTGAGTGGTCTGAAGACGTCCTTGTCCCCTTCCCTGTCCATTCCTTGGGTGTCAATTCCTAGGTTCCACCGAGCCTCTGGAGGTCTGCTGAGATCCTCTGCCATAGGGTGATTGTGTAACAGACTGTGTCGGCCTTGAGTTTTGTGATGATGCAGCAATTCCAAGATAGGGACAATCCCTAAGAGCATGTCATGTCTACTTGCAATGGTAACACGTCCTATTTTTTGGTGTTGGGCAACTTCTCACTGTATGCCTCAGCTGGTTGCAAGAATAACACACCAACTGTCGCGCGCCTGCTTGACTTGTCTATCCCGCTGAGGCTTGGCTCTTTTTAAAGAAAGGCCTATTTTGGTTGAACTTGACCTTCTTATTGGGTTTTTGAAAACTTTCAATACTCCTGTTGGTGGAGTCTACGGCTTCCACCTTTGAACCCTACTCGATAATTTCTTCTAGTGTGTTGAAAGTCAACGCAGCCACTTGTCATTGTAGAAATGGACGAAGCACATTCTCAAAGTGCTGAATTTCCTGCCCTTCATTAGCTATTACTGTAACACCCCGATTTCTCAATAAGATGAATATTTACGAAAATGCCCCTGGATTGGTAAATTTATTAAATGTGATTGTAAATAAGAAAATAGTGGGGCCCATTGCTCAAATTAAGATCATATGACCACATTATGAATGTCAAGTTTGATTGAATGGGTAATTTCTCAATGAAGTGGATAAATTATGAAAATGCCCCTGATGTGTTAAATTAATTATTTTGTGATGTTAAGTAAGGAAATGGTATGGCCCATTGCTCAAATTAAGATCATATGAGCACATTATGAATGCCAAGTTTGATTGGATGGGTAATTTACATCAATTGGGTCAAAAATGGCTAAATGGGTCAAAGGGCCCAAATGGGACCCATCGGGTCTTACTGGAGTATTTGTGTAACACCCTGGAATTTCAAAGTTATCAGTTTATATGAAAATATTCATATTTACGGAATTGCCATTGTGATAAAAATTGATTTGAATTTAAATGGGTCAATGGCTCAATCAAGACCCAAAGGATGATAGTTGGGTTACAAAACAAATAAATGGGTAAGATAAATTTAAACGGGTCAAGAATCATATTTGGGTCAAATTTGGTTAAATGGGTCAAAATGGCTAGATGGGACCCAATGGGTCGTGTGAATGGCATGATTAACCATGGATTGAGTTCAAGCTTATTTAATTTAAGTCTATTAATTATTTGAGTTTGGTTGAGTTGAAATGAATGGTTGGTTAAGTTGAGTGAATTTATTAGTTAAGTTAAATTAAATGAATGAGTTAGGTTGGGTGAGTTGATTAAATGAGTTGAATGAATATGTATTTTTAAATGAGTAAGATGTAGAGATAGAAGGATTGTAGGCTGATTCAAATTCAAACACTAAAAACGTTGGCTGCATGGGAAACTTATATGCATGTAACTCCCACCCAAGTTAAGAATGGAAATGACGTTACATGGAGTTACATGGGTGAGAATTGAGTTTTCAAATCATTGTGCACATTGAAGATGGTATAGGGTTTATGCCTTGCTTGGGTCTTCAAAAGACAGCCAATGCATGGAGTAATGGTTCATGCATGTAACTCCAAGGTTGGAGAATAAAATGGGTAGCTTATTGGAGGAGTTACACACAATAGATTATGGCATTCTATGGCATTCCAAATTCAAATTAGATACTAAACCAATGGGGGTTACAAAGTGTGTTCACACTTGGAGGAGGGGAGTTTTATTCCCATGATAGAACTCCCACATGGGACGTTGATGAGGGCTGAATGGAGCTGCTGTTTGTGGAGTTACACATAGGAATGGTGGCTGTTACATAGGCCAAAACATAGAGGCAAACAATGGAGAATGGTGCAGCACATGGGAGTTACATCTCAATATGAAACTCCCATGTGAGAACCTAAGAAAAGGGGGGGTTACACTAGTCCAACTGCAAGGGACGTTGGCTGCTTGGGGTGTTTCATTTCATAGATGAAACCCCCAAGTAACATAAAGAACCTTGATTGAAGAGAGGGAGTTACACAAGGATTAACCTTGGGGCTGTTTTTGGTCAAGCAAAGGATTGTCATTGTTACTCTCTCTATCTCTCTATCCCTCTATCACTCATAGACGTCCTCTACCTTTCTAAACCAAGAGCAGCAGCTGGTTGTTTGTTTTTCAATTAGTTTTGGGTAATACTTTCATCTAGACAAAAATCAGCAAAAGGATTTTGGCAACAAGGATAGCAATTTTATTCAAGACCAAAGTTCACTTTCTCTCTTTCTCTCCCTCTTAAGTCCTTGTCACCTGGCTGAATTATCTCAAGGAGCTTGCATCAAGATCAGTCTCAGCCCAAAGAACAGTAAGAGAGAAGGAGAAGTCAAGGAGATAAAGGGTCAAAGAAGGAGTCAAAAGAACCGAAGGAGACGCGGTATTAGTAAGTGCATTTTGAATCCTTGTTTAAAAGATTGGATAAGAAAATGAGATTTGGCCATTGTATGGCCAGATCCATCAATGGTTCAGATTTAGAATTATGATGTTTAAAATGATAAAATATGGACCATAGGGTTCGGCCCCATTGGATGGCCGAACCCCATGGAAAAACTTGGTGGATTCTATGGTATTTGAAAGTCAAAAATCCATATTTTGGAGTGAGGATTTTAAAAGATTTTTATATGGAATTAAGCTTGCTGTTTTGGAGTGGATATGACATGACTGAACCATATTTATCTTATGTTAATTTACTGATTAATTTCATAGATAAATATGGGTGGATTTCCATTAAGAGAACCATAGGGTTCGGCCATGTGTATGGCCGAACCCCATGGACTGATTTAGATGATTTTAAGTGTGTATTTTAAAAAGGTAAAAACATAAATAAGGAAGTTATTTTGGACATAGATGAATGATTAAGAAAATCAAAACCAAAGGACATAGGGTTCGGCCACCATGGAGGGCCGAACCCCATGCAAATAAAGGTATGGTTGTGATGTATTTGAAACATATAAGCCATGAAATATGTGGACTGTTTTGGGTTATTATTTAAGATTCAAATACATGCTTTGGAAAGGGTTAAAAGCATGGATCTGTATGACAAAGGACTGAAGTTAATATGGTTTAAAACAGTGGTCCAAAACTGATGAAATGGATCATTTGGATCGGCCATTTTGGATTGCCGAATTTCATGAATTAATATGGTCATTTGGGACAAGTAGATGAACTGATTTAGATGGTGTTTAAGAGGTATAATGGCAGCAATATTATATTGATTTTGTATGTTTAAATAACATCAAACACATGTTTTAGAAGACCAAAACATGGACATAGGGTTCGGCCACCTTGGATGGCCGAACCCCATGTAAGTATTTGGTTGTTTGGTTGGCTTTCAAAAAGATGGAAATTACATCAATTATGGATTTAGGTGATGATGGAAAATAGGATTAAAATCTTTAGGGTGAGGTTCGGCCATGTTAGGTGGCCAAACCCCACCAATTGTCATGTGATGGACTTTGTTGTCTAAGGAAAAAATTAGGCAAAGGATAGTATAATGGCATTATGGTAAATAAGGGTAAAAAGATGAAAAGATCAAAAGAATGGACTTATGAGCCCAAAACCTAAGGTAGTAAGATTCGGCCATGTAGTATGGCCGAACCCTACCAAGTATCATTTGAAAAGTTTGGGATACTTAGATGGTATTAAGTAAATAAAAGATTTATCAAGTTTACATGTGTGAGGTTCGGCCATGGGGTATGGCCGAACCCCACAAAGTGGATTTTTGGGATTTAAATCAAATTATAATCATATGGTCAAATGATTAACTTGCTGCCATGTACATAGGGTATTCGGATTTCTAGAACGGTGTACAAAGTCGTGATCGAAAGACGGTCCAAAGGAAGGGTCGAACAAAGTAAAAATATTGTAGGTTTCCTACCTTGTTGTAACCACACAACTTATTCGCTGTTTTATGTTTATTTGAATAAGTTATTTGAATCAAATGTTATATTTACAAATGGCATGTTTGCATAGACATCTCATGCATAGCATGGGATGATGGGGAAGTAACCGGAGGCCACACTCCGTCGGGGCGTCCGAAAGACCATTGTGGGGTACCCTGATGATGAGAATCCCATCAGGAGGAATCCGGAGGCCACACTCCGTCGGGGCGTCCGAAAGACCACTGTGGGTTACCTTGACGATGAGAATCCCGTCAAGTGATGGCTATGTTGAATGGTGATGGGTGGGACTCATTACATGTTCATTTCATACATAGCATATTTTTATAGAATTTGTCACACTTGCATAACTATTATCCTATTTGTATGTTTTTGACTAACCATGTGGTAGCCCTATTCGGAAACACTACTGGGCGCGTTGATCTAACGCCCTATCTATATCTTTAGTGGATGATGCAGGGAAAGGAAAGAACGTGATTGGAGAAGAGGACCAAGTACGAAAACTTGGGCGATTTGAATGATTGCAATGGACTATGAATGGATTATTTATGGATGATTTATTTGGAACAATGTAATTTGTTAAATTAGATGTTGGCATGTAATAATGTAGTTAATTAGATGCTATGGTTTGTTTTACGTTGGATGTTTGGATTAAACGATTAGTTAAGATCGGTTAGTGATTTTGGAAAATAAATAAGGTACTTTGCTATCTAAAAATGGAAATTGGATTAATCATAGGTTCTATTATAACCTCAGTTAGATCTAGACTAAGTTAATTCCGCTAAGTAAATATGTACCATGTGCGGATCAGTTTTATGGACTTAGTTCATACGCACATGGGCTTGGCCAGTTAAGGGTCGGATTTAGAGATCCGAACTTAACTCGCGTCGTGACACTCCGCCCCAATCACTTATTGATTATTATTATTTAAAAAAAAATAAACTCTGAAATTTTAACAGTGAAACGGGCGGGGTGCTACAGTTGGTATCAGAGCGAAACGGGAAGTTGAATCTTCCGAAGTAAGATTAAGACGGTTTCATGTCTCACTGACGGATAAGAATCCCAACTGACCGACTCTTCGGAGTCCGCTGACTGGGGGCCGGATTAATTTACTTCGTGGACTCAGACTGAACAAATCAAACTGAGAACAACAGTGAAAGATAGCAAAAGTACATTATTATAATTCATCTATCAAACGTAGTAAAAATAGGATATACATTCCCCAATACTCCCCAATTGAGAAAAGAAAAACAAACATAGGGAATTTAGAGACTCTCCCCTCAAAAACAAATAGAAAATCAAGTTTGCTTATTTGGAAATCTCCCCAAAATTGTGAAAAATACAAACTGTACGAGGAAACTAAGTCAATAATGTTTTTATGACTTAGGGAAATGGCTCCAAAGAGAAGGATCCCTCAGAATCAAAAAGGGAAGGAAAAAGTGTTGCAAATCACGCAACATGAAAAAGTGTTACCACAACACGAAAAATCTGTGCATGAGAAGGAGCCGTCTATACATGAGAAAGAGGTAACCCAACCTGATGAGGAGCAACCTGTTCATGAAAAGTCTCACAATGGGGAAGAATCACAGCACTCATGGAGGGAAGAACAGGGGAGTGAGAATGCATCACAGAAAGAGGGAGAAGGAAACAGTGGTGTACATATACCACATGTGCCGCCTGAGCTTCAGGGATTAGTCCAAGCGGTGGTAACCTCAGTACTCCAGCAACATATGAATGGGAGTGAAAGTTCCAGGGATGCCAGTGACCGGAGTATGGCACGAGAATTTCAACAACAGCGTCCTCCCTACTTCAAAGGGAAAGAGGGGGCTGTCGGAGCTGAGCATTGGCTGAAGAAGATCACTCAGATCTTAAAATTACTTAAGATCTCGAGTCATGCTGACAGGATTTTACTGGCTACTTCACAATTGATAGAAGATGCCGGTAAATGGTGGGAGGTGGTGGAGAAGCAGAGGGAACTCATACCAGCTAGGGAGAGGACGGCCATGACATGGAATGAGTTTTCAGCAACCTTTCTGGAACATTACTTTCCGGAGGAGGAGAAGGAGCGACAGACGGAACTTTTTCTGTCCTTGGTTCAGGGCTCTATGACGGTGGCAGAGTATCACCGTGAATTTCTCAGTTTATCCATTTATGCATTCTATATGGTGGACACAGAACTTCGCAAGGCAAGAAAGTTTGAGAGGGGTCTACGGCCAAACATCAGGGCCAAAGTGACCATATTTAAGTGCACCACATTGGCTGAGGTGGTCAGCAAGGCCACAATAGCAGAAAAGGAGTTGAATGCAACAGTACGGTTTGACAATCGTCGAGCTCCAAGTGGGAGGGGTGGGTTTCAGCCCAACAAGAGGTTCCGTCCGAACTTCAGTAGACCCTCACCATCTACTGGGTCCGCGGGGAGCTTTCGTCCCAACCAGCCCTCCCCATCTGCATCAGTCACCCAGTCATTCAAAGGGGTGAACAACTGTTTCCACTGTAATCAGCCGGGTCACTTCAAGAGAGACTGTCCAAAGCTCAATAGGCTCTCATATTCCAGAGGATCTTTCCGTCCACCAGCTAGGCCAGCTAACTCCCGAGGAGGCAGGACATATAATCAGGCGGGACGGGCGCCTACTCCTACCGGATCTGGACGACTATTTGCTCTGGAACCTCCTGAGGATGTGGATCATTCTGTGATTCAAGGTATGGCCGTTGTCAATAGTTCTTATGCTTATGCATTGTTTGATTCTGGAGCATCGCACTCTTTTATATCTGCATCCTTTATAACTGCTACTGGAACACTAGTACAAAAGCTGTCCACCACACTCACAGTAGTATCCCCTGTCGGAGACACGTCTTTGGGACTCATATGCACGGCCATAGATACAGAACTCGCTGGGCTCAGATTTGAGTTCAATTATTTGGTACTCGACATGACTGAGTACGATATTATATTTGGCATGGACTGGTTGGCTAGTTATGAAGCCAATATTGATTGTTATCGCCGAAGAGTGACATTTTGGTCACCCGAGGGAAAGCAGTATATAGTTCGTGCTGACAAGCAAAGCAGATTGCAGGAAGGGTTGCATCACTTGGTGTTGAACAATATTGTCATCAACAAAGCACCAGTCACTGAACTTCCAGCAATTGTGAAAGAATTTGTTGATGTTTTTCCAAAAGAACTTCCTGGTATACCGCCCATGAGGGAGCTCAATTTTGAGATCAAGCTATATCCTGGTACCTCACCAGTGTCTCTACCCCATTATCGAATGGCACCAGCAGAAATGTCCGAGTTGAAGAAGCAGCTTGATGAATTACTCAGACTGGGTTGCATTCGGAACAGCACATCGTCATGGGGAGCTCCAGTGTTGTTCGTGAAAAAGAAGGATGGTTCACTTAGAATGTGTGTGGACTACCGGAAGTTAAATCAGCTAACTGTCCGGAACAAGTATCCTCTACCCAGGATCGATGATTTATTCGATCAGTTGAGGGGATCCAGTCATTTTTCCAAGATTGATCTGATGTCCGGTTATCATCAAATCCGGGTCAAAGAGGAAGACATCGAGAAAACAGCTTTCAGAACACGGTATGGACTATTTGAATTTGTAGTCATGCCATTTGGGCTTACCAATGCACCGGCTGTGTTCATGGACTTAATGAACAGAATATTTCGTCCATATTTGGATCGGTTTGTTATAGTGTTCATTGACGATATCCTGATCTATTCCAAGAGTCAGGAGGATCATGCTGAGCATCTTCGAATAGTATTGAACACCTTGAGACAGAACCAGCTGTATGCCAAAGCAAGCAAATGCGAATTTTGGCTACCTGAGGTCAAATTCTTAGGGCATGTTATAACAGCAGATGGTATAGCCGTTGATCCGGCTAAGGTGGCAGCAGTAAGTGAGTGGAAAGCACCAAAGAATGTCACCGAAATCCATAGTTTTCTGGGTTTGGCTGGATATTATAGGAAGTTTATCATGGACTTCTCCAAAATTGCATCCCCATTGACTCGACTCACGCAGAAAGGAGTCAAATATGAATGGTCAGAGCTGTGCAATCAGAGATTTGAGGAGTTGAAAGAGAGACTTACAACTGCTCCTATTTTAGTTTTGCCGGAAAGGGGCAAAGGTTATGAAGTACAATGTGATGCATCAGGAGAGGGACTGGGATGTTCACTCATGCAACGTAATCGGGTGGTGGCATATGGTTCAAGACAACTAAAGATACATGAACGCCTCTACCCCACACATGATCTGGAATTAGCTGCGGTGGTCTTCGCTCTCAAAAGCTGGAGACACTATCTATATGGGGAGAAGTTTGAAGTATTTTCAGATCACAAGAGCTTGAAGTATTTATTTGATCAGAAAGAGCTCAACATGAGGCAGCGCAGATGGATGGAATATCTGGCGGACTATGAATTTGCGCTTCGATATCATCCGGGAAAGGCCAACAAAGTGGCGGATGCTCTCAGCCGCATGTCTCATGCATCAGTGGCATGTTTGATCAGGACTGAATGGGAGATGTTGAATTCCATTCGTGAGTTTAATCTATATATCACAAACCATGGGAGTATGTACAATTTGATCATACGATCCAACATGGTTACAAAGATTGAACAGGAGCAACGAACAGATCCGGAAATGGCAGAGACATGGGCCAAGATGTCTAATGGCGAGGTTGTACCGGATTGGGAATTACAACCAGGACAGGGTCTTATGTTCCGGGGTAGAATATATGTGCCAAGAAGCTGCAGAAAAGAATTATTGATAGAGGCACATCAGAGCAAGTTGTCCATTCATCCGGGTAGCACAAAAATGTATCATGATTTAAAAAGACATTATTGGTGGCATGGACTCAAGAAGGATGTTGCAGACTATGTGGCTCATTGTTTAACTTGTCAGCAGGTTAAGACGGAACATCAGAAGCCACCAGGGTTACTCAAGCCCTTAGCAGTGCCGGAATGGAAATGGGAGCACATTTCCATGGACTTTGTGACGGGGTTGCCGAGGTCATCGAAAGGCAATGACGCTATATGGGTTGTGGTAGACCGATTGACTAAGTCCGCGCATTTTATTCCTATTAAGATGACAGATTCATCAGAGACATTGGGTCGGAGATATATCAAAGATATCATCAGATTACATGGTATTCCACAGACTATAGTGTCTGATAGAGATGGCCGATTCACCGGCAGGGTATGGCAGAGCATGCAGTCGGCCATGGGAACCGATCTACTTATTAGCACAGCATTCCATCCACAGACCGATGGACAATCGGAAAGAACAATACAAACGTTGGAGGACATGTTGAGGGCATGCATGCTAGACTTCAAAGGTGGATGGGAGGATCATTTGCCATTGGTGGAATTTTCTTATAACAATAGCTACCAGGCAAGCCTCCAGATGGCACCATTCGAAGCTTTGTATGGTAGACCATGCAGGTCACCAGTGTGCTGGACCGAGGTCGGCGAACCTGCACTGATAGGACCTGAGTTGGTTGCAGAAACTACTGCACAGATTCAGTTGATACGTCAACATTTGTTGACCGCACAGAGTCGGCAAAAGAGCTACGCTGATAAAAGGAGGAGGTTTCTCGAATTTGAAGTGGGAGACATGGTATTCTTGAAGGTCTCGCCACGAAAAGGGCACATGAGATTTGGGAAGAAAGGAAAATTGTCGCCAAGATATGTGGGACCGTTTTCAATTATCAGAAGGATGGGAGATGTAGCCTATCAGTTGGCACTTCCTTCGCAATTGGCGTCTCTACATGATGTATTCCATGTATCTATGCTGAGGAAGTACAACCCTGATCCATCTCATGTTTTGAATGTGCAAGATATAGATGTGCAAAGCGACGTCACTTATGTCGAGAAGCCGGTTGGAATATTGGAAAGTGAGCAAAGGGTGTTGCGTAACCGAGCGATTCAGTTCGTCAAGGTGGTATGGGATCGACATGGTGTTGAGGAAGCCACTTGGGAATTGGAATCGGAGATGAGAACGTCTCACCCTGAATTGTTTATATGATTTACTTTGAAATCCTACTTCGTTCGATTTTCGGGACGAAAATTATAAAAAGATTATTGTATTGTAACACCCTGGAATTTCAAAGTTATCAGTTTATATGAAAATATTCATATTTACGGAATTGCCATTGTGATAAAAATTGATTTGAATTTAAATGGGTCAATGGCTCAATCAAGACCCAAAGGATGATAGTTGGGTTACAAAACAAATAAATGGGTAAGATAAATTTAAACGGGTCAAGAATCATATTTGGGTCAAATTTGGTTAAATGGGTCAAAATGGCTAGATGGGACCCAATGGGTCGTGTGAATGGCATGATTAACCATGGATTGAGTTCAAGCTTATTTAATTTAAGTCTATTAATTATTTGAGTTTGGTTGAGTTGAAATGAATGGTTGGTTGAGTTGAGTGAATTTATTAGTTAAGTTAAATTAAATGAATGAGTTAGGTTGGGTGAGTTGATTAAATGAGTTGAATGAATATGTATTTTTAAATGAGTAAGATGTAGAGATAGAAGGATTGTAGGCTGATTCAAATTCAAACACTAAAAACGTTGGCTGCATGGGAAACTTATATGCATGTAACTCCCACCCAAGTTAAGAATGGAAATGACGTTACATGGAGTTACATGGGTGAGAATTGAGTTTTCAAATCATTGTGCACATTGAAGATGGTATAGGGTTTATGCCTTGCTTGGGTCTTCAAAAGACAGCCAATGCATGGAGTAATGGTTCATGCATGTAACTCCAAGGTTGGAGAATAAAATGGGTAGCTTATTGGAGGAGTTACACACAATAGATTATGGCATTCTATGGCATTCCAAATTCAAATTAGATACTAAACCAATGGGGGTTACAAAGTGTGTTCACACTTGGAGGAGGGGAGTTTTATTCCCATGATAGAACTCCCACATGGGACGTTGATGAGGGCTGAATGGAGCTGCTGTTTGTGGAGTTACACATAGGAATGGTGGCTGTTACATAGGCCAAAACATAGAGGCAAACAATGGAGAATGGTGCAGCACATGGGAGTTACATCTCAATATGAAACTCCCATGTGAGAACCTAAGAAAAGGGGGGGTTACACTAGTCCAACTGCAAGGGACGTTGGCTGCTTGGGGTGTTTCATTTCATAGATGAAACCCCCAAGTAACATAAAGAACCTTGATTGAAGAGAGGGAGTTACACAAGGATTAACCTTGGGGCTGTTTTTGGTCAAGCAAAGGATTGTCATTGTTACTCTCTCTATCTCTCTATCCCTCTATCACTCATAGACGTCCTCTACCTTTCTAAACCAAGAGCAGCAGCTGGTTGTTTGTTTTTCAATTAGTTTTGGGTAATACTTTCATCTAGACAAAAATCAGCAAAAGGATTTTGGCAACAAGGATAGCAATTTTATTCAAGACCAAAGTTCACTTTCTCTCTTTCTCTCCCTCTTAAGTCCTTGTCACCTGGCTGAATTATCTCAAGGAGCTTGCATCAAGATCAGTCTCAGCCCAAAGAACAGTAAGAGAGAAGGAGAAGTCAAGGAGATAAAGGGTCAAAGAAGGAGTCAAAAGAACCGAAGGAGACGCGGTATTAGTAAGTGCATTTTGAATCCTTGTTTAAAAGATTGGATAAGAAAATGAGATTTGGCCATTGTATGGCCAGATCCATCAATGGTTCAGATTTAGAATTATGATGTTTAAAATGATAAAATATGGACCATAGGGTTCGGCCCCATTGGATGGCCGAACCCCATGGAAAAACTTGGTGGATTCTATGGTATTTGAAAGTCAAAAATCCATATTTTGGAGTGAGGATTTTAAAAGATTTTTATATGGAATTAAGCTTGCTGTTTTGGAGTGGATATGACATGACTGAACCATATTTATCTTATGTTAATTTACTGATTAATTTCATAGATAAATATGGGTGGATTTCCATTAAGAGAACCATAGGGTTCGGCCATGTGTATGGCCGAACCCCATGGACTGATTTAGATGATTTTAAGTGTGTATTTTAAAAAGGTAAAAACATAAATAAGGAAGTTATTTTGGACATAGATGAATGATTAAGAAAATCAAAACCAAAGGACATAGGGTTCGGCCACCATGGAGGGCCGAACGCCATGCAAATAAAGGTATGGTTGTGATGTATTTGAAACATATAAGCCATGAAATATGTGGACTGTTTTGGGTTATTATTTAAGATTCAAATACATGCTTTGGAAAGGGTTAAAAGCATGGATCTGTATGACAAAGGACTGAAGTTAATATGGTTTAAAACAGTGGTCCAAAACTGATGAAATGGATCATTTGGATCGGCCATTTTGGATTGCCGAATTTCATGAATTAATATGGTCATTTGGGACAAGTAGATGAACTGATTTAGATGGTGTTTAAGAGGTATAATGGCAGCAATATTATATTGATTTTGTATGTTTAAATAACATCAAACACATGTTTTAGAAGACCAAAACATGGACATAGGGTTCGGCCACCTTGGATGGCCGAACCCCATGTAAGTATTTGGTTGTTTGGTTGGCTTTCAAAAAGATGGAAATTACATCAATTATGGATTTAGGTGATGATGGAAAATAGGATTAAAATCTTTAGGGTGAGGTTCGGCCATGTTAGGTGGCCAAACCCCACCAATTGTCATGTGATGGACTTTGTTGTCTAAGGAAAAAATTAGGCAAAGGATAGTATAATGGCATTATGGTAAATAAGGGTAAAAAGATGAAAAGATCAAAAGAATGGACTTATGAGCCCAAAACCTAAGGTAGTAAGATTCGGCCATGTAGTATGGCCGAACCCTACCAAGTATCATTTGAAAAGTTTGGGATACTTAGATGGTATTAAGTAAATAAAAGATTTATCAAGTTTACATGTGTGAGGTTCGGCCATGGGGTATGGCCGAACCCCACAAAGTGGATTTTTGGGATTTAAATCAAATTATAATCATATGGTCAAATGATTAACTTGCTGCCATGTACATAGGGTATTCGGATTTCTAGAACGGTGTACAAAGTCGTGATCGAAAGACGGTCCAAAGGAAGGGTCGAACAAAGTAAAAATATTGTAGGTTTCCTACCTTGTTGTAACCACACAACTTATTCGCTGTTTTATGTTTATTTGAATAAGTTATTTGAATCAAATGTTATATTTACAAATGGCATGTTTGCATAGACATCTCATGCATAGCATGGGATGATGGGGAAGTAACCGGAGGCCACACTCCGTCGGGGCGTCCGAAAGACCATTGTGGGGTACCCTGATGATGAGAATCCCATCAGGAGGAATCCGGAGGCCACACTCCGTCGGGGCGTCCGAAAGACCACTGTGGGTTACCTTGACGATGAGAATCCCGTCAAGTGATGGCTATGTTGAATGGTGATGGGTGGGACTCATTACATGTTCATTTCATACATAGCATATTTTTATAGAATTTGTCACACTTGCATAACTATTATCCTATTTGTATGTTTTTGACTAACCATGTGGTAGCCCTATTCGGAAACACTACTGGGCGCGTTGATCTAACGCCCTATCTATATCTTTAGTGGATGATGCAGGGAAAGGAAAGAACGTGATTGGAGAAGAGGACCAAGTACGAAAACTTGGGCGATTTGAATGATTGCAATGGACTATGAATGGATTATTTATGGATGATTTATTTGGAACAATGTAATTTGTTAAATTAGATGTTGGCATGTAATAATGTAGTTAATTAGATGCTATGGTTTGTTTTACGTTGGATGTTTGGATTAAACGATTAGTTAAGATCGGTTAGTGATTTTGGAAAATAAATAAGGTACTTTGCTATCTAAAAATGGAAATTGGATTAATCATAGGTTCTATTATAACCTCAGTTAGATCTAGACTAAGTTAATTCCGCTAAGTAAATATGTACCATGTGCGGATCAGTTTTATGGACTTAGTTCATACGCACATGGGCTTGGCCAGTTAAGGGTCGGATTTAGAGATCCGAACTTAACTCGCGTCGTGACACTCCGCCCCGATCACTTATTGATTATTATTATTTAAAAAAAAATAAACTCTGAAATTTTAACAGTGAAACGGGCGGGGTGTTACAATTTGACCGTTTTGTGATTTTAAATTAAATGGGTTTAAGCCTATTTGATTGGAAATCAAGTGGAGAAAAAATGGGTAGGCTTGATCCATATGTAAAAACCAATTAGAAATGACCAAAATACCATAATTGGGTCATGGAGTCAAAAGTGGGTCAAGGAGCTAAAAGTGGACCCAACGGGTCGAGTTGACTATTGTTGACAGTGTGAACCCTCAAGGGAGCTCAAACACGAGTCAAATCAGTTGAGTGGGACTGAGGTGAGTTGGAATTAAATCAAAAGGTGAGTTAACTCATGTGCATTGAATGAAATGCATTAAGTATGGTGAGTTGGACATTGAGTTGAGTGAGTCAAAATGGAAGTCAAAAGGCTGAAAATTCAGTGAGATAAGTGGGGTGGCTGTTTTGAGAGTTACAAATACAAGGTTAACCAAGGGGCTAGTCATTGGAACATGGAGAGTTTTATTTAAAAGTTGAAACTCCAAGATAGATATTAATACCAATGGGAGTTACAAAGTGTGTTCACACTTGGAGGAGGGGAGTTTCATTTCAAGAATGAAACTCTCAAATGGGACATTGATGAGGATCAAATGGGCTGAATGGAGCTGCTGTATTATAGAGTTACAAATGTGGTTTTGACTTTTAAAATTCAAATATGATAAGGCTACACATTGGAGGGGGGGGGAAAGTTTCATTTCTAGATGAAACCCCCATGTAAGATGATAATGAGAGGAGGAAGAAAAGGAAAGGTTACACAAATACCAGCATGGGAGATGTTGGAGAGCTTGGGGAGGTTTCATTGCATAGATGAAACCCCCAAGTAAGCATAAAGGACTTGGGGTTAATATGGGAGTTACATGTGAGGCAAGTTTGGGCTGAATTTGAGTAGCCAAAAGAGGTTCAATTTTCTATCTCTATCTCTCTCTCTCTTTCCTGTCTTCTATATTCCAAAGGCAAGAACAGCAGCTGGTTACTGATTTGCAATCAGTCCTTGGTTGATTTCTTTCACCAAGACAAAAGCACACTTTGAGCAAAAGGAGTTGGCACCAAGGTTTAAGATCAAAGTTTCCTTTCTCTCTCTTTCTCCCTCAAATCCATGTCATCTGGCTGAAGTATTCCAAGGAGATTGCAGCAAGGTCAGTCTCAGCCCAAAGAACAGTAAGAGAGAAGGAGAGGTCAAGGAAATAAAGGGTCAAGAAAGGAGTCAAAAGAACCGAAGGAGACGCGGTGTTCGTAAGTGCATTTTGAACTCTTGTTTAATAGATTGGTTAAGAAAATGAGATCTGGCCATTGTATGGACAGATCCATCAATGGTTTAAATATGGGATTATGATGTTTAAAAGTGATAAAATATGGACCATAGGGTTCAGCCCTTTGGATGGCTGAACCCCATGGGAAAACTTGGTGATTTTTATGGTGTTTGAGAGATGAAATTCATATTATGTATTGAAGTTCTTTTAAAGGATTTTAAAGGGAGATAAGGTCACTGATTTTGACCAGTTATTACAAGGCTGAATTATGTGTTTATTAAGCTAAGTACTGATCAAAAAATATGGACAAATATTGGAGGGTTTACATCAAGGAAACCTTGGGGTTTGGCCATGTGTATGGCCTAACCCCATGGACTGTTTTTGATGGTTATTTGGGTCAAGTGTAGGATGGATTTTTATGTAAACATAATGTGCTTTGATTTAAGAATAAACCAAGTTTATAAATGGATAAATGGAACTAAACCATAGGCCATGAGGTTCAGCCAATTGGGTGGGCCGAACCCCATGAAATGGTATGACATTTCATGGAAGTATTAAATGGTTTTGTGAGATTTTAAAGGATTTAAAGTGAAGATAAGCTTACTGTTTTTAGGTAACTATGGCTTGGCTGAACCATATTAATACTATGGTTAAATTATGGATTAAAACCATGGACAATGGTTGGATTAATTACACCAAGAACCATAGGGTTCGGCCATATGTATGGCCGAACCCCATGGACTGTTATGTGGATATTTGGATTGAGTTTTACAAAATGGAAATCATACAAAGTGATGGGCTTATTGGATGGTTTTGAAAGGTAAAAATATGATAACATTATACTGTTATCCTATGTCTAAATGAGACCAAAAACATGTTTAAAAGGACCAAAACTATGGGGTTCTATGGCTAAGATAGGACATGGAAGTTTAAGTGGATTTTTGGGACTTAGACTAAGTTAGAATCACATGAATGAATGCTTAACTTGCTGTTATGTAAATAAGGTTTTGGGATTTCTAGAAGGGTGAACAAGCCGTGATCGGAAGACGGTTCAAAGGAAGGGTCGAACAAAGTAATCTATTGTAGGTTTCCTACCTTGTTGTAACCACATAACTTATTTGCTGTTTTATGTTTATTTGAATAAGTTATTTGAATCAAATGTTATATTTACAAATGGCATGTTTGCATAGACATCTCATGCATGGCATGGGATGATGGTGTAGTAACCGGAGGCCACACTCCGTCGGAGCGTCCGAAAGACCATTGTGGGGTACCCTGATGATGAGAATCCCATCAGGAGGAATCCGGAGGCCACACTCCGTCGGGGCGTCCGAAAGACCACTGTGGGTTACCTTGACGATGAGAATCCCGTCAAGTGATGGCTATGTTGAATGGTGATGGGTGGGACTCATTACATGTTCATTTCATACATAGCATGTTTTTATGGAATTTTGTCACACATGTGTTATTATTATATTATTTGCATGTTTTTGACTAACCATGTGGTAGCCCTATTCGGAAACACTACTGGGCGCGTTGATCTAACGCCCTATCTATATCCTTAGTGGATGACGCAGGGAAAGGGAAGAACGTGGATCGAGATGAAAACCAAGCATAGGAGCTTGGGCATTTTGAATGGATTTGAATGGACATGAATGGACTAATTATGGATTTGTTATTTGAATTTGGATAATGTAATTTGGTAATTAGTTATGTTGGCTTGTAATAAGTAGTTAAGATAGATGCAATGGTTTGTTTTATGTTGGATGTTTGATTAAACGATTAGTTAAGATTGATTAGTAATTTTGGAGAATAAGTTATGTACTTTGCTATCTAAGAATGGAAAATTGGATTAGTCATAGGTTCTATTATAACCACAGTTATATTTAGACTAAGTTAATTCCGCAAGTTATATGTACCATGTGCGGATCAGTTTTATGGACTTAGTTCATACGCACATGGGCTTGGCCAGTTAAGGGTCGGATTTAGAGATCCGAACTTAACTCGCGTCGTGACACTCCGCCCCGATCACATATTTAAAAAAAAAAAAAATTAAACTCTGAAAATTAGAGTGAAAAGGGCGGGGTGTTACAATTACCCAAGGGACATACTGTATTAGTTCAATGAATTTTGTGGCATATTGTGTTACAGTATCGGATCCTTGCTGGAAATTGAGAAACTGTCTCATTTTTGCTTTTTGTGCTGCCTTAGAGTAGTAGCGAGCAAAGAAAGCAGTTGAAAATTCTTCCCAAGTCATGGGCTCATGATTCCAAGCCAGACTCTTAGTTTCTCACCATACATAGGTGTTTTCTTCCGACTAGTAGGTGGCCAAGGTCACCCACAAGTCCTTCGCAATGGCCAGAGTATTAAAAATCCTACCAATCTGGGTGATCTAATTCTTTGTTGCACTTGGATCTTCAATCCCCGAAAAGCTCGTAGGGTTAAGTCTTTTGAATTCCTTCAGAGTCGTAGTGGCTCTTTCTTCTTGGGTCCTGGGTGGACGATTTTACATCTCCTCGGCAATCCTCTGGAATGCCTCCATCGCTATGCGCACAGCCTCATAGGGTACATCTTGATTGGCGCGGGGTTGAGAATAAGTCCTCCTTCCTCGACCTCTCGTATTTTTTAATGATCCTGACATTTTCCTATCATTCACATTCGTAAATATCACATATAAATCAAAGGTTTATCAAGATATACCATATGAGTTGTGTTATTACATAAACATGCATCTAATACACAATATATCATAACTTTTCATTACATAGTCTTATTTATACACAAAAGTTGGTAGGGTTTTATCAAACCCTTAGTACAACACACTCATATATACATATTTATATTTGTACAACTTTTTTCTCCCTTTCCCTACCCCTACATCACCCCGCCTACATATTTGTAGATGACTCTACATCGAGATCATAGTTGATGCTGTTAGGACATGCTGCTGCCATATGTCCCAATACTTCACAAGTAAGACACGGGATTATCCCGGGACCTCCAATGTAAGGACAGATTGTCTTTTTTTTCCATGTCCTCTAAATCCACACACTGGGCATATTATGGCAATGGGATAAAGACAGTCTCCTTCATGACGGCCCTCCTGATTGTATAACCTGCAAGGGTATTCTATAATGTTGTCATCATTTGGAGTGGATGGTGTATACTCAGACGAGGGTGATTATCTTACTAATGATGACACTTTTATGGCTGATAGTGCTCCCAAATTCCCACTTTCAATGCTGGAATTGTCGGTAGTGGAAATCCAATATTATCGGGCTACTAACTGTGTAATAGCCCGGAATTTTTAAATCAATATATATGTGGCTATTATTTATTTTAATGATGGAAATTGGGAATTTTGATGGAATAGATGTTAAGTGGATCAAAATTTGGGGCAAAGGCCCAAGTATGGTCCAATGGACCATGGGTTGGATGAAACTCATTTAAATGGTCAATGATAGTTAATTGGGCCAAGGATGGTCAAATTGGGCCCAATACCCATTTGGGACCCAATGGGCCAAGAGGATTTAAGCTCTAAGGTAAATGGATAGGAGGGAATTTAATTGGGCCATGAGCCCAATGGTGATCCAATAAGAGGAATGGATTTAATTAAATTTAAATCACCTAAGTAGAATTTATTAGACCAAGGTGACATGGCCGATTGGGACCCACCTCCACCTCACCAAGTGAGGTGGCATGTGGAACCAAGGATTGGTGGGGCCGGCCACCATGGTTGAATTCGTCAACCATGGGTGGATACATGGAGGGAATTTAAGAGAATGGAATTAGGCCAAGTGGGAATTAATTAACCTAAGTTAATTATCTAATTAAGTAAATAATTAAACTATTCAAAAGGTGGTCAAATGGTCAAAATTGGAAGACCAAACCACCTTATCTCTAAGGCCAAAACCGTTGGCTAGTAGTGGTGTATCCCAACCATCACCACTAAGCATGGGAGCCCATGCTTGGTTGGTGGGAAGAGTTAATGATGGAGTGTAACTGAAGAAACCAAAGGGATGAGATGAGTTTTCATCTCATTCTCTCCATCCCATTCTCATTTCACTCTCTCCCTCTCTTGCTCCCTCTCATTGCCGTCCCTCACATCCCAAGGAAAGAAGAAGAAAACTAAGAAGAAAAGAGAGGAGAAGTGCAAGCAAAAGCCCACCACTTCAAGACCAAGATTTAGGGCATTCTTTCTCACCATTCTCTCCTCCTCTCCCTCTCTCAAACACACTCCATCTTAGCCGAACCCAAGCTTTGATGTTTTCACCTAGATCAAGCACATCTTGGCCGACCAACAAAGGAGAAGCAGAAGAAAGAAGGCCAAGGAATCCAAAAGGAGAAAGAAAAGTCGGAGGAGTTGTCGGATCTATAAGTATTTCTAAAACAGGAGGTTAGCTTTTTAAGGTTTTAAAATGGGTCCATTTCTTGGATTTAATGTGGCCAAAAATATCATGGGCCTTGGATTTAAAATCCATCCAAAAGATGAAGTAAAAAATGGACAAACTGGGAAGGAGAGATTAAGAAAAATAAATGGAGGTATTAAGGACATTATGTAATAAGGTTTATTAAACATGATTAAATGTGGTAATTTTTAAAGGGATGGTAAATGAGGAAATTTATTGTAACGCCCGCCCTTTTTCACCGAAATCAGAGTCTATTTTTTTTTTATGCAGAGTGACAAAGGGCGGACGTCACGACGCGAGTTAAGTCCGAGCGTCTAAAGCCCGGCCCTTAACTGGCCAACCCTACGTGCGTGTGGAACGAAATCCACGAGAACGGTTCACATGTAGACGTAAGCTCGCGGAATATAACTTAATGCGGAACATTATAATAGAGACTATCCTACCAATTTAGATAGCAAGGAAGTACGGTGCTTAAATTACTAAAATACCCCTAAATTCATAATTATATCTCAAATTGATAATGTCCAAAGTAAAGAGCAAATCATAGTAAGAAATCTACATTAGTACATTTCGACGAGTTAAGCTATTCGAATTACATTTCCAAAATAAATTAAATAAAAGTAGTCCGTCTTCCCAAACTCCTAAGCTTGGCCTCCGTCTCGTCCTTCGTGTCCGCATCTCCTGCGTCATCAGCTAGGGTAGAAGTAGGGCGTTAGACAACGCGCCCAGTAGGACTCCGAGTAGGGCTGACACTTGGATTAGTTTTAACAAGCACATATGTATAATATAATGAAAACCATACCATGAATGCCATGCTATGGGTGTTTTATGTCATGTGTCCCACCCATCATCCATACCATCATGATGCCATATCCCCTTTGACGGAAAAACCTCGTCAAGATATAAACAATCACAAATCATCCCCCTTGACGGCAAAACCTCGTCAAGATGTAAACAATCACAAATCATCCCCCTTGACGACAAAACCTCGTCAAGATATAAACAATCACAAATCATCCCCCTTGACGACAAAACCTCGTCAAGATATAAACAATCACAAATAACCCCCCTTGACGGCAAAACCTGATCAAGATATAAACAATCACAAATCATCCCCCTTGACGGCAAAACCTCGTCAAGATATATACAATCACAAATCATCCCCCTTGACGGCAAAACCTCGTCAAGGTGTCCCCATGTTTGCTTCTCGGTCGCCCCGACGGAGCATGGACTCCGGTTATAGCTCATAATATCCCTCTTGATGGATGAAACACATCAACATATCCCCATGCTTGCTTCTCGGTCGCCCCGACGGAGCATGGACTCCGATTTCATTCCATCCTTCCCATGCCATATCCCTCCCATGTCATGCATGAGATGTAGATGCCATATGCCATGTAATATATATGATAGCACAAACCATGGCATCTAAAGTCCCATCAATAAAACATATAATTTGATTATCAACAAATGGATCAAGCAAAGCATCAATATACACATCATAGCCTTAAAATCCATCTTAAAACAATTATATGCATACCAAAATAAATCAAGGAAAAACCCATACATAACACATAATCCATGGCTTACAAAAAGGTAGGAATCCTATCGAATATCGACTAACGTTCATTTGTGTTTCTCCATCCACAAACTAGGTCGCTGATCGTGCACCGCTTGTGATGTCCGATACCTTATTACATAATATCAATAAGATTCATGTTTTAAATCACATCTAAGTCCATTATCTAAGCCTTAGTGGGGTTCGGCCATACACCATGGCCGAACCCTACTAGTTAGGTTTGTGGGTCCCATTTAATCCCTTAACCATATTAATTATTTTAATTACATGAGTCTAAAAACCAGCCACCCTAGGCTTTATTTAACCATACATAAGGTCATCTTAAAAACAACTAAGTCCATGGTCACCTCCCATGGGGTTCTTCATTTTGGCCAATATTTACGGTTTTGCCACTACCCTTCCATGGTTACTCATTCACTTAATCCATGTACATTTTTGTTCATAATTGATCCATACACTAGATCCATTAATGTTCCATCAACCATGATATGCACATTAACAAATTAGTCCTTAACTTAGCCTAATTTTTCCATTCATCTAAACACATACATAATCCCAAGTTTAGCCCATCAAATGGCTCATAAATTGGGTCATGGGTTTTATTAAAATCAGTCCCTTTAATTCAACCTAATCCCCATTTTTTCTTGGGTCTTTCTCACCACATTTAGATCCATAATAAGCCCTCCCATGAGGAGGTTTACATCATGCATTTAAATTATCAATTTTGATCATTACCAACTACATTTAAAATCCATTGAAGTTGTAACGCCCGCCCATTTTCACTATATTTCAGAGTCTATTTTTTTTTTATTAAATCAAAGTGACAAAGGCGCGGACGTCACAACGCGAGTTAAGCCCGGACTCATAAAGCCCGGCCCTTAACTGGCCAACCCTACGCGTGCGCGGAACGAAGTCCACGAGTACTGTTCACGCGTAGGAAGTAAGCTCGCGGAACATAGTTACATGCGGAACATTATAGTAGATGCTATCCTACCGGTTTTAGATAGAAAGGAAGATACAACATTAAATTACCAAAATACCCCCATGTTCATTATTATGTCTCAAAATGTTAACGTACAGAGTTTAATCCAGACCATAGTAAGAAATCCAAATTTATTACAATTCAACAAGCTAAGCTACTTGAGTTACAACATTTCCAAAATAAAACTTTGATAAACAAAGTAGTCGCTTTCCCACCCCCCTAAGCCTGACTCCCATCATGTCCATCGTTTCCTCCGTCTCCTGTATCACCAGCTAGGGTGGAAGTAGGGCGTTAGTCAACGCGCCCAGTAGGACTCCGAGTAGGGCTAGCACATGGATTAGTAATAACAAGCATACTGATAGCAATATAATTTAAAAAAAAACCATATGATGAATGCCATGCCATGGCTGTCTATGTCATGTGTCCCACCCATCATCCACATCATCATAAATATCATATCCCCCTTGATGGCAAATCCTCGTCAAGGTGTCCCCATGTTTGCTTCTCGGTCGCCCCGACGGAGCATGGACTCCGGTGATACCATATCAATATCCCCATGTCTGTTCTCGGTCGCCCCGACGGAGCATGGACTCCGGTGATACCATATCAATATCCCCATGTCTGTTCTCGGTCGCCTCGACGGAGCATTGACTCCGGTTATAGCATAACAAACTATCCCCATGTCTGTTCTCAGTCGCCCCGACGGAGCATGGACTCCGGTTTCTTTATTTTCCCGCCCATGCCATGCATGAGATGTAAGTGCATTATGCTATGTAATATATATATACATTTCATATCCATAATATAAAATCCATAGTATAGGAATATAATCCATAGCATATAAAATACCGTCCATAGCATTTAGAATGTAATCCATACCATATAAAATTCATGTAATAATAAATCATATAATTTCCAAAACCAAATACGGAAAGCATCACATACATAGAATCCACGGCTTACAAAAAGGTAGGAATCCTACCAAATATTGATAACGTCCTTTTTCGTTTTCGTCCGATAATTCGGGTCGCCGTTCGCGTACCGTTGCGATGTGCCAATACCTTATTATACATTTCCCAAGTTAGTCTATATCTTATCCACGATTAAGTCTCTAACTGATCATAAACCTATGTTCATTAATGATCTTTAACCACATTATAAGATTACCATAATTAGCCCTTATCTTGGCCTCTTTTTCCATTGATTTCAACACGTATATAATTCAATCCATAACTGATCTATACACCTAGATCTATTAATGACTTACCAATCATGTCATAGGATCATTAAAATCAGTCCCTTTAATTTAATATCATCTCCAATTATCCTACCGGATTAGTAGTGCCTTAGAAAATATTCAAAAACTGTACATTTCAATTCAGTCGACTGAACTATTAGTTCAGTCGACTGAATCATGAGTTCAGTCGATTGAATCACAGATTCAGTCGGCTGATTTTGAATCAGATCGTCTGTCTGTCTTGCCAGTTCAGTTTCAGTCGGCTGAAATATACATTCAGTCGGCTGAAACATGGTTCATACCCTTTCAGTCGACTGAATCACAGATTCAGTCGGCTGATTTTGAATCAGATCGTCTGTTTGTCTTGCCAGTTCATTTTCAGTCAACTGAAATACACATTCAGTCTGCTGAACTATCAACCATCCGTTTACGTGTTTAATAAGCATTCCTTCAGTCGACTGAATCATATATTCAGTCGGCTGAAACTTCCAGAACCCTTTTCTTGTCCGAGACGTTTGTGTTTAGTCGACTGAATCATCAGATTCAGTCGGCTGAAACTCCAAGAAAACTCTTCCTATTATCATGCCATCCTTAGTTCAGTCGGCTGAAACTCCCAGAAGCTCGTTTCTGATTCATCCATTATCAGTTCAGTCGACTGAATCCCTGATTCAGTCGGCTGAAACTCCCAGAACTTCGTTTCTGGTTCGTCCATTATCAGTTCAATCGACTCAATCAGAGATTCAGTCGACTGACTGCTTTGTCAGTCCTTTGCATTGCATGTTTTGTACTTCATTCCTTCGCGATTTCTCTTAAAAGAGTCCTAACGGCATGTTTGGAAATACTTACAATCCTTGGTTTTCCCGGTTGTCTCTTGCTCCTCTTGTTCCTTAGCCTTTCTCCTTCTTCTTCCTCCTTGATACTTGGCCAATTATGGCTTGATTAAGGTAAGGTCACCAAGGTTTGGTTCGGCCAAGGTGTAACAGTTTTGAGAGAGAAAAATGGAGGAGGGAATGGGAGAATATCTCAAGTCTAGGGTCTTAGGAGTGATCGGCCAATTCTTAGCTTCTTCTTCCCTTCTTTCTAAATTCTTTTCTCTTCTTTTGTCCTTAGTGCTTTCTTTGGAAGAGAGGGGAGGACAGTTTTGGTGTGTGAGGGAGAGAGTGAGAGAGAGATGGGTGTGATGATTGGTTTGACTCCCTCCACCAACCAAGCATGGAGGGGGGTATGGGCTTGCATGCCCCCAATTTTAGGGCCTTTGTCCCCTTAGTGGGGGTGGTTGGAATGGGTTTGAGTCACAACTCATTCCAATGAGTTTGGTGAGTCAAATAAGATGGGAATCATCTTGACTCACCCAATTATATAATTTGTTATTTAACTTAGCCCCTTTAATTTCATAAATTTAATTTCTATTTATTCTCCTTCAATTCCTTCATGAATCCACCCATGGTTGACCAAGTCAACCATGGTGGCCGGCCCCACCAATTTCTTAGCCAACCGCCACCTCACTTGATGAGGTGGAGGTGGACCCCACTTGATTATGTCCCTCGGTCTATTCAAGACTAAACTTAGGTGTTTTATATTAATTAAATTAACTTTATTTACTTGGGTCCTCTTTAATTCCATTGACTCATCCATGGTTGACCAAGTCAACCATGATGGTCGGCCCCACCTTTTTCCTTGGAGTTTGAATCAATTTGATCCATTGAGTCCCACACGGTTATCGGGCCACCTTGACCATCATTGATCATTTTGATAGATTTCATCAAATCCATGGTCCATTGGACCACGCTTGGGCCTTTGTCCAAATTATGATCCATTTAATATTCATGACATCAAAGTTCCCATTTTCCCATTATTAAAACAAATAATTGCCATATATATATATATATATATATATATATTGATTTTAAAAAAAAATTCGGGCTATAACAATAGAATCCTCTTTTAAAATTTTCGTCCCGAAAATTCGAGCGAAGTAGGGGTTCTAACAACTCATGTAAAGAGCTCCGGATAAGCGGCTTTCATTTCCGACTCAAGTTCCCAAGTGGTCTCTTCATTGCCATGCCGTTCCCATACCACTTTGGCGAACTGAATGGCGCGGTTCCGCAGCACCCTTTGTTCACTTCTAATAACTCTGACCGGCTTCTCCACATATGTCACATCGCTTTGTACATCGATGTCTTGAGCATTTATCACTGTAATACCCTTGAATTTCAAAGTTATCATTTTATATGAAATTATTCATATTTACGGAATTGCCATTGTGATAAAATTGATTTGAATTTAAATGGGTCAATGGCTCAATGAAGACCCAAAGGATGGTAGTTTGTTTACAAAACAAATAAATGGATAAGATGAATTTAAACGGGTCAAGAATCATATTAGGGTCAAATTTTGTTAAATGGGTCAAAATGGCTAGATGGGACCCAATGGGTAGCGAATGGCATGATTAACCATGGATTGAGTTCAAGCTTAGTTAATTTAAGTTTATTAATTGCTTGAGTTTGGGTTGAGTTGAAATGAATGATGGGTTTAGTTGAGTTGAATTTATTAGTTAAGTTAAATTAAATGAATGAGTTAGGTTGGGTGAGTTGAATAAATGAGTTGGATGAATAGGTATTTTTAAGGAGTGACGTGAGTGTAAGATGGAGGTATGAGCTGGTTGCAAATTTTAACTCAATAAAAACGTGAGTTGCAAGGTGATTTCATGCATGTACCTCCTAAGATAGACATGAATGGGAGTGGCATTACATGGGAATTACAAAGGTGAGGGTGCATTTCAAATTCAAATTGTGATGCACGTTGGAGTAGTATGGATCATTATTTTCATGCAAGTAACCCCCAAACTTGGAGCTGCTGTTTATGAAGTTGCACAAATACAATCCAAGGAGCCGTTGGGTGCCCTTGGAGTTTCATCTCAAAGATGAAACCCCCAAGGGAGGTGTTAAGAAATGACGGTTACACAAAGGTCTCATTATTACACACGTTGGAGATATGAGGATTACCATCTTAGATGGAAAATGAAAAGCCAAGAAACTGTTGGAGGGTTTCATCTCAAGGATGAAACCCCCACATGAATTAAGTTGAGGAAGTAAATGGGAGGAGAGTTACATTTGGAGCCAATATTGGGCTGAATGTGATTAGCCAAAAAAAAGGATTGCATTTTATCACTATCTCCTCCTCTCTTGGACGTCCTCTATCTTTCTAAACCAAGAGCAGCAGCTGGTTGCTCATTTCAATTAGTTTTTGGGTAATCCTTTCATCAAGACAAAAATCAGCAAAAGGGTTTTGGCAACAAGGTTAGCAATTTCATTCAAGACCAAAGTTCCCTTTCTCTCTCTCTCTCTCTCTTAAGTCCTTGACACCTGGCTGAATTATCTCAAGGAGCTTACATCAAGATCAGTCTCAGCCCAAAGAACAGTAAGAGAGAAGGAGAGGTCAAGGAGATAAAGAAAATGAGATTTGGCCATTGTATGGCCAGATCCATCAATGGTTTAGATCTAGAATTATGATGTTTAAAATGATAAAATATGGACCATAGGGTTCGGCCCCATTGGATGGCCGAACCCCATGGAAAAACTTGGTGGATTCTATGGTATTTGAAAATCAAAATCCATATTTTGGAGTGAGGCTTTTAAAAGATTTTTATATGGAATTAAGCTTACTGTTTTGGAGTAGATATGACATGACTGAACCATATTTATCTTATGTTAATTTGCTGATTAATTTCATAGATAAATATGGGTGGATTTCCATTAAGAGAACCATAGGGTTCGGCCATGTGCATGGCCGAACCCCATGGACTGTTTTGAGGATGGATTTGGGTTTTGATTTAAGATGTAAGTACATGTTTTAGAATGGTTAAAAACATGGATTTGGGTGCTGGTTTCAGACCCAAGATAAAGGGTTAAATGTTCAAAATCAACTTCATGGTGTTCGGCCAATGAGCATGGCCGAACCCTATGGAATTGGGCTAATTTTTGGATGGTTGTTTGAAAGGTAAAAGCCTGATTTAAATATACTGTTATTACATGATTAATTGAGGTTTAAAAATAGTAACATAACCATTGGGTTCGGCCACCATAGAGGGCCGAACCCCATGTAAAAGGATGTTGGTTTTCATGTTGTGAACCCCATGGAAACCATGAAAACCCATGGACTGTTTTGTGGAATAATTGGGTTAAGTTTATGATGGACATTAGTATTATTTATATGCTTTGATTTAAGAATAATATATGTTTGTTTGTGGAGTTAGTATGGGTAAGTAATCAGCCAACATGAATGATGGAAATTGGGGATAAAAATCACATTGGTGAGGTTCGGCCATGCGTATGGCCGAACCCCACTAATGGTAATTGTGGGACATAGTGGTTAGTTTATATGGAGATATGGAAGGTTTAAGAAGGATCAAATTAAGTGGTGAGGTTCAGCCGTGTGTATGGCCGAACCCCACTAAGATGGTTTTATGTTAGGTGATGGAAGTTAGCTAATTTAAAGCAAAGGTTGGTCTCAATGGCACAATCGTAATTATGGCTGAAATGATCAAAAATAAAATGATCATATGATGGGATAAATGGGCTAAAACCAAAGTGGTAAGGTTCAGCCATAATGTATGGCCGAACCCTACCAAGGTTCATTTAGAAGTTTGGGTAATTAGATGGTTTTAATTAAATAAAAGAATGACCAAAGTTTTAATGGATGAGGTTCGGCTATGGCTTTAAATGGTGGGAGGTGGTGGAGAAGCAGAGGGAACTCATACCAGTTAGGGAGAGGACGGCCATGACATGGAATAAGTTTTCAGCAACCTTTCTGGAACATTACTTTCCGGAGGAGGAGAAGGAGCGACAGACGGAACTTTTTCTGTCCTTGGTACAGGGCTCTATGACGGTGGCAGAATATCACCGTGAATTTCTCAGTTTATCCATTTATGCATTCTATATGGTGGACACAGAACTTCGCAAGGCAAGAAAGTTTGAGAGGGGTCTACGGCCAAACATCAGGGCCAAAGTGACCATATTTAAGTGCACCACATTGGCTGAGGTGGTCAGCAAGGCCACAATAGCAGAACAGGAGTTGAATGTAATAGTGCGGTTTGACAATCGTCGAGCTCCAAGTGGGAGGGGTGGGTTTCAGCCCAACAAGAGGTTCTGTCCGAACTTCAGTAGACCCTCATCATCTACTGGGTCCGCGGGAAGCTTTCGTCCCAACCAGCCCTCCCCATCTGCATCAGTCACCCAGTCATTCAGAGGGGTGAACAACTGTTTCCACTGTAATCAGCCAGGTCACTTCAAGAGAGACTGTCCAAAGCTCAATAGGCTCTCATATTCCAGAGGATCTTTCCGTCCACCAGCTAGGCCAGCTAACTCCCGAGGAGGTAGGACTTATAATCAGGCGGGACGGGCGCCTAATCCTACTGGATCTGGACGACTATTTGCTCTGGGACCTCCTGAGGATGTGGATCATTCTGTGATTCAAGGTATGGCCGTTGTCAATAGTTCTTATGCTTATGCATTGTTTGATTCTGGAGCATCGCACTCTTTTATATCTGCATCCTTTATAACTGCTACTGGAACACTAGTTCAAAAGCTGTCCACCACACTCACAGTAGTATCCCCTGTCGGAGATACGTCTTTGGGACTCATATGCACGGCCATAAATACAGAACTCGCTGGACTCAGATTTGAGTTCAATTATCTGGTACTCAACATGACTGAGTACGATATTATATTTGGCATGGACTGGTTGGCTGGTTATGAAGCCAATATTGATTGTTATCGCCGAAGAGTGACATTTTGGTCACCCGAGGGAAAACAGTATATAGTTCGTGCCGACAAGCAAAGCAGACTGCAGGAAGGGTTGCATCATTTGGTGTTGAACAATATTGTCATCAACAAAGCACCAGTCACTGAACTTCCAACAATTGTGAAAGAATTTGTTGATGTTTTTCCAAAAGAACTTCCTGGTATACCGCCTATGAGGGAGCTCAATTTTGATATCAAGCTATATCCTGGTACCTCACCAGTGTCTCTACCCCATTATCGAATGGCACCAGCAGAAATGTCCGAGTTGAAGAAGCAGCTTGATGAATTACTCAGACTGGTTGCATTCGGAACAGCACATCGTCATGGGGAGCTCCAGTGTTGTTCGTGAAAAAGAAGGATGGTTCACTCAGAATGTGTGTGGACTACCGGAAGTTGAATCAGCTAACTGTCCGGAACAAGTATCCTCTACCCAAGATCGATGATTTATTCGATCAGTTGAGGGGATCCAGTCATTTTTCAAAGATTGACCTGATGTCCGGTTATCATCAAATCCGGGTCAGGGAGGAAGATATCGAGAAGACAGCTTTCAGAACACGGTATGGACTATTTGAATTTGTAGTCGTGCCATTTGGGCTTACCAACGCACTGGCTGTGTTCATGGACTTAATGAACAGAATATTCCATCCATATCTGGATCGGTTTGTTATAGTGTTCATTGACGATATCCTGATCTATTCCAAAAGTCAGGAGGATCATGTTGAGCATCTACGAATAGTATTGAACACCTTGAGACAAAACCAGTTGTATGCCAAAGCAAGCAAATGCGAATTTTGGCTACCTGAGGTCAAATTCTTGGGGCATGTTATAACAGCAGATGGTATAGCCGTTGATCCGGCTAAGGTGGCAGCAGTAAGTGAGTGGAAAGCACCAAAGAATGTCACTGAAATCCGTAGTTTTCTGGGTTTGGCTGGATATTATAGGAAGTTTATCATGGACTTCTCCAAAATTGCATCCCCATTGACTCGACTCATGCAGAAAGGAGTCAAATATGAATGGTCAGAGTTGTGCAATCAGAGATTTGAGGAGCTGAAAGAGAGACTTACAACTGCTCCTATTCTAGTTTTGCCAGAAAGAGGCAAAGGTTATGAAGTACAATGTGATGCATCAGGAGAGGGACTGGGATGTTCACTCATGCAACGTGATCGGGTGGTGGCATATGGTTCAAGACAACTAAAGATACATGAACGCTCTACCCCACACATGATCTGGAATTAGCTGCGGTGGTCTTCGCTCTCAAAAGCTGGAGACACTATCTATATGGTGAGAAGTTTGAAGTATTTTCAGATCACAAGAGCTTGAAGTATTTATTTGATCAGAAAGAGCTCAACCTGAGGCAGCGCAGATGGATGGAATATCTGGCGGACTATGAATTTGCGCTCCGATATCATCCGGGAAAGGCCAACAAAGTGGCGAATGCTCTCAGCCGCATGTCTCATGCATCAGTGGCATGTTTGATCAGGACTGAATGGGAGATGTTGAATTCCATTCGTGAGTTTAATCTGTACATCACAAACCATGGGAGTATGTACAATTTGATCATACGATCCAACATGGTTACAAAGATTGAACAGGAGCAACGAACAGATCCGGAAATGGCAGAGACATGGGCCAAGATGTCTATTGGCGAGGTTGTACCGGATTGGGAATTACGACTAGGACAGGGTCTTATGTTCCGGGGTAGAATTTATGTGCCAAGAAGCTGCAGAAAAGAATTATTGATAGAGGCACATCAGAGCAAGCTGTCCATTCATCCGGGTAGCACAAAAATGTATCATGACTTAAAAAGACATTATTGGTGGCATGGACTCAAGAAGGATGTTGCAGATTACGTGGCTCATTGTTTAACTTGTCAGCAGGTTAAGACAGAACATCAGAAGCCACCAGGGTTACTCAAACCCTTAGCAGTGCCGGAATGGAAATGGGAGCACATTTCCATGGACTTTGTGACGGGGTTGCCGAGGTCCTCGAAGGGCAATGACGCTATATGGGTTGTGGTAGACCGATTGACCAAGTCCGCGCATTTTATTCCTATCAAGATGACAGATTCATCAGAGACATTGGGTCGGAGATATATCAAAGATATCATCAGATTACATGGTATCCCACAGACTATAGTGTCTGATAGAGATGGCCGATTCACCGGCAGGGTATGGCAGAGCATGCAGTCGGCCATGGGAACCGATCTACTTATTAGCACAGCATTCCATCCACAGACCGATGGACAATCGGAAAGAACAATACAAATGTTGGAGGACATGTTGAGGGCGTGCATGCTAGACTTCAAAGGTGGATGGGAGGATCATTTGCCATTGGTGGAGTCTTCTTATAACAATAGCTACCAAGCAAGCCTCCAGATGGCACCATTCGAAGCTTTGTATGGTAGACCATGCAGGTCACCAGTGTGCTGGACCGAGGTCGGCGAACATGCACTGATAGGACCCGAGATGGTTGCAGAAACTACTGCACAGATCCAGTTGATACGTCAACATTTGTTGACCGCACAGAGTCGGCAAAAGAGATATGCTGATAAGAGGAGGAGGTTTCTCGAATTTGAAGTGGGAGACATGGTATTCTTGAAGGTCTCGCCACGAAAAGGGCACATGAGATTTGGGAAGAAAGAAAAATTGTCGCCAAGATATGTGGGACCGTTTTCAATTATCAGAAGGATGGGAGATGTAGCCTATCAGTTGGCATTTCCTTCGCAATTGGCATCTCTACATGATGTATTTCATGTGTCGATGCTGAGGAAATACAACCCTAATCCGTCTCATGTTTTGAATGTGCAAGATATAGATGTGCAAAGCGACGTCACTTATGTCGAGAAGCCAGTCAGAATATTGGAAAGTGAGCAAAGGGTGTTGCGTAACCGAGCGATTCAGTTTGTCAAGGTGGTATGGGATCGACATGGAGTTGAGGAAGCCACTTGGGAATTGGAATCGGAGATGAGAACATCTCACCCTGAATTGTTTGTATGATTTACTTTGAAATCCTACTTCGTTCGATTTTCGGGACGAAAATTATAAAAAGAGTATTGTATTGTAACACCCTTGAATTTCAAAGTTATCATTTTATATGAAATTATTCATATTTACGGAATTGCCATTGTGATAAAATTGATTTGAATTTAAATGGGTCAATGGCTCAATGAAGACCCAAAGGATGGTAGTTTGTTTACAAAACAAAAAAATGGATAAGATGAATTTAAACGGGTCAAGAATCATATTTGGGTCAAATTTTAATAAATGGGTCAAAATTGCTAGATGGGACCCAATGGGTAGTGAATGGCATGATTAACCATGGATTGAGTTCAAGCTTAGTTAATTTAAGTTTATTAATTGCTTGAGTTTGGGTTGAGTTGAAATGAATGATGGGTTTAGTTGAGTTGAATTTATTAGTTAAGTTAAATTAAATGAATGAGTTATGTTGGGTGAGTTGAATAAATGAGTTGGATGAATAGGTATTTTTAAGGAGTGAGGTGAGTGTAAGATGGAGGTATGAGCTGGTTGCAAATTTTAACTCAATAAAAACGTGAGTTGCAAGGTGATTTCATGCATGTAACTCCTAAGATAGACATGGATGGGAGTGGCATTACATGGGAATTACAAAGGTGAGGGTGCATTTCAAATTCAAATTGTGATGCACGTTGGAGTAGTATGGATCATTATTTTCATGCAAGGAACCCCCAAACTTGGAGTTGCTGTTTATGAAGTTCCACAAATACAATCCAAGGAGCCGTTGGGTGCCCTTGGAGTTTCATCTCAAAGATGAAACCCCCAAGGGAGGTGTTAAGAAATGACGGTTACACAAAGGTCTCATTATTACACACGTTGGAGATATGAGGATTACCATCGTAGATGGAAAATGAAAAGCCAAGAAACTGTTGGAGGGTTTCATCTCAAGGATGAAACCCCCACATGAATTAAGTTGAGGAAGTAAATGGGAGGAGAGTTACATTTGGAGCCAATATTGGGCTGAATGTGATTAGCCAAAAAAAAGGATTGCATTTTATCACTATCTCCTCCTCTCTTGGACGTCCTCTATCTTTCTAAACCAAGAGCAGCAGCTGGTTGCTCATTTCAATTAGTTTTTGGGTAATCCTTTCATCAAGACAAAAATCAGCAAAAGGGTTTTGGCAACAAGGTTAGCAATTTCATTCAAGACCAAAGTTCCCTTTCTCTCTCTCTCTCTCTCTCTTAAGTCCTTGTCACCTGGCTGAATTATCTCAAGGAGCTTGCATCAAGATCAGTCTCAGCCCAAAGAACAGTAAGAGAGAAGGAGAGGTCAAGGAGATAAAGAAAATGAGATTTGGCCATTGTATGGCCAGATCCATCAATGGTTTAGATCTAGAATTATGATGTTTAAAATGATAAAATATGGACCATAGGGTTCGGCCCCATTGGATGGCCGAACCCCATGGAAAAACTTGGTGGATTCTATGGTATTTGAAAGTCAAAATCCATATTTTTGAGTGAGGCTTTTAAAAGATTTTTATATGGAATTAAGCTTACTGTTTTGGAGTAGATATGACATGACTGAACCATATTTATCTTATGTTAATTTGCTGATTAATTTCATAGATAAATATGGGTGGATTTCCATTAAGAGAACCATAGGGTTCGGCCATGTGTATGGCCGAACCCCATGGACTGTTTTGAGGACGGATTTGGGTTTTGATTTAAGATGTAAGTACATGTTTTCGAATGGTTAAAAACATGGATTTGGGTGCTGGTTTCAGACCCAAGATAAAGGGTTAAATGTTCAAAATCAACTTCATGGTGTTCGGCCAATGAGCATGGCCGAACCCTATGGAATTGGGCTAATTTTTGGATGGTTGTTTGAAAGGTAAAAGCCTGATTTAAATATACTGTTATTACATGATTAATTGAGGTTTAAAAACAGTAACATAACCATTGGGTTCGGCCACCATAGAGGGCCAAACCCCATGTAAAAAGATGTTGGTTTTCATGTTGTGAACCCCATGGAAACCATGAAAACCCATGGACTGTTTTGTGGAATAATTGGGTTAAGCTTATGATGGACATTAGGTATTATTTATATGCTTTGATTTAAGAATAATATATGTTTGTTTATGGAGTTAGTATGGGTAAGTAATCAGCCAACATGAATGATGGAAATTGGGGATAAAAATCACATTGGTGAGGTTCGGCCATGTGTATGGCCGAACCCTACTAATGGTAATTGTGGGACATAGTGGTTAGTTTATATGGAGATATGGAAGGTTTAAGAAGGATCAAATTAAGTGGTGAGGTTCAGCCGTGTGTATGGCCGAACCCCACTAAGATGGTTTTATGTTAGGTGATGGAAGTTAGCTAATTTAAAGCAAAGGTTGGTCTCAATGGCACAATCGTAATTATGGCTGAAATGATCAAAAATAAAATGATCATATGATGGGATAAATGGGCTAAAACCAAAGTGGTAAGGTTCAGCCATAATGTATTGCCGAACCCTACCAAGGTTCATTTAGAAGTTTGGGTAATTAGATGGTTTTAATTAAATAAAAGAATGACCAAAATTTTAATGGATGAGGTTCGGCTATGGCTTTGGCCGAACCCCACTAGGTGGTTCTTGGAACATTAAGCTTTGCTGGAAATTAGGTGGATAAATGATTAACTTGCTGCCATGTACATAGGGTATTCGGATTTTTAGAACGGTGAGCAAGCCGTGATCGGAAGACGGTCCAAAGGAAGGGTCGAACAAAGTAAACTATAGTAGGTTTCCTACCTTTGTTGTAACCACTATTTATTATGCTGTTTTATGTTGATTTTGATATCTTATATGATTGCAAAGTTATGTTTAAAATGACATGTTTGCATAGACATCTCATGCATGGCATGGGATGATGGTGTTGTAACCGGAGGCCACACTCCGTCGGGGCGTCCGAAAGACCACTGTGGGCTACCCTGATGATGAGAATCCCATCAGGAGGAATCCGGAGGCCACACTCCGTCGGGGCGTCCGAAAGACCACTGTGGGTTACCTTGACGATGAGAATCCGGTCAAGTGATGGCTATGTTGAATGGTGATGGGTGGGACTCATTACATGTTCATTTCATACATAGCATGTTTTATGGAATTTTGACACACATGTATTATTATCATATTATTTGCATGTTTTTGACTAACCATGTGGTAGCCCTAATCGGAAACACTACTGGGCGCGTTGATCTAACGCCCTATCTATATCCTTAGTGGATGATGCAGGGAAAGGAAAGAACGTGGTTGGAGAAGAGGACCAAGCACGAAAACTTGGGCGGTTTGAATGATTGGAATGAACTATGAATGGATTATTTATGGACATGTTATTTGATTTATTTGGACAATGTAATTTGGTAATTAGATGTTGGCATGTAATAAGTAGTTAAGTAGATGCTATGGTTGGATTTATTTGGATGGTTTGGAATGAATGGTAGACTAAGGTTATATAATAATTTTGGAGAATAAATTAGGTACTTTGCTATCTAAGAATGGAAAATTGGATTAGTCATAGGATCTATTATAACCTCAGTTAGATTTAGACTAAATTAATTCCGCTAGTTATATATGTACCATGTGCGGATCAGTTTTATGGACTTAGTTCATACGCACATGGGCTTGGCCAGTTAAGGGTCGGATTTAGAGATCCGAACTTAACTCGCGTCGTGACACTTCGCCCCGATCACATGATTATTATATTAAAAAAAAATAAACTCTGAAAATTAGAGTGAAAAGGGCGGGGTGTTACTGTTGGTATAAGAGCGAAATGGGAAGTTGAATCTTCCGAAATAAGATTAAGACGGTTTCATGTCTCACTGACGGATAAGAATCCCAACTGACCGACTTTTCGGAGTCCGCTGACTGGGGGCCGGATTAATTTACTTCATGGACTCAAACTGAATAAATCAATCTGAAAACAACAGTGAAAGATAGCAAAAGTACATTATTATAATTGATCTGTCAAACGTAGAAAAAAAAAAATAGGATATACATTCCCCAATACTCCCCAATTGAGAAAAACAAACATAGGGAATTGAGAGACTCTCCCCTCAAAAACAAATAGAAAACCAAGTTTGCTTATTTGGAAGTCTCCCCAAAATTGTGAAAAATACAAACTGTACGAGGAAACTAAGTCAATAATGTTTTTATGAATTAGGGAAATGGCTCCAAAGAAAAGGATTCCTCAGAACCAGAAAGGGAAGGAAAAGGTGTTGCAAATCACGCAACATGAGAAAGTGTTATCACAACACGAAAAATCTGTGCATGAGAAGGAGCCGTCTGTACATGAGAAAGAGGTAACCCAACCTGATGAGGAGCAAGCTGTTCATGAAAAGTCTCACAATGGGGAAGAATCACAGCACTCTTGGAGGGAAGAAAAGGGGAGTGAGAATGCATCACGGAAGGAGGGAGAAGGGAACAGTGGTGTACATATACCACATGTGCCACCTGAGCTTCAGGGCTTAGTTCAAGCAGTGGTAACCTCAGTACTCCAGCAACATATGAATGGGAGTGAAAGTTCCAGGGATGCCAGTGACCGGAGTATGGCATGAGAATTTCAACAACAGCGTCCTCCCTACTTCGAAGGGAAGGAAGGGGCTGTCGGAGCCGAGCACTGGCTGAAGAAGATCACTCAAATCTTAAAATTACTTAAGATCTCGAGTCATGCTGACAGGATTTTACTAGCTACTTCACAATTGGTAGAAGATGCCGGTAAATGGTGGGAGGTGGTGGAGAAGCAGAGGGAACTCATACCAGTTAGGGAGAGGACGGCCATGACATGGAATGAGTTTTCAGCAACCTTTCTGGAACATTACTTTCCGAAGGAGGAGAAGGAGAGACAGACGGAACTTTTTCTGTCCTTGGTACAGGGCTCTATGACGGTGGCAGAATATCACCGTGAATTTCTCAGTTTATCCATTTATGCATTCTATATGGTGGACACAAAACTTCGCAAGGCAAGAAAGTTTGAGAGGGGTCTGCGGCCAAGCATCAGGGCCAAAGTGACCATATTTAAGTGCACCACATTGGCTGAGGTGGTCAGCAAGGCCACAATAGCAGAACAGGAGTTGAATGTAATAGTGCGGTTTGACAATCGTCGAGCTCCAAGTGGGAGGGGTGGGTTTCAGCCCAACAAGAGGTTCTGTCCGAACTTCAGTAGACCTTCATCATCTACTGGGTCGGCGGGAAGCTTTCGTCCCAACCAGCCGTCCCCATCTGCATCAGTCACCCAGTCATTCAGAGGGGTGAACAACTGTTTCCACTGTAATCAGGGATTCAGTCGGCTGAAACTCCCAGAACTTCATTTCTGGTTCGTCCATTATCAGTTCAATCGACTCAATCAGAGATTCAGTCGACTGACTACTTTGTCAGTCCTTTCCATTGCATGTTTTGTACTTCATTCCTTCGCGATTTCTCTTAAAAGAGTCCTAACGGCATGTTTGGAAATACTTACAATCCTTGGTTTTCCCGGTTGTCTCTTGCTCCTCTTGTTCCTTAGCCTTTCTCCTTCTTCTTCCTCCTTGATACTTGGCCAATGATGGCTTGATTAAGGTAAGGTCACCAAGGTTTGGTTCGGCCAAGGTGTAACAGTTTTGAGAGAGAAAAACGGAGGAGGGAATGGGAGAATATCCCAAGTCTGGGGTCTTAGGAGTGATCGGCCAACTCTTAGCTTCTTCTTCCCTTCTTTCTAAATTCCTTTCTCTTCTTTTCTCCTTAGTGTTTCCTTTGGAAGAGAGGGGAGGACGGTTTTGGTGTGTGAGGGAGAGAGTGAGAGAGAGATGGGTGTGATGATTGGTTTGACTCCCTCCACCAACCAAGCATGGAGGGGGGTATGGGCTTGCATGCCCCCAATTTTAGGGCCTTTGTCCCCTTAGTGGGGGTGGTTGGAATGGGTTTGAGTCACAACTCATTCCAATGAGTTTGGTGAGTTAAATAAGATGGGAATCATCTTGACTCACCCAATTATATAATTTGTTATTTAACTTAGCCCCTTTAATTTCATAATTTAATTTCTATTTATTCTCCTTCAATTCCTTCATGAATCCACCTATGGTTGACCAAGTCAACCATAGTGGCCGGCCCCACCAATTTCTTAGCCAACCGCCACCTCACTTGATGAGGTGGAGGTGGACCCCACTTGATTATGTCCCCTTGGTCTATTCAAGACTAAACTTAGGTGTTTTATATTAATTAAATTAACTTTATTTACTTGGGTCCTCTTTAATTCCATTTTGACTCATCCATGGTTGACCAAGTCAACCATGATGGTCGGCCCCACCTTTTTCCTTGGAGTTTGAATCAATTTGATCCATTGAGTCCCACACGGTTATCGGGTCCACCTTGACCATCATTGATCCTTTGATAGATTTCATCAAATCCATGGTCCATTGGACCACGCTTGGGCCTTTGTCCAAATTATGATCCATTTAATATTCATGACATCAAAGTTCCCATTTTCCCATTATTAAAACAAATAAGTGCCATATATATATATATATATTGATTTAAAAAAAAAAATTCGGGCTATTACAGAAGTTGCCAACATTCCTTCATCCTTACTATGGTCTAAGTACTTCTAAATTCACCAATCACTCTCCATGGTTTTTATCATTGTTTCCACCCCTTTTAAAATTCACTAATACCCATTCATTTAAAACCTTTATAAGTCATTAGCCCCTTTTCATAGCCTCCATTCTCTAAATCCATTAAAATTCTAACACCATGAGAAGGTTCACATCATGCATTTCCTCATTTACAATCCCTTTAAAATTATTACATTCAATCATTAAAAAAAAACTAAAATCATTAATCATCCCTTCATGATTCTAACCCTAAAAACTCCATTAAAAATCCTTAATTACCTACCATGGTTTTCTTCATTAAACTCCCTTTAAAATTTACAAACATATGACCCTTTTTAACCTCCAAATTATTAATGCATTACTCCATATCTTCCATCCTTCTAAACCCATTTAAAACCACCATTACATCACCATAGGATTTAAAAACATTCCATCCCTAAAATTTCCCCATGGTTTTATTTTTAGAACATTATTTCCCACACTTAAAATCCATTTTAAACTATCACCATTCTCAACCATTTTTCCCTATTTTTACACCGTTCAAATTCACAAACACATAACCCTAGGGTTCGGCCATACACCATGGCCGAACCCATGGCTCATGATTCACTCCCATCTATGCCTTTCAAGGCCATAAAACCATTTACATTTTCATCAATTTCTTCATTTAAAACCCTTTCAAAAATCACTACATTTGATCATAAAAACCCTAAAAATCATAATCATCTTTCCATGGCTTTCATTCTTTACAACCCTAATAAAATCACTTAAACACCCACCATGGTTTTGACCTTAAAAACCCCATTCCAATTTACTTAATTACTCACCATGATTCCTTCCAAAAATTCCATACATCCATTGCTTAAATAATTTAATTACATAATGTCCTTAATCCATTTATTTTTCTTAACCCAAATTTACCCATTAGGGTTTTGCCCATTTTTCATCCTTCCATGGGATGGATTTGAGATCCAAGGCCTATAATGTTTTGGCCACCACTAAATCTAAGAAATGGACCCCAAATCTTAAACCCTAAAAAAAATACAATCTCTTGTTTAGAAATACTTACAATCCGTCGGTTCCTCCGACTTTCTTTGCTCCCTTCGGACTCCTTGGCCTCCTCTCTTCTTCTTCTCCTTTGTTGATTGGCTAGGATGCTTGATCAAGATGAAAAACCTCCAAGCTTGGGTTCGGCCATCATGGGGTGTGTTTGAGAGAGGGGGAGGAGGAGAAGAGGATGGTGAGGAAGAAGATACTATGGCTTGATCTTGGGGTGATGGCCAAGCTTGGCTTCTTTCTTCTCTTCTTCTCTTTTTCTTCCAAGCTTTTCTTCTTCTTTTCCCTTGGGTGTGGGACGACAATGTGGGAGAGTAAGAGAGGAAAAGAATGAGATAAGAATGGGATTTGAAAGATAAGATAAAAACAACACCTTTTGGTTTCTTAAACTTTACTCCACCATTAAGGCTTCCAACCACCAATATGGGATTTTTTCCATGCTTTATGCTTTATGCTTTATGGTGGTGGTTGGAATAAACCACCACCAAGCCCAACGTCTTTGGTGTTTGAAATGAAGTGTTTTGGTATTCCAATTTTGACCACTTTTGACCACCTTTTTGGATAGTTTAATTAATTAGATAATTAACTTAGGTTAATTTATTCCCACTTAACCTAATTCCATCTCTTTAAATTCCCTCCATGTATTCACCCATGGTTGACCAATTCAACCATGGTGGACGGCCCCACCAATCCATGGTCCACACGCCACCTCACTTGGTGAGGTGGAGGTGGGTCCCAATCGGCCACGTCACCTTGGTCAATTCATCACTAACTTAGGTGATTTAATTTAATCCATTTTCAACTACTTGGATCACATTGGGCCCATGGCCCAATTACATTCACCTCCTACCCATTTACCTTAGAGCTTAAATCATTTTGACCCATTGGGTCCCGAATGTGCATTGGGCCCAATTTGACCATCCTTGGCCCAATTGACCATCATTGACCCTTTAAATGAATTTAAACCCAATCCATGGTCCATTGGGCCATACTTGGGCCTTTGTCCAATTTTTGATCCATTTGCCATCTACTCCATCAAATTTCCCAATTTCCATCATTAAAATAAATAATAGCCACATTTTTATAGATTTAAAAATTCCGGGCTATCACATTTATGGGAGATGTGAATGATTTTTTGTGGCCTTAAAAGGCATGAATGAATGGTGGACCATGAACCTTATGGTGGTGGTGTTAGAATTTTAATGGGACTCTTAAAGAATGGAAACCATGGAATATGATTTATGATTTTTAGGGTTTTAATGATTAAATGTAGTGATTTTTAAAGGGATTTTAAATGAGAAAATTCATGAAGATGTGAATGATTTTTGTGGCCTTAAAAGGCATGAATGAATGATGGACCATGAACTTATGGTGATGGTGTTAGAATTTTAATGGGTTTAGAGAATGGAGGCTATGTTAAGTGGTTAATGATTTTTAAAGTTTTAAATGAATGAATGATTAGTGATTTTTTTAAGGGGTTTTTAAATGAGGAAAACCATGTAGAGATTTTATGGATAGGATGTTTTGAACCCTATGGTGATGTGTTGGTAAATTTAATAGGTGTTTTGGAACCATGGAAAAATATTGGGGAGTGATGGCAGCTTTGATGGACTTAAAATGAAACTAATGGTGATAAAAAGGGGTGATTTGAATGCATGATGGAAACCACCTCAAGGAAGGACTTATGGTGGAGCTAATGATGTATATAGACCCAAGTAAAAATGGGAAAAAGATATCATGCGTTCGGCCATGGTGTATGGCCGAACCCATGACCCATTTGTAGATCAATTTATGGGTTAAATGTGATAGTATACATGTGAGTAATGAATGGGGATTAGGGTAATTAAGTGGCTAATTTTTTATGATGTCATGTCATGGCTAAGGAGTCATTAAGGGATCCAAGTCTATGGATCAATTATGGGCCTAAGAATGGGGGAATATAATGAGAACTTAACCATGGAGGAAGAGTGGCAAAAATGGCAAATATTGGCCAAAATGAAGAACCCCATGGGAGATGATCATGGACTTAAGGGCTCTAAGTAACAACCTTACGTGTGATTAATAAAGCCTAGAGTGCTGGTTTTTAGACTCACAAAATTAAGATAATCAATGGATTAAGATGGGACCCACAAACCTAATTAGTAGGGTTCGGCCATGGTGTATGGCCGAACCCCACTAAGTGTAACGCCCGCCCCTTTTAATCGAAAAATCAGAGTCTATTTTTTTTTTTAACCTGACAAAGGGCGCGGACGTCACGACGCGAGTTAAGTTCGAGCTTCTAAAGCCCAGCCCTTAACTGGCCAACCCTACGTGTGCGTGGAACGAAGTCCACGAAGAACGGTTCACACGTAAACGTAAGCTCAAGGAATATTAAATTACACGCAGAATGATAATAGAGACTAACCTACAAATTTTAAATAGCAGGGAAGAACATTCATTTGATTACTAAGATACCTCAAAATTACAACGTCCAAAACTAAAAGCCAAAACCTAAACAAGTAATCTAAAATATTACATTTCCGACAAGCTAGGCTACTCAATTACATTTTCGACACAAATTTAAATAAATTAAGCAGCCGCTTTCCCCAAGTTCCTAAGCTTGGCTCCCACCTCGTTCTTCTACTCTGCCGTCTCCTGCCTCATCAGCTAGGGTAGAAGTAGGGCGTTAGACAACGCGCCCAGTAGGACTCCGAATGGGGCTAGCACATGGATTAGTGATAACAAGCATACATATAATAATATAACGAAAAACCATAAAATGAATGCCATGCCATGGGTGTCTGTGTTATGAATCCCACCCATCATCCATATCATCATGATACCATATCCCCCTTGACGGAAAAACCTCGTCAAGATATAGCCAATCACAATGTATCCCCCTTGACAGCAAGGCCTCGTCAAGGTGTCCCCATGCCTGTTCTCGGTTGCCCCGACGGAGCATGGACTCCGGTTATAGCCTATTAGGCTATCCCCATGCCTGTTCTCGGTCGCCCCGACGGAGCATGGACTCCGGTTATAGCCTATTAGGCTATCCCCATGCCTGTTCTCGGTCGCCCCGAAGGAGCATGGACTCCGGTTCCTTTATTTTCCCGCCCATGCCATGCATGAGATGTAATACATTATGCTATGTAATAATATATTGACCATAACCTTTACATGTAACTCATATCATTAACATATAATTCATGGTCTAGCCATATACCATAAAATAAATATAAATCATAATGTCATAAACTAAATCACCAAAAATAAACCAAGAAACCATTCACATAGTACCTAATCCATAGCTTACAAAAATGTAGGAATCCTATCGATTACCGACTAGTGTCTTTATGTTTTTCCGTTCCCGAATCCGGTCGCCGATCGCACACCGTTTGCGATGTCCGGTACCTTATTTATACATTACCAAATCAGTCCATATTTTTAACTATTTCTAAGCCCATTAATCATTTTCAAGTCCATATGAATAATCGGTCACTATTTAGGTTTTCTGGGTCCCATTTAATCCATTAGATATTTTAATTTGTGAGTTTAAAATCCAGCCACCCTAGGTTTCATAAAACACACCTAAGGTCATCATAAAAACGTCTAAGTCCAAGTTCATCCCCCATGGGGTCCGGCCAAGTACCATGGCCGAACCCATGGTCCTTCATTTTGGCTCATAATTACGGTTTTGCCACTACCTCTTTTCCATGGTTAATCACTCATTCATCCATGACTAATTAAGTCCATAATTGATCATAGACTTGGATCCATTCATGACCCATCAACCATGACATAAAAATTACTAAAAAAATAGCCATTTACTTAATCTAATCCCCATTAATTAATCCATATGCATACACCTTAATCTTAGTCCTTAATTGGTTCACAACATGGGTCCATTGATGTCTCATTAACCATGACATAACAACACTAAAAATTAGCCATTTAAACACTCTAATCCTCCTTCATTTCTCATATACATAATACCAAATTTAATCCATAAGTTTACCCACAAACGGGTCATGGGTTCGGCCATACACCATGGCCGAACCCATGATGTCTTTACCCCATTCTTTCTTTGGCCTATTTACACATTTGAATAATCATTCTTAATCACATTAAAGTCTACTAACTTAGCCACACTTAAGTCCAAAATTGATCCATAACTTAGATCTATTAGTGACCTATCAACCATAACATGAACTCATTAAAAATAAGTCCTTAACTTAACCTAATCCCAATCAATTTAAACACATTCATACTCCAATCTAACCCATCAAAAGGCTCACAAATGGGCCATGGGTTCGGCCATACACCATGGCCGAACCCATGGTGTCCTTTTTTCCCATTTTTTTTTCTTGGGTCTATTTACATCATTTAGATCCAAAATAAATCCTTCCTTGAGGTGGTTTAAATCACACTTTTAAACCATTACTCTTAGCCACATTTGGATCATTACATTTGGTCAACCTTAATTATATTTAAGGTTCATTCAAGCCACCAATATTTCCTTATTGTCTTCATGATCCAAATACTTTTAGATCCACCAAGAACCTCTCCATGGTTTTATTTTTGTAAATCATTATTTCTACCCCTTTCAAAATCACTACATTCATTCATTGAATTTTTAAAATTCACTAGCCACTTACATTTAATCATTAACCACTTAAAACCCTAAATCATTATCCATTGCTTCCATTCTTACAAACCCTAATAATTTAATCAATCACCTACCATGGTTTTTCTCATAAAAACCCGTTTTTAATCTTCCAACATTTAATCATTAAAAACCTCAAAATCATAAACCATTCTCCATGCTTAATTAATTTAATTTCATAATATCCTTAATCCATTTAATTTGTTCTTAACCTTAATTTATCCATTAGGGGTTTGCCCATTTTTCCTCCTTTCATTTGATGAATTGAGATCCAAGGCCATGATGTTTTGGCCACCTCTAAATCCAAGAAATGGATTTCATAACCTCTTAAACCCTAAAAAAAAAAATCTAAACTCTTGTTTAGAAAATACTTACGATCCGACGCCTCCTTCGACTTTCGTTACTCCCGTTGATTTCCTAAGCCTCCTCTCTCCTTCTTCTTGATCTTTGGTCGGTCAAGATGTGCTTGACCCAATGAAAAACATCAAGGCTTGGATCGGCTATGGTAGGGTTAGGTTTGAGAGAGGGAGAGGGGGAGATGATGAGAAGGAAGATGGTAGCCCTTAATCTTAGAGTGGTGGACCAAAATTTCACTTCTTTCCTCTCTTCTTCTCTAAGCTTTTCTCCTTCTTCTTCCTTAGTTTTCTTCCTCTCTTCCTTGGGTGTGTAAAGGACGGTTTTGAGAGTGAAAGAGATGGAGAACGTGTGAAAGAGTTAGATGGAATGGAGAGAATGAGATGAAAAGTCATAAGATATACTCCACATTAAGTCTCCCACCAACCAAGCTTAGATATTTTTTATGCTTTATGGTGGTGGTTGGGATAACCACCACCAAGCCAACGTTTTTCTTGTGTCTTGCAATGGGTGGTTTTGGTCATCCATTTGATCATCTTTTTTAATTTAGCTTAATTAACTAATTAATTGGATCATTAGGTTAAGTTAATTAATGCCCACTTTAACTTAATTCCATTAAATTTCTTCCATGAAATATACCCATGGTTGACCAAGTCAACCATGGTGGCCGGCCCCACCAATTCTTGGTCCACACGCCACCTCACTTGGTGAGGTGGAGGTGGGTCCCAATTGGCCACATCACCTTGGTCTAATTCAAATTAACTTAGGTGATTTAAACACACTCAATTCATTCCCACTTATTGGATCACCATTGGGCCCATGGCGCAATTAAATTCACCCTTACCCATCATTGACCATCATTGACCATAAGATAAATTAAATCCAATCCATGGCCCATTGGGCCATATTTGGGCCTTTGTCCAAACTTTGATCCATTTACTATCTATTCCATCAATTTTCCCAATTTCCATCATTAAAATAAATAATATCCACATTTATATTGATTTAAAAATTTCAGGGTATTACACTAAGGCTTGGATAATGGACTTAGATATGATAAAACATGGACTGATTATTAATATGTAATAAGGTATCGGACATCGCAAGCGGTGCGCGTATCGGTGACCGGATTATCGGACGGAAACGAAAAAGGACGCTAGTCGGTATTCGGTAGGATTCCTACCTTTTTGTAAGACGTGGATTACATGCTATATGATGGTTTCCTTGATTTATTTTGGTAATTATATGATTGGTGTTATGATGGGTTTTAAGATTATGATATATATATATATATATTATATGGCATATGGCATATTACATTTACAATGATTTAAATACTATATAGCATATCGCAATTACATCTCATGCATGGCATGGGCGGGAAAATAAAGGAACCGGAGTCCATGCTCCGTCGGGGCGACCGAGAAGCAAACGTGGGGATAGCTTGATATGTTATAACCGGAGTCCATGCTCCGTCAGGGCGACTGAGAAGCAAACATGCGGATATCTTGATGTGTTGAGATATAACCGGAGTCCATGCTCCGTTGGGGCGACCGAGAAGCAAACATGGGGATATCATGATGGTATGGATGATGGGTGGGACTCATGACATAGACACCCATGGCATAGCATTCATTTTATGGTTTTCATTAGATTATTATCTATATGCTTGTTATCACTAATCCATGTGTTAGCCCTACTCGGAGTCCTACTGGGCGCGTTGTCTAACGCCCTACTTCTACCCTAGCTGATGACGCATGAGATGGCGGAATCGAAGGACGAGACGGGAGCCAGGCGTATGAGCTTGGGGAAACGAGCTACTTAGTTTATTTAAGATTTATTTTGGAAATGTAATTTGAGTAGCTTAGCTCGTCGGAATGTAATAATTTAGATTACTTGCTATGTTTTGGATTTTATTTTGGACATTGTGATTTTGAGGTATTTTAGTAATTAAATGAATATATCTTCCCTGCTATCTAAAAATCGGTAGGATAGACTCTATTATAATTTCCGCATTTAGTTTAATATTCCGCAAGCTTACTTCTACGTGTGAACCGTTCTTCGTGGACTTAGTCCCACGCACACGTAGGGTTGGCCAGTTAAGGGCCGGGCTTTAGAAGCTCGGACTTAACTCGCGTCGTGACGTCCACGCCCTTTGTCGCTTTTTATTTAAAAAAAAAAAAAATAGACTCTGATTTTGGTGAAAAGGGGCGGGCGTTACAGTTGGTATCAGATAGAAATTGGAAGAATGAATCTTTCGATGTAAGATTAAGACGGTTTCACGTCTCACTAATGGATAAGAATCCCAACTGATCGACTCTTCGGAGTCCGCTGCACGGGGGCTGGGTTAATTTACTTCAATTGACTCAAACTGAAGCGTTCAATCTGAGAACAACATTTGATGAAAGGGAATGATAGCGAGGGAAGAATAATCAATCTAAGTTGGAAATATCAAACATAGCAAGATAGGGTTTACTTCCCCAGAAATGAGAAAACATCTAGACTTCCCCCCCCCCCCCCCAAAATGATGAAACAGTAGTAGATTTATCAAACATAGCAAAGTAGGATGTACTTCCCCGGTATCCCCAAATTGAACAACAAACAATGGGAATTTAGAGATCCCCACCCCGAGAAACAAAGGAAAGGAAAACCAAGTGAGCTTATTTGGCAATTTCCCCAACAAAGATACATTGTACTGTACATGAAAAATTCCCAAAAAAAAGAAATTGAGTATGCTTATTTGGTAATTTTCCCCCAAAATGAGAAACAATACTTAGGAAGTCTTTCCCCCAAAACAAAGTATGTTTACTTAGCAATTTCCCCCCAATTTGAGAAGGAACTAAGTCCATAAATATTTTTCGATGACTTAGGAAATGCCTCCGAAGAGAAGGACTCGCCGCAACCCACGGGTAGAGGAAGAGGTGCCACAACCTCGTCAGGAAGAGGAGGTACGGCCACCCCATCAGGAGGAGGGACAAAATAGTGTGAACCTGCCGGTTGTGCCTCCCGAGTTGAAAGAATTGGTTCAAGCAGTGGTCACCTCTGTCCTGCAACAACACTTGAATGGGAATGCGACCACCAGCGACTACAACAACCGGAACATGGTTAGAGATTTCTAGCAACAGCGCCCTCCCTACTTCATGGGAAAAGAAGGGGCTGTCGGAGCAAAACACTGGTTGAAAAAGATCACTCAGATCTTGAATCTGCTTCAGATTTCTAGTCATGCAGATAGGATCTTACTGGCTACATCTCAACTGATCGAGGATGCCGGTAATTGGTGGGAGGTTGTAGAAAAATAGCAAGCACTGGTGCCTGAAGGGGAAAGGATTACCATGACATGGGAAGGGTTCTCAACTACCTTTCTAGAGCAGTATTTTCCGGAGGAGGAAAGAGAGCACCAGACTCAAGCCTTCCTATCATTGGTAAAAGGCAATATGACGGTGGCAGAATATCACAGAGAATTCCTTAGACTATCCGTCTATGCATTTTATATGGTGGATACCAAGCACCGGAGGGCCCGTAAATTTGAGCGGGGCCTTCGACCTAGCATCAGGGCTAAGGTGACAATATTCAAGGCAACCACACTGGCTGAGGTGGTCAGTAGGGCCACTATAGCAGAGCGAGAGTTGAATGAGATAGTGCGGTTTAACAACCGCCGAGGGCAGAGTGGGCGGGGTGCATTTCAACCCAACAAGAAGTTCCTCCCGAATGTTAGCAGACCCTCACTCTCCACTGGATCTACAGGGGGCTTTCGCCCCAATCAGCCCTCTCCATTAGCATCAGTCACTCAGGTTCCACGGGGTGGGAACACATGCTACCAGTGTGGCCAACAGGGCCACTTCAAGAGGGAGTGTCCACAGATTAGCAGACCCTCTTACTCCAGGGGTTCTTTCCGCCCTCCAGCTAGACCAGCTCAGTCGCGAGGAGGCAGAGCATACAACCAGGCGGGGCGGGCTTCAAACCCTACAGGATCTGGACGGCTTTTTACCATAGCTCCTCTAGCAGCGGCGGATCACTCGGTGATTCAAAGTATGGCTGTAGTTGGTAGTTCCTATGCTATTGCATTATTTGATTCTGGAGCTTCCCATTCATTTATACCTGCTGCATTCATATCTGCGACGGGCACATTAGTACAAAATTTGTCCACATCACTTACCATTGTATCCCCCGTCGGAGACACATCCTTGGGACTTATATGCACGGCACTGAACACTGAACTAGCTGGATTCAGATTCGAGTTCAACTATTTAGTACTCGATATGACTGAGTACGACGTTATATTTGGCATGGATTGGTTGGCTACATTTTGGGCCCATATTGATTGCCATCTTCGTAGGGTGATATTTTGGTCACCCGAGGGAAAGCGGTATATAGTACACGCTGACAGACAGGGCATTCCTAGAAGGCTGCAAGAAGAATTGAACCACCTTGTCTTGAACAACCTCAGATTAGATAAGGCACCAGTGGCTGAACTTCCAGCGGTAGTAGCAGATTATGCTGAGGTATTCCCAACGGAGCTCCCTGGTTTGCCACCCAAAGGGAGATAGACTTCGAGGTCAAGTTATATCCCGGCGCTGCTCCAATATCATTGCCCCATTACAGGATGGCACCGGCTGAGATGACGGAGCTGAAGAAGCAGATTGATGAACTGCTCAGACTGGGTTTTATTCGGAACAGCACATCCGCATGGAGAGCCCCAATATTATTTGTGAAGAAGAAAGACGGTACCCTGCGGATGTGTGTGGATTATAGAAAATTGAACCAGCTGACTGTCAGGAACAAGTATCCCCTACCCAGGATTGATGATCTATTTGATCAACGTAGGGGTTCCTCTCACTTCTCCAAGATTGATCTGATGTCCGGGTACCATCGAATCCGGGTTATGGAGGAGGACATAGAGAAGACAGCCTTCAGGACACAGTATGGCTTATATGAGTATGTGGTCATGCCATTTCGACTCACAAATGCACCGACTGTGTTCCTGGACCTGATGAATAGGATATTCCGCCCTTACTTGGATTAGTTTGTGATTGTATTCATTGATGATATTCTGATCTATTCCAAGAGTCAGGAGGAACATGCCGAGCACCTGCGGATAGTCCTGGACACCTTGAGGAAGAACCAGTTGTATACCAAAGCCAGCAAGTGTGAATTCTGGCTATCTGAGGTCAACTTCTTGGGGCACATTGTATAGGAGGAAGGTATAGCCGTGGACCCAGCTAAGGTAGCGGCAGTGAGGGAGTGGAAGACACCAACGAATGTGACCGAGATCCGCAGTTTTCTGGGATTGGACGGTTACTACAGGAAATTCATCATGGACTTCTCTAAGATTGCAGCTCCACTTACCAGACTCACTCAGAAAGGAGTGAAATTTGAGTGGTCAGATTTGTGCAACCAGAGATTTGAGGAGCTAAAGGAAAGGCTTACAACCGCTCCTATTCTGATCTTGCCGGAAAGAGGCAGAAGTTATGAGGTATACTGTGATGCCTCAGGTGAGGGACTGGGGTGTACACTCAGTCAAGGTAATCGTGCGGTGGCGTACGGATCAAGACAGTTGAAAATTCATGAACGCCATTATCCCACACATGATCTGGAGCTAGCATCAGTGGTCTTTGCTCTGAAAAGCTGGAGACACTACCTTTATGGTGAGAAGTTTGAGGTGTTCTCCGATCACAAGAGCCTGAAGTACTTATTTGATCAGAAGGAACTCAACATGAGACAGCGCAGATGGATGGAATACTTGGCGGACTATGAGTTCGCACTTCGGTATCATCCGGGCAAGAAGAACAAGGTGGCGGATGCCTTCATCCGCATGTCACATGCGACAGTAGCCAACTTGACCAGGACGGAATGGGAGGTATTGAATACCATTAGAGAGTTTAAACTCTACGTCAATAATCATAGGACCATATATGACCTGATCATACGATCCCACATGGTCTCCGAGATTGAACGGGAGCAACGGACAGATCCAGAGGTGGAGGAGATATGGGCTAAGATGTCTACCGGTGAGGTTGTAGCAGAGTGGAAACTACGACCAAGACAGGGTCTGGTGTTCCATGGTAGGACATATGTGCCTAAGAGCTACAGAAGAGAGTTGGTGATTGAAGCACACCAAACCAAGCTCTCTATCCATCCGGGCAGCACCAAGATGTATAGTGATCTTAAGAGGTACTATTGGTGGCGTGGACTTAAGAAAGATGTGGCAGAGTTTGTTGCTCGTTGTCTAACTTGTCAGCTGATTAAGGCGGAACATCAGAAACCACCGGGTTTACTCGCACCTTTACCAGTGCAGTAGTGGAAATGGGAGCACATATCTATGGATTTCGTAACAGGGTTGCCAAGGTCATCAAAGGGCAACGATGCGATATGGGTCGTAGTGGACCGGTTGAATAAGTCTGCGCATTTCCTTCCCATCAAGATGACAGATTCATCGAAGACTTTGGGTTGACGGTACATCCGGGATATCATTAGACTACATGGTATTCCCCAGACTATTGTGTCCGACAGAGATGGTCGATTCACCGGTAGAGTATGGCAGAGCATGCAATCGGCTATGGGGACCGACATATTAACTAGCACAGCATTTCATCCACAGACTGATGGGCAGTCAGAGAGGACGATACAGACACTGGAGGATATGTTGAGAGCATGCATGCTAGACTTCAAGGGTGGATGGGAGGATCATTTACCACTGGTGGAGTTCTCTTACAACAACAGTTGCCAGGCAAGCCTCCAGATGGCTCCATTTGAGGCCTTGTTGGTAGGCCATGTAGATCACCAGTGTGTTGGACAGAGGCCGGTGAGCCTGCATTGATTGGACCCGATTAGTCGCAGAGACTACGGCGCAAATCAAATTGATACGACAACACCTACTCACTGCGCAGAGCTGTCGAAAAGCTACGCCAATAAAAGAAGAAGGTTCCTCGAGTTTGAGGTGGGAGACTTGGTGTTCTTAAAAGTCTCACCACGGAAGGGACACATGAGATTCGGAAAGAAGGGGAAACTGTCGCCTAGATTTGTGGGACCATTTCCAATCCTGAAGAGGGTGGGGGGGTAGCTTATCAGTTGGTGCTCCATTCACAGTTATCATCTTTACATGATGTGTTCCATGTGTCCATGTTGAGGAAGTACAACCCTGATCCTTCACATGTCCTGAGCATGCAAGACATCGATGTGCAAAGCGACGTGACGTATGTGGAGAAGCCGATCAAAGTGATCGGGAGAGAACAAAGACTGTTGCGGAACCGCGCTATTCAGTTGGTGAAGGTAGTATGGGAACGACATGGCAATGAGGAAGCCACCTGGGAACTTGAATCAGAAATGAGAGCCGCTCATCCGGATCTTTTTGTATGAGTTGTGTGAATCCCGACTTCACTCGAATTTTTGGGACGAAAATGTCAAAAGAGGATTGTATTGAAATCGCTTGGAATTTTTAAATCAATATATATGTGGCTATTATTTATTTTAATGATGGAAATTGAGAATTTTGATGGAATAGATGTTAAGTGGATCAAAATTTGGGGCAAAGGCCCAAGTATGGTCCAATGGACCATGGGTTGGATGAAACTCATTTAAATGGTCAATGATAGCTAATTGGGCCAAGGATGGTCAAATTGGGCCCAATACCCATTTGGGACCCAATGGGCCAAGAGGATTTAAGCTCTAAGGTAAATGGATAGGAGGGAATTTAATTGGGCCATGGGCCCAATGGTGATCCAATAAGAGGAATGGATTTAATTAAATTTAAATCACCTAAGTTAGAATTTATTAGACCAATGTGACATGGCCGATTGGAACCCACCTCCACCTCACCAAGTGAGGTGGCGTGTGGACCAAGGATTGGTGGGGCCGGCCACCATGGTTGAATTGGTCAACCATGGGTGGATGCATGGAGGGAATTTAAGAGAATAGAATTAGGTCAAGTGGGAATTAATTAACCTAAGTTAATTATCTAATTAAGTAAATAATTAAACTATTCAAATGGTGGTCAAATGGTCAAAATTGGAAGACCAAACCACCTTATCTCTAAAGCCAAAACCGTTGGCTAGTAGTGGTGTATCCCAACCACCACCACTAAGCATGGGAGCCTATGCTTAGTTGGTGGGAAGAGTTAATGATGGAGTGTAACTTAAGTAACCAAAGGGATGAGACGAGTTTTCATCTCATTCTCTCCATCCCACTCTCATTTCACTCTTTCCCTCTCTTGCTCCCTCTCATTGCCGTCCCTCACACCCCAAGGAAAGAAGAAGAAAACTAAGAAGAAAAGAGAGGAGAAGTGCAAGCAAAAGCCCACCACTTCAAGACCAAGATTTAGGGCATTTTTTCTCACCATTCTCTCCTCCTCTCCCTCTCTCAAACACACTCCATCTTAGCCAAACCCAAGCTTTGATGTTTTCACCTTGATCAAGCATATCTTGGCCGACCAACAAAGGAGAAGAAGAAGAAAGAAGGCCAAGGAATCCAAGAGGAGAAAGAAAAGTCGGAGGAGCCGTCGGATCTGTAAGTATTTCTAAAGCAAGAGGTTAGGTTATTAAGGTTTAAAAATGGGTCCATTTCTTGGATTTAATGTGGCCAAAAATATCATGGGCCTTGGATTTAAAATCCATCCAAAAGATGAAGTAAGAAATGGACAAAATGGGAAGGAGAGATTAAGAAAAATAAATGGAGGTATTAAGGACATTATGTAATAAGGTTTATTTAAACATGATTAAATGTGGTAATTTTTAAAGGGATCGTAAATGAGGAAATTTATGGGAGATGTGAATGATTTTTTGTGGCCTTAAAAGGCATGAATGAATGATGGACCATGAACCTTATGGTGATGGTGTTAGAATTTTAATGGGGCTCTTAAAGAATGGAAACCATGGAATATGATTTATGATTTTTAGGGTTTTAATGATTAAATGTAGTGATTTTTAAAGGGATTTTAAATGAGGAAATTCATGAAGATGTGAATGATTTTTGTGGCCTTAAAAGGCATGAATGAATGATGGACCATGAAATTAAGGTGATGGTGTTAGAATTTTAATGGGTTTAGAGAATGGAGGCTATGTTAAGTGGTTAATGATTTTTAAAGTTTTAAATGAATGAATGATTAGTGATTTTTTTAAGGGGTTTTTAAATGAGGAAAACCATGTAGAGATTTTATGGATGGGATGTTTTGAACCCTATGGTGATGTGTTGGTAAATTTAATAGGTGTTTTGGAACCATGGAAAAATATTGGGGAGTGATGGTAGCTTTGATGGACTTAAAATGAAACTAATGGTGATAAAAAGGGGTGATTTGAATGCATGATGGAAACCACCTCAAGGAAGGACTTATGGTGGAGCTAATGATGTATATAGACCAAAGTAAAAATGGGAAAAAGACATCATGGGCTCGGCCATGGTGTATGGCCGAACCCATGACCCATTTGTAGATCAATTTATGGGTTAAATGTGATAGTATACATGTGAGTAATGAATGGGGATTAGGGTAATTAAGTGGCTAATTTTTTATGATGTTATGCCATGGCTAAGGAGTCATTAAGGGATCCAAGTCTATGGATCAATTATGGGCCTAAGAATGGGGGAATATAATGAGAACTTAACCATGGAGGAAGAGTGGCAAAAATGGTAAATATTGGCCAAAATGAAGAACCATGGGTTTGGCCATGTACGGGAGATGATCATGGACGTAGGGGCTCTAAGTAACAACCTTATGTGTGATTAATAAAGCCTAGAGTGCTGGTTTTTAGACTGACAAAATTAAGATAATCAATGGATTAAGATGGGACCCACAAACCTAATTAGTAGGGTTCGGCCATGGTGTATGGCCGAACCCCACTAAGGCTTCGATAATGGACTTAGGTATGATAAAACATGGACTGATTATTAATATGTAATAAGGTATCGGACGTCGCAAGTGGTGCGCGTATCGGTGAGCAGATTATCGGACGAAAACGAAAAATGACGCTAGTAGGTATTCGGTAGGATTCATACCTTTTTGTAAGCCGTGGATTACGTGTTATATGATGGTTTCCTTGATTTATTTTGGTAATTATATGATGGGTGTTATGATGGGTTTTAAGATTATGATTTATATATATATATATATATATATATATATATATATATATATTATATGGCATATGGCATATTACATTTACAATGATTTAAATACTATATAGCATATCGCAATTACATCTCATGTATGGCATGGGCGGGAAAATAAAGGAACCGGAGTCCATGCTCCGTCGGGGCGACCGAGAAACAAACATGGGGATAGCTTGATATGTTATAACTGGAGTCCATGCTCCGTCGGGGCGACTGAGAAGCAAACATGGGGATATCTTGATGTGTTGAGATATAACCGAAGTCCATGCTCCGTTGGGGCGACCGAGAAGCAAACATGGGGATATCATGATGGTATGGATGATGGGTGGGACTCATGACATAGACACCCATGGCATAGCATTCATTTTATGGTTTTCATTAGATTATTATCTATATGCTTGTTATCACTAATCCATGTGTTAGCCCTACTCGGAGTCCTATTGGGCGCGTTGTCTAACGCCCTACTTCTACCCTAGCTGATGACGCATGAGATGGTGGAATCGAAGGACGAGACGGGAGCCAGGCGTATGAGCTTGGGGAAGCGAGCTACTTAGTTTATTTAAGATGTATTTTGGAAATGTAATTTGAGTAGCTTAGCTCGTCGGAATGTAATAATTTAGATTACTTGCTATGTTTTGGATTTTATTTTGGACACTGTGATTTTGAGGTATTTTAGTAATTAAATGAATATATCTTCCCTGCTATCTAAAAATCGGTAGGATAGACTCTATTATAATTTCCGCATTTAGTTTAATATTCCGCAAGCTTACTTCTACGTGTGAACCGTTCTTCGTGGACTTAGTCCCATGCACACGTAGGGTTGGCCAGTTAAGGGCCGGGCTTTAGAAGTCGGACTTAACTCGCGTCGTGACGTCCGCGCCCTTTGTCGCTTTTTATTAAAAAAAAAAAAAAATAGACTCTGATTTTGGTGAAAAGGGGCGGGCGTTACAAAGTGTTCCATTGTCCCATATCTCACGGTATTCCTCGTTGCTTGACATATCTGTCCGATACAATTCACCAAGATTGTTAGATAATGTCAATAACATATACAAATCAAGATTCTATTCTAAATCCAAAAAAAGGCTCTGAAAATGTATTACCCATTACAATCCGAGAACTTGAACGAAAGCTCTAATACCAAGTTGTAATGCCCCGACCCCATTGTGGGGCCAGAACGCTACTATTTTTTTTTTAATCTCCAATCATTTAATATCCTAGCTGGGCTGGATCATCAAAGTAATAGTTAAGCCTGGAAAGTAAAATATCACACATGTTCTTTTCATGAGGACTCAAACATGTACCATAAGTCACCCATACACAACATATCTTATAAACAAATATTTCATCAAAACATAAACACACATCGTTATTCATATCAGAGTTGTTAACGGTAACATAACAGTCTAATACATGCTTAGAAAGACAACAAGTACCATGTTGATGTGCAAATTTTACATTTATAATCTCACAAACGCATGAACCATTTAATAGTATAGCGATTGAGTACGAGGTCGAACCCAAAAGAAATCCACAAAATATATGCTTAAATTAAATTGATATCTTTAACAAGATGTAATCATAAGAAATCAAATTCATGGATTTACAATTTTAATTTAGACCTTAGAAAGTCCAAGTTAACACCTTTATTATCTAACATATGAATTTAACAAGTCGAGAATCTTTTAGTGCCCTGGCTCAGCCGAGTCCCTATGCTTGTCAATTCCATAACTAGAGAAGAAGCACTTGTTAAGAAATTTAAATGTCCAAGGTGATCAAGAATGAAAATCACGCTCCAACGGATTGAAACTCATCGTTATGGCAATCACAAAATAGGAATTTGGCCATAGATAACTTTAGGTGGTACCCACACCTTAGAAAGGACCATTCCTAGGCTCAATTGAAAAAATGATAGAATCATTAAAAGCCTAGAGAGATACCTGGACAATGAATTGGAACCCAACTTGGAAATATGTGTTTGGTTTCACTGTCAGCTCGACCAGTCGTTCTCACTGACCTCTCAATAGAGACAGGATCGACCCATCACAGTCAAAGACTGGTCAACTAGATTGACATAGGTTATAAATCATAGAACTGTCATTTTGGGAAAGCCTATCATCGAGAGTCTCGTATGCACCGGCCCCTTGATGAAAGGCTGAAATGACCCATCATGGTCAACGACTCTTCGATAAAGATTTATGAGTTATGGAACTTAGAACTTAGGTGGGCTCTCGATAAAATAGACATATCGGTAGTTCAAGACCGATCGAGAGTACCAGGACCGACCCCTCAGTAAAGGGCGACAGCTCGTTCTGGGTATGACAGGTTTCTAGACTTGAAACTACTGTCAGTATGGTGTTGCCCCAGACCAAGCCTCTCGTATGGATCGACCCCTCAATGCCATGATTGTCGACCCATCGACGATACGGACATGTCGACCGGGAAAGAATATTACCGTTGGGAGTGCATTAATTTGTAACGGTCGGGTTGTTGAACGGTAACATTTCTAGTCACTGACCCCTCGGTGCGCCTGACCTGTCGGTACATTGCCGTTGCTGCAATTAGTTGCCTTCTCTATATAAACCAATCTTTATGCAACCAGTTGGAATCCTTTTGGCGAAATCAGTTGGATCCTTATCATTATCAGTGACCTTAAACAAGGGTCAACAGAAGGATCACTCTCTCTCTTTCGTGCTTACATTTGTGGAGTCAAATACAATCAATCATATGGATTGAGAGAGAGAGAGAGGAAAAGATAATAAACTAGGAAACCTTTGGTAAAATCAATTTCCTTGTCGCCCTAGATTGTGATTTTTTACGACAACTACAAGGCGAAGTGTCAGCACACATTGGGTGGATCTTGAAGAAGCACACATTACGAGATAGAGCTACAAAGGAAAATACTTTTTGGTTTTAATTTTGTTTTAAAACCTTTGTCTCGAAAGTGGATTAAGGAGGATTGGCTCCGGAACCACTACAAAAAATTCTAGAGCGCAGTCTCTAGCATAGTGGTGGGTAGAATTCCCAACAAAATGGATAGGTGGAATTCCTATTCTGTAGTGGTGGGTCAAATTCCCAGCCGATTGAGTGAGGTGGAATTCCTACTCTAATTGGTGAAGGTGTAAGTACCCATTTAGTGGATTTGGGGATAGCTCGAGGTTGAGCGAGTCCTAATAGTGGATGTAGGTTGGCTAACCGAACCACTTTAAATTGGTCTAATGGTGTTTGATCTTTGTGTGTTTCTATTTAGTAGTTAAGTACTTTTTTCAACACACATCACTTTGCATGTTGATTATCCTCACAATCATTGATAATCAAACAAAATATAAAGGGTTACAATCTTTGTGTGATCGTTCAAAAAAAGTAGAAACAATCTATCACTAAACAAATCTCTTATAATATTCCGTTGCACTTAAAACAATCAAGAAATTTGTAAATACTATGGAAATTGGGATTGACCTATTAACACCTCCCCCCCCCCCCCCCCCTTCTCTCGGGTCAATCTTGTTGTTCTAGCACTATGAAAGGGGAGTTTCAGAATCAAATCCCTCATCTTTTCTATTAAAGTGGTGAAATTTGAATTGTAACACCCCGGATTTTCAAGTTATAAATATTTATGGAAATTGTCCATTTAATTTGTGAATTAATGGATATGGACCTTAGATGGGTAAGGTGTTGGGTCAATTGTCCAATTAAGACCCAATAGATTGTGGATATGGTTCAATTGAAATAAATGGGTGAGATTTATTTAATTGGGCCAAGATTATCAATTGGGTCAAATGCCCAATTGGGACCCAATGGGTCATGGTTGACTTGGCCGACCACCATATGAATTCAAATGTGATTAAGGTGTGGCTGAATTAAAGTGGATCAAGTTCAATTGAGTTAATGAATGAGTACACGTTTTGAGTTTAAAAGAATTAAAAAATAATTGAGTTATGGTGAGTTGGATGGGAAGTTAATGGGACCTTCATCTTAAGTGAGTGGAGTGGGAAGATGAAGGGTTTTTATTGTTACACAAACATATCCTAGGGTTACATGTTGGAATGGTGGGAGTTTCATCTCATGGGATGTGTAACGCCCCGCCCTTTTTCACTCGTTTTTCCCGTAAATTCAGAGTCTATTTTTTTTTATAACAGAGTAGAGTGATAGAGTGCGGGACGTCACGACGCGAGGTAAGTCCGACCCTTAACTGGCCAATCCTATGTGTGCATGGACTCAGTCCACTAAAATGGTTCACACATAGCAATATTAACATGCGGAATAAAAATCATAACATGCGAAATCATAACATTTAAATTGCGGAATCACAATAGAACCAAGTTCTATTCCATTCAGATAACAAAGTACGTCAAGTCTTGAATCATCATTATCATATCACAATTATTCAGTAAAATATCCAACCATAGCAAAGTCATCTAAGTTATTACAATCCGAATTCCAGATACTCAAAATACAAGCCTATGAGTATCTTAAAAAAATATAAATGAAAAGCATTCAAGCTCCTATGCCTGGCCCGTTTCGTATTCATTGTTCCCTTCATTTCCTGTATCATCAACTCGGGTAGAAGTAGGGCATTAGTACAACGCGCCCAGTAGGTATTCCAATTAGGGTTAACACATGGGTTAGTACCAAAAATCCAGATATAATATATATCAAATCCAATTATAACAAATCATACCATAACTATAAAACATCGTATCCAAAACAATGTATGATAATAGAGATCCAATCATACGGATAAAAACCAGAAACCTTGCATGATAATAGAAATCATAATCATGCCAATTCAATGCCATGCCATGCTATCATATGCAATGAATCCCACCCATCGTAAACTCATAGTATTCTCTTGATGGGATTCTCATCATCAAGGTATCCTTCCACGAGTGTTTTACGGACGCCCCGACGGAGTGTGGATCCCCGGATATATATAGTATCCTCCTGATGGAATTCTCATCATCAAGGTCTTCATACTTAGTATTCCTCTTGATGGGATTCTCATCATCAAGGTATTTATACATAGTATCGTCTTGATGGAATTCTCATCATCAAGGTATCCCCCCACGAGTATTTTATGGACTCCCCGACGGAGTGTGGGTCCCCGGTTATGTAACGCCCGCCCTTTTTCACCGAAATTAAAATTTATGTTTTTTTTTTTAATAGAAGTGTCAAAGGGAGCGGACGTCACGACGCGAGTTAAGTCTGAGCTTCTAAAGCCCGGCCCTTAACTGGCCAACCCTACGGATGCGTGCAACGGAGTCCACAGAGAATAGTTCACCCGTAGAAGAAAACTCACGGAAAGTTACATTAAATGCGGAAAGATATTACAGACTATCCTACCAATTTTTCTTTCTAGATAGCAAGGAAGATTTCATCATTTAATTACCAAAATGCCATAACATCACACGTCTACCACAAAATCCAAAACATAGCAATAAGTCTAAAATATTACATTTCCGACAAGCTAAACTATTTCAAATTACATTATCCAACATAAACATTAGTAAACTATCTAGCACGCCTTTCCAAGCTCCTCAGCTTGGCTCCCATCCCGTCCTTCTACTCCGGCATTTCCTGCGTCATCAGCTAGGGTAGAAGTAGGGCGTTAGACAACGCGCCCAGTAAGACTCCGAGTAGGGCTAACACATGGATTAGTGATAACAAAGCATATAGATAATACATAACGAAAAGCCATAGAATGAATGCCATGCCATGGGTGTCTGTGTTATGAATCCCACCCATCATCCTTACTATCCCAATGCCATATCCCCCTTGACGGTAAGGCCTTCGTCAAGGTGTAACCACAAATAGAATATTCCCCCTTGATGGAAGAACTATCATCAAGGTATAACAATAAATACAACATCCCCCTTGACGGTAAGGCCTCGTCAAGGTGTAACCACAAATACAATATCCCCCTTGATGGAAGAACTATCATCAATGTATAACAATAAATACAACATTCCCCTTGATGGAAAAACCATCATCAAGGTATAATAATCCATACATCATCCCTGATGAGTCAAACACATCATAATATCCCCATGCATGTTTATCGGTCGCCCCGACGGAGCATGGACTCTGGTTTCATTTCATCCTTCCCCTGTCATATCCCTCCCATGCCATGCATGAGATGTAGATGCCATATGCCATGTAATGAATATAATAACAACCATGACATTTAAAAATCCCATCAATCAAACATATAACTTGATTATCAAAAGTAGATCAAGTAAAGCCTCAATAAACACATCATAGCTTTAAACCCATTCTAAACCAATCATATGCTTACCAGAATAAATCAAGTAAAAACCCCTACATAATACATAATTCAAAACCAATCTTAAAACAACCCATATAATTTCCAAAATAATTTAAAGAAACCATCACTCAATCCATGGCTTACAAAAAGGTTAGAATCCTACCAAATACCGACTAGCGTTCTTTCTTTCGTTTCCGCCAGATAGACCCAGGTCGCCGATTCGCGTACCGCTTGCGATGTCCGGTTAACATATTAACAATTAGTCCATGTTTTACCCATTTCTAAGCCCGTACATCATGTCTTAGTGGGTTTTCCTCATTTTGGCCAATATTTACGGTTTTGCCATTACCCTTCCATGGATAATTCATTCCCTCTTCCACATACATTATGGTCTATAATGGATCCATAAGTTAGACCCATTAATGATCCATAACTTAGGTCCGTTAATGACCCAGTAATCATGTCATGTGATCATAAAATTAGTCCTTTTATTGACCTAATCCTTATTCCTTTAAACCCATACTTAACCCTTTAAATGGCTAATGGATCATGGGTTCAAAATACCCAATTCATCAAATCTTTCCATGGGGTTTACATCATGCATTTAAACCACAATGAGTCTATTATCCACTCATTCCCTTTATTCATAATTGATCCATACACTTACCAATCATGAGATACAACCATATCTTAACCTAATTCCCATTAGCTAAAGCATATCCATAGACTTTAATCTTAGCCTATCCATTGGTTCACAAAAATGGGTCCATTGATGTCTCATTAACCATGACATAAGAACATTAGCAATTAACCTAACTTACAAATACACATTAATCTTAGGCCTAAATTGGTTCACAAAATGGGTCCATTGATGTATTATTACCCATAACATAACTACACTAGAAAAATTAGGTATTTAAATACTCTAACCCTCATTCATTTCTCCCACACATAATACCAAATTTTAATCCATCATTTTACCCACAAATGGGTCATGGGTTCGGCCATACACCATGGCCGAACCCATGATGTCTTTACCCCATTCTTTCTTTGGCCTATTTACACATTTGAATCATCACCCTTAATCACATTAAAGTCTATTAACTTAGCCACACTTAAGTCCAAAATTAATCCATAACTTAGATCTATTAGTGACCTATCAACCATAACATGAACTCATTAAAAATGAATCCTTAACTTAACCTAATCCCAATCAATTTAAACACATTCATACTCCAATCTAACCCATCAAAAGGCTCACAAATGAGCCATGGGTTCGGCCAATTCAAATGTGTAACAATGGATCCAAGAAAAATAGGAAAAAGGACACCATGGGTTCGGCCATACACCATGGCCGAACCCATGGTGTCCTTTTTCCCATTTTTCTTGGATCCATTGTTACACATTTGAATTTATCACAAGTCCCTCCATGAAGGGGTTTAATTCACACACTTAAACCCTCATCTTTTACTACATTGGGGTCCATTACAAATATCAACATTAGGTTCATTTTGGTACATTCCAAAACCACCAACATTAAATATATTTTGAGTCCATCAACTAAGCTACATTCCCCATTTGTTTTCCATGGTTCCAAAATACTTAGTCCATCCCAATTTCCCATTATTTTCTTAGGTCTATTTACCACATTTGCACCCATGACAAGCCCTTCCATGAAGGGTTTAATTTATACATTTAAATCATCATTCTTAATCACCTTCAAGTCCATAAACTTAGCCATATTCCCATTACAACTAATAACATTGGGTCCCTTTTTGTCCATCAACACCACCCACATCTCCCATTTATTTTTCCATAATTCATAACCATTAATCTACCATTGGATCACCATACGGTTCATGGTCCAATCTTCATTCATTCATTTCTTTTAAGGCCACAAAATTATTCATATCTCCCATCAATTCCTCATTTACAATCCCTTTAAAAAATTACCAACATTTGATCATTAAACACTTAAAACCCTAAACCATTCTTTTTGAGGTCATTAAAATTATCTTCCATCTCCTATGATTCTCTCCTTTAAAACCTCTTTACAAAATTCACCACATTCAATTATTTACAACCCTAGAAATTATAAACATTCTCCATGCTTCCATTTTTTCTCTTTCCCTAACCCTAATTTATCCATTAGGGTTTCCTCCACTTTCCACCTTTTAAATTGATGGATTTAAAATCCATGGCATAAAATCATTTGGCCACCATTAAATTTACAAAATGAATCCCAAATCTTAAACCCTAAAAATCCAAAATTTCTTGTTTAAGAAAATACTTACAATCCGACTCCTCCTCCGACTTCTGCCACTCCCGCCTTAGCCCTCTACCTCCTTCTTCTCCTTGTTTGATCGGCCAAGATGGGCTTGATTAAGATGAAAAACCTCCAAGTTTGGGTCGGCCAATGATGGAGATAGATTGAGAGAAAGAGAGAGATGGGGGAGGGAAGGTCTCAACTTTTGATCTTGAGATGGAGGCTTATACTTATACTTCTCCTCTCTTTTCTTCTTTTCTTTTCTTCTTCTCTTCTCTTTGGCTTTCTTCTCCTTTCTTTCCTTGGAGGTGAGGGACGGTGGTGGAGAGAACAAGAGAGGAAAAGAGTGAAAGGAGCACCGATGGAAAAGGTGAGGATGGGATAAGATGAAAACCCATTTTATCTCCTTTGGTTGCTTATGTTACATTCTATCATTAATTCTTCCCACCTAACACATAGGATATTTTTCTTGCTTTATGGTGGTGGTTGGGATAACCACCACCAAGCCAACGTTGGTGTGTTTCTTTGGGTTGTTTGTATTTGTTAAAAACCACCATTTGACTTATTTGACGAACTTAACTAATGTGATTAATTAAATCCTTAGCCTAGGTTAATTATTTCTTATTTAATCTAATTACCTTTCCTTAAATTCCCTCCATGTATCCACCCATGGTTGACCAAGTCAACCATGGTGGCCGGCCCCACCAACTCTTGGTCCACACGCCACCTCACTTGGTGAGGTGGAGGTGGGTCCCAATTGGCCACATCACCTTGGTCTAATTCCATCACCAACTTAGGTGATTTAGCTTTAACTAAGTCCATTCCAACCAATTGGATCCTCATTGGGCCCATGGCCCAATTACATTTATCCATACCCATTTATCTTAGGGCTTACATTATCTTAATCCATTGGGTCCCAAGTGGGTATTGGGCCCAATTTGACCATCCTTGGCCTAATTGACCATCATTGACCCCTTAAATGAATTTAAATCCAATCCATAATCCATTGGGCCCGAGTTGGGCCTTTGTCCAAATTTTGGTCCATTTACCATTTATTCCATCAAATTTTCCATTTCCACCATTAAAATAAATAATAACCACATATTTATTGATTTAAAAATTTCGTGCCATTGCAGGTTACCTGTCATCCCTCCCATGCCATGCATGAGATGCAAATACCACATGCTATGCAATTATACAAAATCATAGCATTTAAAATCACATATTTAAAACACATGCTATTTTATCAAATAAACATAGCATTTAAAACTCACATTTTGAAACATAACCTTTGCAATATAAATTCATCAAAATAAGATAAGAAAACATTGTACATAAAACCCATGGTTTCAAAGAGGTGGAATCCTACCAAAGACAGCTACGTGTCCTTGCGTCTTTCGTCCGGTAACCGCTCATGATCGTAAACGCCTGGTGAGGTCCCGTTACCTTATAACATATTAAACAATCAAAAGCAAGTCCTACTTGATTTACAATATTTTCAGTCCTTAAACCATTTCCCACTTTTCACCCTTTATTTACCAAATTTGCCATTGGTGCCACTTCATTAAAATTAATTCACTTAATTACCAAATTTCCATCACTCTCATCACCTAAGTTTTTAGTTTCCAAACATAGGTCCATTAATTCTCATATTTACAAAATTGCCACACATGGCTAGCCTTCTATTTTTAGTAAGTATTTACAACTTTGCCAATGGTCTAATCATAACCAAAACATTCCTTTTGTTTAGGTGAGAAACATAGATTCATAAACATCTAAGTTCACCAAATAATTCCCATAAGGTTCGGCCATACACGATGACCGAACCCATGGTCTAGCACTTTCACTCTTATTTACCACTTTGCCATTGTCTCCAACAACTTAGGCTTAGGTTCCAACACAGGTCCATTTATTTATTTTAAACATTTATAACACGCCCAATAGCCCTTTTAAAATAGTTCATAACCGATTCCATTTAGAAGATTATAATCTTAGGTCCAACATCCTAAGCAAAACCCATAATCCAATTGGTCTACCTTTCATATAAAATATTACATCCATACATGACTCCTAATTCTATAATTTTGATTCCCCAAATCTGTCATAAGAATAACCAATGACCTTCCTTTTGTTTAGATCCATTAGATATATTAATATCCTTTTAAAATAAAAACCCATAAAAATTCTTAATCACTTAAGTCCATAAAGAACCTCATGGGGTTCGGCCATACATCATGGCCAAACCCATGATCCTCCATTTTGGCCTTTATTTACCAAATTGCCATTACCGTCATCACCTTAGGTTTAGGTTTCTAAAACCAATCCATAAATTTATACATTATACATAACACTCCAATTATAGAAACTTTCCAAATTTAGTCTCCACCTTCCATAATTAGATCATACATCAAAACACCTAACAACTCCATAATTAGAAGGTCCTAAAATAGAAACTAACTCAATTTAATATATAAATTCCATACTTAGAAAGTTTCCAACTTTAATCTCCACCTTCCTTATTTAGAAGGTTTCCATACTTAGATAGCTTCTAATTTAATCTCTACTTTCCAAAATTAGATACTTACTACTTAAAACTCCATCTTCCAACTTAGAAACTTACTAATTTAAACTCCATCTTCCAAACTTAGAAACTTACTAATTTAAACTCCTATTAACCAACTCCAATACACCTCCATGGGGTTCGGCCGTACACCTTGGCCGAACCTCACCCCTTTCTTAGCCTATTCTTTTGATCCAACAATCAACGTAACAACCTTTCTAAAATCATAAGCATGAATCCATAATCTTCATGCTTGGAACCCCATAAACTTATTAATAACTTCTATGGTGTTCATTATCAACAATCCAATAAAATAAACCATCACCCTTCCATGGGGTTCGGCCCTTGATCATGGCCGAACCCTATGGTTCATCAACTTTTCATTAGACCATTTAAAATCCCTTTTTAAAACATGTAGAATTAGTCCATGGTTTTCATCCTTAAAATTCCATAATTAAACCATGTTTTCCATGGTTTTCATCTTTTCAAAACCCTTAATCATTACCAACTCAACTCCATTAAAATATATCATTACCATCTCTCATTCTTCTTCCATGGGGTTCGGCCATGCATCATGGCCGAACCCTATGGTCCATTTTTTCCATTAAAATTAACCATAGTTCTTAAACAAAAATCGGAATCACTTACCGGTTCTGCGACTCCTTCGGCTTGTTCTTGCTCTTTCAATCCTTCTTCTTTCCTTAGCTTCTTTCCATTTCTTCTTGATCTTCCCAAGCCGTGACCACCTTGTTTTACTGCTCTTGTGCTTGCTGCCGTGTGCCTCCCTTTGTTAGCAATTTGAATGCCGTGTGCCCCTCTCTTCTCTCCTTATATTGCTTACAACTTGTCCCAATTTAGAAGGTATCCAGATAGCAATTTCTAGTGCTCCTTTCCCTTGGTCGGCTGCCCTTTCTTTTCTTAATTAATCCAATCTTAGAATGTGCTAAGATAATTAATTCCCTATGCCGTGTACACTTGCATTGGCTCTCTAAGATTAGCAAGTGCCATGCGCCCCGTTGTTTCCCACTTTGGAAGGTGCCATGCGCCCCTTGCTTCCTTTCTTTTTATCAACTTCTAATTAATTCTAACTTAGAAAGTGTTGATATAACAATTGCCCTTTCTAATCAAAGAAAGTATCCCTCCTTAAGACATTCCAATTCATGCGCATATTTCAAGGATTTCTCATCAAAATTCGGCCATGCACAATCTAACTTAATTTTTATTATCTTCTCAAGATATTCTTGCATATCATCATGGATATGAAAATCCCACAAATATCTCATGTGCATATTCCTAGATTTTTACATCTAAAATTCGGCCATGTAATCTTTTATTTAATTTTGGACATAATGCATCACTAAATTAATTCAACCCCATTTAATTCTTAATGAAACCATTTATCAAAATCATTGGGTCTTAATTGGGCAAAGACCCAACATTTTACCCATCTTAGATCCATATCTAAAATTCATAATTTAAATGGGTAATTTCCGTAAATTTTATAAATTGAAAATCCGAGGTGTTACAATACAACCCTCTTTTTAAAATTTTCGTCTTGAAAATCGAGTGAAGTAGGGTTTCAAATATTTACCTAAATAGCTCAGGATGAGCTATCCTCATTTCTGACTCGAGTTCCCATATGGCTTCCTTATTGCCATGTCGATCCCATTCCACTTTGATAAACTGGATCGCTTGGTTCTGTATTACCTTTTGTTCTGTGTTGTCTTCTCAAACTGCCCATCCGTCTGTGGATGGAATACTATACTAATCAATAAGTTTGTTCCCATGGCCGCCTGCATGCTCTTCCATACTCTACTGGTAAATCGACCATCTTTGTCGAACACAATAGCCCGAGGCATACCAGGCAATCTGATGATATCCTAAATATACTGCTAACCTAAAGTCTCAGATGAGTCTGCCATCTTGATGGAAATAAAATGTGTAGAATTGGTCAGTCGGTCTACCACGACCCATATCGTATTGTTGCCTCTTGGCACTCTGTTACAAAATCCATAGAGATATGCTTCCATTTCCAGTTCAGCACTGGTAGAGTTTGAGTAATCCTGGTGACTTCTGATGTTATGCCTTACCTGTTGATACGTTAAACAATGAGCCACAAATTTTATCACATCCTTTTGAGTCTGTGCCACCAGTAATGTCTCATCAGGTCGTGATACATCTTGGTGCTACCCGAATGAGTTTAATGTTTGGTCTGATGTGCCTCATTCAATATTTCTTTTCTACAGCTCTTTAGTACATATACCCTTCTTTGGAATACAAGACCTCGTTTCGGTCTTAACTCCCATCCGGTATGACTTTGCCAATAAACATCTTGGCTCATATCTTCTTTATTTCCAGATATATCCGTTGTTCCTGTTCAATCTTGCCAAGTACCACTTGATTTCATCAAAGTCACTCATATCAACCTATGAGTTTTATTCTCGCAGAATTTATTCTGTCTCATGTTATCTCTTTTTCTCATGAACCCATTTACAATTCTTATGTAATCAATATACTCTATTTCGCTTTACTTGGTACAAAAAAATATTTTCTATACGTACTTACTTAATACGTTCATTCGTCTACTCTCTGCGTGAGGTAGCCTGCCAATACGAGCCTATGCCCAAAGCTTTTGCTGATTCCATTTTGACTAGGTTTCTAGCTTCACTCTCCTGGAACTCCATCGGCTAACTACAGATTTAGCTGGCCAGTCTAACTTGGCAGTCGCCCATAGCTTCCCATTCGAGTTTCACTAGACTCTTAACTTTTCCCTTAAGTATATCTCCCAAAAATAGTCATACCTTTATTTGCACATAAGTCACAATGTGACTAACACCTTTTATTCATAACTTCTACGATACCGAGTATCTCTCTACGCTAACTTTCATGTGATATAAGTCGTAATACGACTAACACCTTTGTCTTATACCGATGAATGTAAATCAAAACATGTTCCAATCCTTAGATCTATATATCATTTATGAGACCAACAAGTCCATCATACTACCAAGAGATATTATTTCCATAGTTAATAACCATCCATGAATATAACCCTCCTATGGGTATAATCCATTCATGGGCATAATTAATCCAATGCACATCTTCTACCATGAGATATTCTCTCTATAGTAACAACACTCGAACGAGTCACCATGTGACTGTAGCTAAAATATCCTTCATAATATATCCCGACCCCTTAGCAAGACTTAGGTTCCATGACTTACTAAGCTGAAGACCCACGTCCAACGTGGTCCGGTCTACCCTGCCTTTCATTCCTTACCCCCAAAGGTGATTCAGTCAAGCTCTAAGGCGGTCATACTGCAACCTCGCACTTCAAGTGTGTAAAATAGCCGTGAGAGTGCCCTCCAGTGCGTAGCATGCGAGGGACCCACTCCTCAACGGTGGGACCAAGTCTCCGTATTTCATATCGAGGTTCCCACACTCTCATAACTACTCTAAGCCATACTCATGGAATCTAATTACTTGCCTCATCAATATCACATGTAAGACGCACCTATGCCATATCTTAATAAAATCAAGTGACCTCGTCACATACATCTCAATGCCCAAATCCTCATAATTTCTTAAATTTGAAAAACTTTATTGAAATTTATTTCAAACTTCCATCACAATATAAGAGTTGGTAGGGTTAAAACAAAACCCTTTACAAAATATTCCCTTCCTCCTACTTTTCCTACCACTCCTTAGCCTAACCTTCCATGGAAGACCCTTGAATTACCGAATGACCTACTGTCTTTGGGAAAGAAGTTGAAGTATTCAGTCGTCCAGATCCTTGTGACTGAGCTAGTTGAGCCGAATGACGGAGAGAACCCCTGAAGTAAGGAGATCTTTTGCTCTGTGGACACTCTCTCTTGAAATGGCCCTCCTGACCACATCGGAAATAAGAATGAGGAGATCTACCATTTTGTGGACACTCCCTCTTGAAATGGCCCTGCTGACCACATCGGAAACAGGAATGAGGAGATCTGCCATTCTGTGGACACTCCCTCTTGAAATGGCCCTGTTGACCACATCGGAAACAGGAACTTCCAGTGGAACCAGTAAAGGCTGAAGATCTCCAAAAGTAAGGTTTGAATATTTTGTGAGAGCAAAAAGTATTTCCCCCACCCCGACCTTTTCGATCTTGTGTTTCATTGGGGTTCGTGTCCCCATTTCCACTCAAGAATTGCTGTAGAACGGAAGTGACTACTGCTTGTACTAGGTTTCGTAGGTACTTCAGGAATGTTTGCACTGTCCTGACCCCCTCCGTTTGTTCTTCTTCGGTTACAAAGGTTGGAATCACCCCAATATTGTACTCGGGCGATTCTACTTCCATGTCTTGACTAATTTCAACTTCATTGTTGAAGTTTGGTACGCTGGAATCATGAGAAGAAACCAGATCTATCGGATAGCTAAGTGTCCCTCTGTCCCATAATACTGTATACTCTGTGTTGCCTGATATATCTGTATCACAACAACTGAAGTGTGTCAATGCCAATATTAGTTCTAATCACACTAACTCTTTGTTTTGGGGAATTTCCCTATGTATCACATACTGTTTTTGGCTTGGGGAAATTGCCAAATAAACAACTTGTCTTTCTTGTCCTTGGGGAAAAATTTCCAAATAAGCATTCTTTGATTTTTCTTTGTTTCTGGGGAATATATCCTACTTTGCTATGTTTGATAATTCCGATTATTTTGACCGTACTTCCTTTGCTATCATCCGTTTGAGTCTACGAAGTAAATTAATGCACTAGACCAAATTAATTTACTCAGAAAAATTCAGTGTTTCGGGTTCGCTCTGATACCAAATATAACGCCCCGCCCTTTTTCACTCCTTTTTTCCCGTAAATTCAGAGTCTATCTTTTTTTTCTTTTTTTTATAACAGAGTAGAGTGATAGAGCGCGGGACGTCACGACGCGAGCTAAGTCCAAACTTCCAAAGTCCGACCCTTAACTGGCCAACCCTATGTGTGCATGGACTCAGTCCCCTAAAATGGTTCACACATAGCAATATCAACATGCGGAATAAAAATCATAACATGCGGAATCATAACATCCAAATTACGGAATCATAATAGAACCAAGTTCTATTCCATTCAGATAGCAAAGTACGTCAAGTCTTGAATCATCATTATCCTATCATAATTATTCAGTAAAATATCCAACCATAGCAAATTCATCTAAGTTATTACAATCCGAATTCCAGATACTCAAAATACAAGCCTGTGAGTATCTTAAACAAATATAAATGAAAAGCATCCAAGCACCTATGCCTGGCCGGTTTCGTATTCATTGTTCCCTTCATTTCCTGTATCATCAACTAGGGTAGAAGTAGGGCGTTAGTACAACGCGGCCGGTAGGTATTCCAATTAGGGTTAACACATGGGTTAGTACCAAAAATCCAGATATAATATATATCAAATCCAGTTATAATAAATCATACCATAACTATAAAACATCGTATCCAAAACAGTGTATGATAATAGAGATCCAATCACACCGATAAAAACCAGAAACCTTGCATGATAATAGAAATCATAATCATGCTGATTCAATGCCATGCCATGCTATCATATGCAATGAATCCCACCCTGTAACACCCCGCCCTTTTCACTCTAAAATCAGAGTTTATTTATTTTTTAATAATAATAAACAAGTGATCGGGGTCGAATGTCAAGACGCGAGTTAAGTTCGGACTTCTAAAGTCCGACCCTTAACTGGCCAAGCCCATGTGCGTATGGACTAAGTCCATAAGAACCGATCACACATGGTACAAATAAGACTTGCGGAATAAACTTAATCTTAATCTAACTGTGGGTTATAATAGATCCTAAGACTACTCCATTTTATATCTTTAGATAGCAAGGTACATAATCATATTCTCCAAAATTACTAAAATAACCTTAAACTAACATTCATTCCAAACCATCCAAAATAAACCAAAGCATAGTAACTAGTTAACTACATTATTACATGCCAACATCATCTAACTATCAAATTACATTGTCCATATAAAGAGTCCATAAATCAATCCATTAAAAGTCCATTCAAAGCCCAAGCTCCTATGCTTGGTTTCCTTCAAAATCCTCGTTCTTCCCCTTTCCTGCGTCATCCACTAAGGATATAGATAGGGCGTTAGATCAACGCGCCCAGTAGGTGTTTCCGATTAGGTCTACCACAAGGCTAGTATAAAAACATGCAAATAGTATAATAATACATGTTCATCAAAATCTCATAAAAACAATGCTATGTATGTAATGCACATGTAATGAGTCCCACCCATCACAAATATACATAGCCTCCTCTTGTCGGGATTCTCATCGTCAAAGTACCCCACAGTGGTCTTTCGGACGCCCTGACGGAGTGTGGCCTCCGGATTCCTCTTGATGGGATTCTCATCATCAAGGTACCCCACAGTGGTCTTTCGGACTCCCCGACGGAGTGTGGCCTCCGGTTTCCATAATTACTACCCCATGTCATGCATGAGATGTCCATGATTTCATGCCATTTGTAAATACATCTTAACATAGAAAATCACTTTGAAACATAATAACTTAGCACATAATTCATCGAAATTAAGATAAAACATCAAATATAAGTGTGGTTCAAAAAGGTAGGAAACCTACACAAAGTTCACTTAGATTGACCGCTCATTAAAACCGTCACCCGTTCACGACTTGTATACCGTTCAAGATGTTACACCCTGGAATTTCAAAGTTATCAGTTTATATGAAAATATTCATATTTACGGAATTGCCATTGTGATGAAAATTGATTTGAATTTAAATGGGTCAATGGCTCAATCAAGACCCAAAGGATGATAGTTGGTTTACAAAACAAATAAATGGGTAAGATAAATTTAAACGGGTCAAGAATCATATTTGGGTCAAATTTTGATAAATGGGTCAAAATGGCTAGATGGGACCCAATGGGTCGTGTGAATGGCATGATTAACCATGGAGGGAGTTCAAGCTTAGTTAATTTAAGTTTATTAATTGCTTGAGTGTGGTTTGAGTTGAAATGAATGGTGGGTTTAGTTAAGTTGAATTTATTAGTTAAGTTAAATTAAATGAGTGATTTAGGTTGGGTGAGTTGAGTAAATGAGTTGAATGAATATGTATTTTTAATGTAAGTGAGTGAAGTGTGTGAATGGGAGGAGAAGTGTTTTAAATTCCAACTTTGAGCAAGAAAAAAACGTTGGTGCATGGGGAGACATTACCATGCATGTAACCCCCATTTAGGTGATGAATAAAATGGGAGTTACATTTTGAATGGGAGTTACTTCTTGAAAACACAAAGGTTGCTAGGGACGTTGGCTGCATGCATGAGCAATTTCATGCATGTAACGGCTACCATGTAGATAAGAGAGTGATGGCTTTGAGAGTTACAAATGCATGAATGAAGGAGGATGCAAATAATTACAAAGATATACATGGAAGATGTTGGAGGTGGGAGTGTGATTTCAAATGCAAGTGTGTTACACGTTGGAAATAGTTAGAGAGCATTGGTTGGTCTTCAAAAGACAGCAATACTTAGATTGATGGTTCATGCATGTAACTCCAAAGTTGGAGAACAAATGGGTAACTGATTGGAGGAGTAATACCTAAAAGATTACAGCATTTTAAATTCAAATTATGTAATAAATCAATGGGAGTATCAAAGTGTTTTCACACTTGGAAGTGGGGAGTTTTTATTCCAATGATAGAACTTCCACATGGGACGTTAATGAGGGTCAAATGAGGTTGATTGGAGCTGCTGTTGGTGGAGTTACATTTAAGAAAGGTGGCTGTTACATAAGCAAAAAGAAAAATTGAGAGACAACAACAAGGGACGGTGTAACACATGGGGGTTACATTTCAAAGTGAAACTCCCATGTGAGAACTTAAGAAAAAGGGGGGTTACACAAGTCCAACTTACAAGGGACGTTGGGAACATGGGGAGGTTTCATCTCATGATGAAACCCCCAAGTAACATAAAGATTAGGGTAAAGGCAATGAGAGTTACACAAAGTTAAACTTGGGCTGGTTTTTGATTAAACAAAGGGTGCCCATTTCTCTCTCTCTCCCTTTCTCTTGACCGTTCTCTGTTTTCCCAAAAAACTAAGAGCAGTAGCTGGTTGATTATCAGTCCTTGGTTTGATTCCTTTTCATCAAGACAAGTTCAGCAAAAAGGGAAGGAACAAGCGGGAGTAAAGATCAAGTGGAGGAGTCGCGGAAACGGTAGGTGTTCGATAAACTATGTTGTTTAATTAAGAAATATGATCCGGCTATTGGATGGCTGAATCTAACAAAGGTTAAATGTTGGTTAAAAGTACATGAATGAGATCAAAAGATGGACCATAGGGTTCGGCCCATTGGATGGCCAAACCCCATGGAAATAATTGGTTTATTTGGATGGTTTTTGGAAATTAAAACCATACAAATTTGGGACTGTTTTTAGTGGATTTAAGTATGTGTTTTAAAAAGGTTAAAACATAAATAAGGAAGTTTATTTTGGACAAAGATAAATGATTAAGAAGTTCAAAACCAGAGGTCATAGGGTTCAGCCACCATGGAGGGCCGAACCCCATGCAAATAATGGGTTGTTTTGATGTATTTGGAACAAATAAACCATGAAGTTGATGGACTGTTTTGGGTTATTATTTTAAGATGTAAATACATGTTTTACAATGGTTAAAAAACATGGATTTGGGTGCTGGTTTCAGACCTAAGAGGAAGGACTAAATATTCAAAACTAATCTCATGGTGTTCGACCAATATACATGGCCGAACCCTATGAAATTGGGCTAATTTTGGAGGACAGTTTTGAAGGTTAAAAACCTGATTTAGATATACAATTATTACCTGGTTAATTGAGGTTTAAAAACAGCAAAAGTAATCATTGGGTTCAGCCATGATAGAGGGCCGAACCCCATGTAAAACGGTGTGGGTTTTCATGTTGAGAACCCCATGGAAACCATGGAAACCATGAAAATCCATGGACTGTTTTGTGGAATAATTGGGTTAAGTTTATGATGAACATTAGTTATTATTTATATGCTTTGATTTAAGAATATTATATGTTGTTTATGGAGTTAGTATGGGTAAGTAATCGGCCAATATGAATGATGGAAATTGAGCATAAAAGCACATTGGTGAGGTTCGGCCATGTATATGGCCGAACCCCACTAATGGTGATTGTGGGACATAATTGTTGATTTATATGAAGATATGGAAGGATCAAATTAGGTGGTGAGGTTCAGCCGTGTGTATGGCTGAACCCCACTAAAGATGGTTTTATGATTGGTGATGAAACTTAGTTAATTTAAAGCAACGGTTGGTCTCAATGGCACAATCGTAATTATGGCTGAAATGATCAAAAATAAAATGATCATATGATGGGATAAATGGGCTAAAACCAAAGTGGTAAGGTTCAGCCATAATGTATGGCCGAACCCTACTAAGGTTCGTTTAGAAGTTTGGGGAATTAGATAGGTTTTAATTAAATAAATGAATGACCAATGTTTTAATGGATGAGGTTCGGCTATGGCTTTGGCCGAACCCCATTAGGTGATTCTTGGAACATAAAGCTTTGCTGGAAATTAGGTGGATAAATGATTAACTTGCTGCCATGTACATAGGGTATTCGGATTTTTAGAACGGTGAGCGAGCCGTGATCGGAAGACGGTCCAAAGGAAGGATCAAACAAAGTAAACTGTTGTAGGTTTCCTACCTTGTTGTAACCACATAACTTATTTGCTGTTTTATGTTTATTTGAATAAGTTATTTGAATCAAATGTTATATTTACAAATGGCATGTTTGCATAGACATCTCATGCATAGCATGGGATGATGGGGAAGTAACCGGAGGCCACACTCCGTCGGGGCGTCCGAAAGACCATTGTGGGGTACCCTGATGATGAGAATCCCATCAGGAGGAATCCGGAGGCCACACTCCGTCGGGGCGTCCGAAAGACCACTGTGGGTTACCTTGACGATGAGAATCCCGTCAAGTGATGGCTATGTTGAATGGTGATGGGTGGGACTCATTACATGTTCATTTCATACATAGCATATTTTTACAGAATTTTGTCACACATGTATAACTATTATCCTATTTGCATGATTTTGACTAACCATGTGGTAGCCCTATTCGGAAACACTACTGGGCGCGTTGATCTAACGCCCTATCTATATCTTTAGTGGATGATGCAGGGAAAGGAAAGAACGTGATTGGAGAAGAGGACCAAGTACGAAAACTTGGGCGATTTGAATGATTGCAATGGACTATGAATGGATTATTTATGGATGATTTATTTGGAACAATGTAATTTGTTAAATTAGATGTTGGCATGTAATAATGTAGTTAATTAGATGCTATGGTTTGTTTTACGTTGGATGTTTGGATTAAACGATTAGTTAAGATCGGTTAGTGATTTTGGAAAATAAATAAGGTACTTTGCTATCTAAAAAATGGAAATTGGATTAATCATAGGTTCTATTATAACCTCAGTTAGATCTAGACTAAGTTAATTCCGCTAAGTAAATATGTACCATGTGCGGATCAGTTTTATGGACTTAGTTCATACGCACATGGGATTGGCCAGTTAGGGGTCGGATTTAGAGATCCGAACTTAACTCGCGTCGTGACATTCCGCCCCGATCACTTATTGATTATTATTATAAAAAAAAAAAATAAACTCTGAAATTTAGAGTGAAAAGGGCGGGGTGTTACACAAGAAGTCCGGCTACCCTATTTATATAGCAGCAAGTCAAACATATGTGCATATAATTTCCAACTTAGTCTAAGTCCCAAAACCACTTTGTGGGGTTCGGCCATACCCCATGGCCAAACCTCACCCACTTAAATTTTGGTCTCTCTTTTCTTTAACTAAAACCATGCCAATAACTCATATATCAACCCCAATCCACCAAATGCAACCTTGTGGGGTTTGGCCATACACCATGGCAGAACCTCACTTAATTTTGTTTTAAACCCTTCTTTGTATTCTTAAGCCCAAACACATCATTCAAATAACTTAATCTTCCAAATGAACCTTGGTAGAGTTCAGCCATACAACATGGCCGAACCTTACCACTTTGGTTTTGGCCCGTATTTCAAATCCTTTGTCATTTCATTTTTGATCATTTCACTTTTGATCATTTCCTCCATATTTACAATAATGCCACTATACTAACCCTTGTTTAATTTTTCTTAAGAACCAAAGTCCATATCCAATCCATCTTAGTGGGGTTCGGCCATACAACATGGCCGAACCTCACCACTTAGTTTTCGTCCCTTAAATCCTTCATTCACCCATCTCCATTTACATTATAAATTAACACTAAGTCCACCAAATGACCATTAGTGTGGTTCGGCCATACTACATGGCCGAACCTCACCCTATGGATTTTTATCCCATGTTCCACCATCTATCATGGTTGATCAATTTACTACTAAATCCATAACTAAGCATATGTGATTCTTAAATCAAAAACATATAACAAAACAAGATTTTAATCCAATTATCCCAACAAAACAGTCCATGGGGTTCGGCCATACACATGGCCGAACCCTATGGTTCTCTTAATTCAATTATTCCATCATTTAGGCTCAACACTTTAGCCATCACAGCCATATGGTTCAGCCATCCCATGGCCGACTCAAGATATTAAACTTATCTTCATTCAAAACCCTTTTAACACCCTCATTACATGATATGGATTTTATCCCTTAACAACCATAAAATCACCACATCCTTTTATGGGGTTCGGCCATCCAAAGTGGCCGAACCCTATGATCCATGTTTTGTCATTTTAAAACAGCATAATACTTGATCTGAACCCTTAATAGATTCGGACATACAATGGCTGGATCATATTCTCTTAACCAACTTATTTATCAAGGGTTTGTAGTGCACTTACCAATACCGCAACTCCTTCGGTTCTTTGACTACTTGATCTTTCCTTCGGTTTACTCTTCCGTTCCTTTCTTAATTCTTCATTCCTTCTCCCTTAGCTGAGGCTGATCTTGCTTGGAGACTCCTTGGAATAATTCGGCCAAGATATTGGTTTGAGAGAGAGAGATAGAAACTTAGTCTTGAATGAGAGTGCTAAAACCTTGATGCAAAACTCCTTTGCTCAATGTGAACTTTTGTCTTGGTGAAGGAGTCGGCTAAGGACTGATTGGTATGAGATACAATCAGCCAATGGCTTTGGTCTTGAGAGGTGAAAACGTCCAAGAGAGGGAGAGAGAGAGTGAAAATGAAACCCTTTTTGGCTAATGAACTTCAGCCCAAGGTTGGCACCACATGTAACTCCCCTCCCATTCATTTCCATTACTCATTTCATTTGGGGGTTTCATCCTTGAGATGAAACCCTCCAATGGTTTCCTTGGCTCTTGGCTGCCCTAGATGCAACCCTTCTCCATCACTTCTCCAAGTGTGAACCCACTTGTAACTCCCATTTGTTTAATACCTTCCTTGGGGTTTCATCCTTGAGATGAAACTCCCAAGGTGCCCAATGGTGTCTCATTGCTTTGGCTTGTATAACAACCACCTCTCCATTATTGGCCCTTTTGGAGTTTCATGCATGAGAAATAATTCCCATGCATCCAACGTTGTAGCCATTGCTTGGCTTGAGTAACCCACATGCTTATTTAACTCCCATTTGGGGGTTTCATCCTTAAGATGAAACTCCCATAGCATCCAACGGTCATATTTGAATATTGAGTTCCATAACCATCACCTTCCATTATGTGTTCATGTGGGAGTTTCATCCTTGAGATGAAATTCCTACATGCCAATGGTTTTATATCTTAACCCTTTGGACCATTCATCTATCCCATGCAATTCCAACGTGTATATGAATTTAAACTTGAAATACACTTCACACCTTATGTAACTCCTAAAACAGCCACCCGATTCATTTCTTATGTAGGAGTTACTGCATGGAATTGCCTCTCCATGCAGCCAACGTGTGGAGTGGTTTTATTTTGAAATACCAACCTTCTCCCTCACATTTACATTTACTCAACTTAATCATTTAATTTAACTCCATCTAAACTCAATCATTTTTTCCAACTCAATCCAAACTCAAACATTTATTCCAACTCAATCCAAACTCAAACATTTAATTCATCTTAACCCAATTAAGCTTTGAGCTCACCTAATGGTCAAACATGTCAACCACGACCCATTGGGTCCCATTTGGGTCCTTCGACCCAATTAACCACTTTGACCCAAATAAATGTACATTATCCATTTAATTTAATTTAATCCATAACACCTAGATTGGATCTTATTTGAACAATGGGTCCCACAATTTTCTTATCTACGAACATAATCCTTTAATTCATAACTCCAATGAAATTTTCGTAAATATTGATATATTAAAAAATCTAGGGTATTACAATACAATCCTCTTTTTAAAAATTTCGTCCCGAAAATCGAACGAAGTAGGATTCCAAAATAAATCACACAAACAATTCAGGGTGAGCTGTTTTCAGTCTCCGATTCGAGTTCCCAAGTGACTTCCTCAATACCATGTCGATGCCATACCACTTTGATGAACTGAATAGCTCTGTTTCGTAACACCCTTTGCTCAGTCTCTATTATCCTAACAGGTTTCTCGACGTATGTTACGTCGCTTTGCACTTCTATATCTTGCACATTCAATACATGAGACAGATCGGGATTGTACTTCCTCAGCATCAATATATGAAACACATTGTGTAAGGATGCCAATTGTGAAGGAAGTGCTAAATGATAAGCTACATCTCCCATCCTTCTTATGATGGAAAACGGTCCCACATATCTTGGTGACAGTTTCCCCTTCTTCCCAAATCTCATGTGTCCCTTTCGTGGCGAGACCTTCAAGAATACCATGTTCCCCACTTCAAACTCAAGGAACCTCCTCCTCTTGTCAGCATAGCTCTTTTGCCGACTCTGTGCAACCAATAGGTACTGACGAATTAACTGAATCTGTACTGTAGTCTCTGTGACTAGCCCAGGTCCAATTAGCGTAGACTCACTGGCCTCTGTCCAGCACATTGGTGACCTACACGGTCTACCATATAAAGCCTCGAATGGAGCCATCTGAAGGCTTGCTTGGTAACTATTGTTATATGAGAACTCTACCAGTGGCAAATGATCCTCCCATCCACCCTTGAAGTCTAGCATGCACGCCCTCAACATGTCCTCCAGTGTTGGTATTGTCCTTTCCGACTGTCCATCAATCTGTGGATGGAATGCTGTGCTAGTCAGTAGATCGGTCCCCATGGCCGACTGCATGCTCTGCCACACTTTGCCGGTGAATCGGCCATCTCTGTCAGATACTATAGTCCGTGGGATACCATGTAATCTGATGATGTCCTTGATATACCGCCGACCCAATGTCTCCGATGAATCTGTTATCCTAATGGGTAGGAAGTGGGCCGACTTGGTCAATCGGTCTACCACAACCCATATTGCATCGTTGCCCTTTGATGACCTAGGCAACCCTGTTACAAAATCCATGGAAATGTGCTCCCATTTCCATTCCGGCACTGATAAGGGTTTGAGTAACCTTGGTGGCTTCTGGTGTTCCGTCTTAACCTGCTGACAAGTTAAGTAGTGTGCCACAAATTCTGCAACATCTCTTTTGAGCTCGTGCCACCAATAATGTCTCTTCAGGTTATGATACATCTTGGTGCTACCCGGATGTATGGAGAGTTTGGGCTGATGTGCCTCAATCAACAACTCTTTTCTGTAGCTTTTTTGGCACAAATATTCTACCCCGGAATACACGACCCTGTCCTGGTCGTAATTCCCATTCCGATATGACAACGCCAGTAGACATCTTGGCCCATATCTCCTCCACTTCCGGATCTGCTCGTTGCTCTTGTTCAATCGTAGTAACCATCTTGGAACGTATGATTAAATTGTACATACTTCCATGGTTGTTGATATACAGATTGAACTCTCGAATGGTATTCAGCATCTCCCATTCAGTTCTGATCAAACATGCCACTGATGCATGTGATATGTGGCTGAGAGAATCCGCCACCTTGTTTGCCTTACCCGGATGATATCGAAGTGCGAACTCATAATCTGCCAGATATTTCATCCATCTGCGCTGCCTCAGGTTGAGCTCTTTCTGATCAAATAAATACTTCAAGCTCTTATGATCAGAAAATACTTCAAACTTCTCACCATATAGATAGTGTCTCCAGCTTTTGAGAGCGAAGACCACTGCAGCTAATTCCAGATCATGTGTGGGATAGAGGCGTTCATGAATTTTTAATTGTCTTGAACCATAAGTCACCACGCGATGACGTTGCATAAGTGAACACCCCAATCCCTGTCCTGATGCATCGCATTGTACTTCATAACCTTTGCCTCTTTTCGGCAAAATTAAGATAGGAGCAGTTGTAAGTCTATCTTTCAACTCCTCGAACCTCCGATTGCACAGATCTGTCCACTCATATTTGACTCCTTTCTGAGTGAGTTGAGTCAATGGAGATGCAATTTTGGAGAAATCCATGATAAACTTCCGATAATATCCAGCCAAACCTAGGAAGCTACGGATTTCAGTGACATTCTTTGGTGCTTTCCACTCGCTCACTGCCGCCACCTTAGCCGGATCAACGGCTATACCGTCTGCTGTTATGACATGCCCCAAGAATTTGACCTCAGATAGCCAAAATTCACATTTGCTCGCTTTGGCATACAACTTGTTCCTCCTCAAAGTGTCCAAAACTATTTGTAGGTGCTCAGCATGTTCTTCCTTACTTTTGGAAAAGATCAGGATATCATCAATAAACACAATCACAAACTGGTCCAGGTAAGGTCAGAAGATCCTGTTCATTAGATCCATGAACATAGTCGGTGCATTGGTGAGTCCAAACGGCATGACTACAAACTCATATAGTCCATACCGCGTCCTGAAGGCTGTTTTCTCTATATCTTCCTTGCTAACCCGGATTTGATGATAACCGAACATCCTGAAGGCTGTTTTCTCTATATCTTCCTTGCTAACCCAGATTTGATGATAACCGAACATCAAATCAATCTTTGAAAAGTGACTGGAACCCCTCAGTTGATCGAATAAATCATCGATCATGGGTAAAGGGTACTTGTTTCGGACAGTTAGTTGATTCAATTTCCCGTAATCCGCACACATTCGGAGTGAACCGTCCTTCTTCTTCACAAACAACATTGGAGCTCCCCAAGATGATGTATTGTTCCGGATGCAACCCAGTCTAAGCAGTTCATCAATCTGCTTCTTTAGTTTGGACATCTCCGCTGGTGCCATCTGATAATGTGGTAAAGACACTGGTGAAGTACCAGGATACAGCTTGATCTCAAAATTGAGCTCCCTCATGGGTGGTAAGACGGGAAGTTCTTTTGGGAACACATCCGCAAATTCTTGCACCATTGCCGGAAGTTCAATGACTGGTGCTTTGTTTATGATGATATTGTTCAATATCAAATGGTTCAACCCTTCCTGCAGTCTGCTCTGCTTGTTTGTACGAACTACATACTGCTTTCCCTCGGGTGACCAAAATGTCACTCTGCGGCGATAATAGTCAATGTTGGCCTGAAAACTAGCCAACCAGTCCATGCCAAAAATAATATCGTACTCAAACATATCGAGTACCAGATAATTGAACTCAAATCTGAGTCCAGCTAGTTCGGTATTCACAGCCGTGCATATGAGTCCCATTGACGTGTCTCCGACAGGGGATACAATTGTGAGTGATGTGGACAATTTTTGAACTAGAGTACCAGTAGCAGTTATAAATGATGCAGATATAAAGGAGTGTGATGCTCCAGAATCAAATAGTGCATAGGCATAGGAACTACTGACAACAGCCATACCTTGAATCACTGAATGATCCACATCCGCTGGAGGAACTAGAGTAAATAGTCATCCAGATCTAGTAGGGTTAGGCGCCCGTCCCGCCTGATTATATGTCCTGCCTCCTCGGGAGTTAGATGGCCTAGCTGGTGGATGGAAAGATCCTCTGGAATATGAGAGCTTGTTGAGCTTTGGGACAATCTCTCTTGAGGTGACCCGGCTGATCACAATCAAAACAGTTGTTCACCCCTCTGAATGCCTGAGTGACTGACGCAGATGGGGAGGGCTGGTTGGGACGAAAGTCCCATGTGGACCCTGTAGATGGTGAGGGTCTGCTGAAGTTCGGTCGGAACCTCTTGTTGGGCTAGAACCCACCCCTCCCACTTGGAGCTCGGCGGTTGTCAAATCGTACCATCTCATTCAACTCTCGTTCTGCTATAGTGGCCTTGCTAACCACCTCAGCCAGTGTGGCTGCCTTGAATATGGTCACTTTGGCCCTGATGTTTGGCCGTAGACCCCTCTCAAACTTCCGTGCCCTGCGGTGCTCTGTATCCACCATATAAAATGCATAGCAGGATAGACTGAGGAATTCCGGGTGATACTGGGCCACCGTCATAGAGCCCTGTACCAAAGACAGAAAAGCTTGAGTCTGACGCTCTTTCTACTCCTCCAGAAAGTAGTGTTCCAAAAAGGTCGTTGAAAACTCTTCCCAGGTCATGGCCGTCCTCTCCCTTGCTGGTACGAGTGCCCATTGTTTCTCCATCATCTCCCACCATTTACCGGCATCTTCAATTAGCTGTGATCTAGCCAGTAGAATCCTGTCAGTATGACTCGAGATCTTGAGTAGAGTTAAGATTTGAGTGATCTTTTTCAGCCAATGTTCGGCTCCAACAGCCCCTTCCTTCCCTTTAAAGTAGGGAGGCCGCTGTTGCTGGAATTCTCGGACCATACTCCGGTCATTGATGTCCTTAGAACTTTCACTTCCATTCATATGCTGTTGGAGTACAGAAGTCACCACCGCTTGAACTCTGTAGTTCGGGCAGCACATGTGGTATATGTACGCCGTTGTTCCCCTCTTCCTCCTTCCGAGATAAGTGTTCACTCTTGTCCTCTTCTCGCCAAGAGTGATGTGACTCTTCCTCATAATGTGATTTTTCATGAAAAGATTGCTCCTTCTTAGGTTGAGTTACCTCCTTCTCATGGAGAGATGGCTCCTTCTCATGTAGAGATTGCTCCCTCCCTTCATCATGTGGAGAGTTTTCCACCACTTTTTCTTTTGCATGATGAGTGATTAATAACATTTTTTCCTTCCCTTTCTGGTTCTGAAGGATCTTTTTCTTTGGAGCCATTGTTCCTAAGTCAAGAAAACATCATTGACTTAGTTTCCTCGTATAGTTCGTATTTTCACTATTTTGGGGAAATTGCCAAATTAGCACTCTTGGTTTTGTTTTTGGGGGAAATTTCTAAATACCTATTGTTTGTCTTTCAATTTGTGGTATCGGGGAAGTGTATCCTATTTTGCTATGTTTGACAGATCCAATTATGATGACTGTACTTGCTTTGCTATATTTCATTGTTGTTCTCAAATTGAATGTTCAGTCTGAGTCTAACGAAGTAAATTAATCCGGCCCCCAGTCAACGGACTCCGAAAGTCGGTCAGTTGGGATTCTTATCTATCAGTGAGACATGAAACCATCGTAATCTTACTTCGGAAGATTCAACTTCCCGTTTCGCTCTGATACCAACTTGTAACACCCCGCCCTTTTCACTTTAAAATCAGAGTTTATTTATTTTTTTAATAATAATAAACAAGTGATCGGGGCAGAATGTCATGACACGAGTTAAGTTCGGACTTCTAAAGTCCGACCCTTAACTGGCCAAGCCCATGTGCGTATGGACTAAGTCCATAAGAACCGATCACACATGGTACAATAAGACTTGCGGAATAAACTTAATCTTAATCTAACTGCGGGTTATAATAGATCCTAAGACTACTCCATTTTATATCTTTAGATAGCAAGGTACATAATCATATTCTCCAAAATTACTAAAATAACCTTAAACTAACATTCATTCCAAACCATCCAAAATAAACCAAAGCATAGTAACTAGTTAACTACATTATTACATGCCGACATCATCTAACTATCAAATTACATTGTCCATATAAAGAGTCCATAAATCAATCCATTAAAAGTCCATTCAAAGCCCAAGCTCCTATGCTTGGTTTCCTTCAAAATCCTCGTTCTTCCCCTTTCCTGCATCATCCACTAAGGATATAGATAGGGCGTTAGATCAACGCACCCAGTAGGTGTTTCCGATTAGGTCTACCACAAGGTTAGTATAAAAACATGCAAATAGTTTAATAATACATGTTCATCTAAATCTCATAAAAACAATGCTATGTATGTAATGCACATGTAATGAGTCCCACCCATCACAAATATACATAGCCTCCTCTTGTCGGGATTCTCATCGTCAAAGTACCCCACAGTGGTCTTTCGGATGCCCCGACGGAGTGTGGCCTCCGGATTCCTCTTGATGGGATTCTCATCATCAAGGTACCCCACAGTGGTCTTTCGGACGCCCCGACGGAGTTTGGCCTCCTGTTTCCATAATTACCACCCCATGTCATGCATGAGATGTCCATGATTTCATGCCATTTCTAAATACATCTTAACGTACAAAATCACTTTGAAACATAATAACTTAGCACATAATTCATCGAAATTAAGATAAAACATCAAATATAAGTGTGGTTCAAAAAGGTAGGAAACCTACACAAAGTTCACTTAGATTGACCGCTCCTTAAAACCGTCACCCGTTCACGACTTGTATACCGTTCAAGAAGTCCCGTTACCCTATTTATATAGCAGCAAGTCAAACATATGTGCATATAATTTCCAACTTAGTCTAAGTCCCAAAACCATTTTGTGGGGTTCGGCCATACCCCATGGCCGAACCTCACCCACTTAAATTTTGGTCTCTCTTTTCTTTAACTAAAACCATGCCAATAACTCATATATCAACCCCAATCCACCAAATGCAACCTTGTGGGGTTTGGCCATACACCATGGCCGAACCTCACTTAATTTCATTTTAAACCCTTCTTTGTATTCTTAAGCGCAAACACATCATCCAAATGAACCTTGGTAGGGTTCGGCCACCACTTTAGTTTTGACCCATATTTCAAATCCTTTGGTCATTTCAACTTTGATCATTTCACCTTTGATCATTTCCTCCATATTTATATACTAACCTTTGTTTAATTTTTCTTAAGAACCAAAGTCCATATCCAATCCATCTTAGTGGGGTTCGGCCATACAACATGGCCGAACCTCACCACTTAGTTTTTGGTCCCTTAAATCCTTCATTCACCCATCTCCATTTACATTATAAATTAACACTAAGTCCACCAAATGACCATTAGTGTGGTTCGGCCATACTACATGGCCGAACCTCACCCTATGGATTTTTATCCCATGTTCCACCATCTATCATGGTTGATCAATTCACTACTAAATCCATAACTAAGCATAGGTGATTCTTAAATCAAAAACATATAACAAAACAAGATTTTAATCCAATTATCCCATCAAAACAGTCCATGGGGTTCGGCCATACACATGGCCGAACCCTATGGTTCTCTTAATTCAATTATTCCATCATTTAGGCTCAACACTTTAGCCATCACAGCCATATGGTTCAGCCATCCCATGGCCGACTCAAGATATTAAACTTATCTTCATTCAAAACCCTTTTAACACCCTCATTACATGATATGGATTTTATCCCTTAACAACGATAAAATTACCACATCCTTTTATGGGGTTCGGCCATCCAAAGTGGCCGAACCCTATGATCCATGTCTTGTCATTTTAAAACAGCATAACACTTGATCTGAACCCTTAATAGATTCGGCCATACGATGGCCGGATCATGTTCTCTTAACCAACTTATTTATCAAGGGTTTGTAGTGCACTTACCAATACCGCAACTCCTTCGGTTCTTTGACTACTTGATCTTTTCTTCGGTTTACTCTTCCGTTCCTTTCTTAATTCTTCATTCCTTCTCCCTTAGCTGAGGCTGATCTTGCTTGGAGACTCCTTGTAATAATTCGGCCAAGATATTGGTTTGAGAGAGAGAGATAGAAACTTAGTCTTGAATGAGAGTGCTAAAACCTTGATGCGAAACTCCTTTGCTCAATGTGAACTTTTGTCTTGGTGAAGGGGTCGGTTAAGGACTGATTGGTATGAGATACAATTAGCCAATGCCTTTGGTCTTGAGAGGTGAAAACGTCCAAGAGTGGGAGAGAGAGAGAGTGAAAATGAAACCCTTTTTGGCTAATGAACTTCAGCCCAAGGTTGGCACCACATGTAACTCCTCTCCCATTCATTTCCATTACTCATTTCATTTGGGGGTTTCATCCTCGAGATGAAACCTCCAACGGTTTCCTTGGCTCTTGGCTGCCCTAGATGCAACCCTTCTCCATCATTTCTCCAAGTGTGAACCCACTTGTAACTCCCATTTGTTTAATACCTTCCTTGGGGTTTCATCCTTGAGATGAAACTCCCAAGGTGCCCAATGGTGTCTCATTGCTTTGGCTTGTATAACAGCCACCTCTCCATTATTGGCCCCTTTTGGAGTTTCATGCATGAGAAATAATTCCCATGCATCCAACATTGTAGCCATTGCTTGGCTTGAGTAACCCACATGCTTATTTAACTCCCATCTTGGGGGTTTCATCCTTAAGATGAAACTACCATAGCATCCAACGGTCATATTTGAATAATGAGTTCCATAACCATCACCTTCCATTATGTGCTCATGTGGGAGTTTCATCCTTGAGATGAAACTCCTTCATGCCAACGGTTTTATATCTTAGCCCTTTGGACCATTCATCTATCCCATGCAATTCCAACGTGTATATGAATTTAAACTTGAAATACACTTCACACCTTATGTAACTCCTAAAACAGCCACCCCATTTATTTTTTATGTAGGAGTTACATGCATGGAATTGCCTCTCCATGCAGCCAACGTGTGGAGTGGTTTTTTTTTTAAACTACGAACCTTCTCCCTCACATTTACATTTACTCAACTTAATCATTTAATTTAACTCCATCTAAACTCAATCATTTTTTCCAACTCAATCCAAACTCAAACATTTATTCCAACTCAATTCAAACTCAAACATTTAATTCATCTTAGCCCAATTAAGCTTCGAGCTCACCTAATGGTCAAACATGTCAACCACGACCCATTGGGTCCCATTTGGGTCCTTTGACCCAATTAACGACTTTGACCCAAATAAATGTACATTAGCCATTTAATTTAATTTAATCCATAACGCCTACATTTATCTTATTTGAACAATGGGTCCCACAATTTTCTTATCTACGAACATAATCCTTTAATTCATAACTCCAATGGCATTTTCGTAAATATCGATATATTGAAAAATCTAGGGGATTACACACCCATCACAAACTCATAGTATCCTCTTGATGGGATTCTCATCATCAGGGTATCCTTCCACGAGTGTTTTATGGACGCCCCGAGGGAGTGTGGATCCCCGGATATATATAGTGTCCTCCTGATGGAATGCTCATCATCAAGGACTTCATACTTAGTATTCCTCTTGATGGGATTCTCATCATCAAGGTATTTATACATATTATCGTCTTGATGGAATTCTCATCATCAAGGTATCCCCCCACAAGTATTTTACGGACACCCCGACGGAGTGTGGTCCCCGGTTACTGTAACGCCCCTCCCTTTTCCACCCATCCTGAAAATCAGAGTCTAATTTTTTTTTTTTTTATAAATAAGTAAAGTGGAAGAGAGCGGGGAACGTCACGACGCGAGCTAAGTCCGGACTTCCAAAGTCCGACCCTTAACTGGCCACCCATGTGTGCATGGAGTAAGCCCATGAATACCGATCCACACATGGTACTAAATAAAACTTGCGGAATATACATAACTGAATTACGGAATAAGTCAAATATGCGGAACTAAACTGTTTAGATAGCAAAGTACAAGTCATCTATCCAAAATTACTTAAATCAAATAACCATCGTCAAAACCATTCACAACCATAACAATATCTAGTTATTACATATGCATGAAAATTATCCAAATAACAATATATAAGAATCCATTCCAACACCCAAGCTCCTATGCTTGGCTTCCTTCGCGATCCTCAATCTTTCCCTTTCCTTTTCCTACGTCATCCACTAAGGATAGGAATAGGGTGTTAGATCAACACGCCCAGTATGTCTTCCGATTAGGGCTACCACAAGGTTAGTATAAAAACATGGATATAACATATAATACATGATCAACAAATACTTACAAAACAATGCTATGTATGTATGCAAATGTAATTATTCCCACCCATCACAAATATACATAGCCATCACTTGACGGGATTCTTATCGTCAAGGTAACCCACAGTGTTCTTTCGTTTCCTCTTGATGGGATTCTCATCATCAAGGTATTCCTCCTGGTGGGACTCTCATCACCTAAGGAGGCCCCACAGTTGCATCATGGACATTCCGACGGAGTGTGGGCTCCGATTTTCATATTCATCACCCCATGCCATGCATGAGATATCACTAAGTACATGCCATTTGTAAATAAATCTTAACATTCAAAACCCATTTGAAACATAATACTTTAACTCAAATAACTCATCAAAATCAACATAAAAGCAGCAAGTATAATATGTGGTTATAGAGAGGTACGAAACCTACAGAAAAGTTACTTAAACCGTCCGCTCTTCTTAACCTGTCACCCTTTCACGATTCAAGCACCATTCAAGAAGTCCCGTTATCTTGTTTATATGCCAGCAAGTCAAACACATGTCTCATATGGTTTCAAACTAAGTCTAAGACCAAACACCACTTTGTGGGGCTCGGCCATACCCCATGGCCGAACCTCACCCATTTTGGATTTGATCTTTCTTTGTTTTGGATCAATACCATCCAAATAATTTATTAAAAACCTCAATCCACCAAACATCACTTGGTGGGGTTCGGCCATACAACATGGCCGAACCTCACCATTTTGGTTTGAGCCCCTTCTTCAAGTCCCTTGATCAATTCATTCCATATTTATAATTTGACTTGTATTTACGGTTTTGCCATTGGTCTAACCTTTGCTTAGTAACCAATGTCTATAATAAATCCACCTTAGTGGGGTTCGGCCATACCCCATGGCCGAACCTCACCACCTTAAAGTTAGTCCTTTAATCCTTCATACCTAAGACTAATTATCAATTCATCCATTTAATTATCTAGTCCTTAACCATCCACCATTGTCACTCTATAGGGTTCGGCCCTATACATGGCCGAACCCTATAGTTCCTTACATCAAACTAAACATTTATCCATCTATGAATGGTTCTCATAATTCCATCCATTTGAATATTTTAAACCTTTTAAAATCTTTTAAAACCAAACACCATACTTAGCACTTGGTGGTGTTCGGCCATACATCATGGCAGAACCTCACCCCTTTGGTTTTGGTGCTTCTCTTTGCTATCCTTTTTGATAAACAATAACCATCTAAATCCATCATTTTTCCATCTATGTTAAAACCTTTAAAACATCATAGAACCAATAATAATTCTGGCCATATTCATACTCCATATAACCCATAAAATGGTCCATTGGGTTCGGCCATACACATAGCCGAACCCTATGATTCTCTTGATTCAAATCTTCTAATAATCATGCATGGTTTATACATAGCAACTTAGCCATAACAACAATAGGGTTTAGCCATGCAATAGCTGACCCAAACATTAGCCTAATCTTCATTTAAAACACCTTAAAACTTCCATACCTTGTATGGTTTTTATCTCTCAAAAACCATTCAAAATAATCATAAAACTTATCAAGTCCTTTCATGGAGTTCGGCCATCCAAAGTGGCCGAACCCTATGATCCATGCTTCTGCCCTTTTAAACATCATCATCCAAGGTTTAAACCCTTGATAGATTCGGCCATACAATGGCCAGATCATGCTCCCTTAACCAATTTATTTAACCAAATTTCATGGAGTACTTACCAATCTTTTTAGCTTCTCTTCTTGCCTTTGATCCTTCCTTCCTCCCTTCTTGCTCCTTTGGTCCTTTAGCCGATTATGAGCTTTGATTAATGATGAAATCACCAAGGCTGGTTCGGCCAAGGAAGTAGGTTTTGAGAGAGGAAAAGAGATGAAAATCTCTAAGCTTTCTTTGAGATGGAAAGTTCGGCCGAAGGGGTGAATGTGCCCCTTTGTAAATCAGTGACCAAACCTTCTCACTTACCCTCATGAATGTTGGTCTAACCAAGGAGTCGCATGGCTTAACTATGGGACACTTGGCTTAAGCTCATGCAAACCTTCCATCTCCCCAACGTTGGGCCTTGGGTTTCCATCATGGGATGGAAACCCTCCAAATTCCCAATGTAATCTTATCTCATTCCATTGAATTTTATGCATGGGATACCACTCCCATGCCACCAACATGTGGGTCTTTTCTTTGGGTCTTTAAAATCAACATAACTCCTCATCTTCCCACTTGACTCACTTGATTTAAAGGTCTCCATGACTTCCAATCCAACTCATTCAACACATTAGCTCAACTTACTCATTTAATTCACTTGAGTCAACTCAATTGTTTGATTCCTTTCCAACACAATTCAGCCCCAACTCAACATAATTTAACTCAACCTTTTAGCTCACTTGATGGTCCACATGGTCAACATGGTCAAGCTTGACCCATTGGGTCCCCATTTAACTTCTTGGTCCAATTAGGCGCCGTGACCCATTTAAATGTAGTTTACCCAATTGCACATAGCTTACCCATTTATCCTCCATTGAACTCCCATTCAATTCAGCCTAACCCATTAAACTTGAGCTCACCCAATGATCAAACAAGTCCACCACGACCCATTGGGTTCCAATTAGGGTAGTTGACCCATTTAATCACACATACCCAATTATTTCCAACCGAATTCTATCCTTGATCCATTGGATCATAATTGGGCTATTGACCCAATTCTTAGCCATTTATCTCCATTGATCCACATCTACCATCCATTGGGCAATTGACCCAACATTTACCCATCTAAGATTCATATCTTTTTAATTCACCATTCCAATGGCATTTTCGCAAATATAGATGTATTGAAAAAAACAGGGTGTTACAATACAATCCTCTTTTTTAAATTTTCGTCCCGAAAATCGGTCGAAGTAGGATTCCAAAATAAATTACATAAACAATTCAGGGTTAGCTGTTCTCATTTCCGACTCAAGTTCCCAAATGGCCTCCTCAATACCAAGTCGATCCCATACCACTTTGTCGAACTGAATCGCTCGGTTTCGTAACACCCTTTGCTCAGTCTCTACTATTCTGATAGGCCTCTCGTATATCACGTCGCTTTGCACCTCTATATCTTGCACATTCAAAACATGAGACGGATCGGGATTGTACTTCCTCAACATTGATACATGAAACACATCGTGTAGAGATGCCAATTGTGAAGGAAGTGTTAACTGATAAGCTACATCCCCCATCCTTCTTATGATGGGAAATGGTCCCACATATCTTGGTGATAGTTTCCCCTTCTTTCCAAACCTCATATGTCCCTTCCGTGGCGAGACCTTTAAGAACACCACGTCCCCCACTTCAAATTCAAGGAACCTTCTCCTCTTGTCAGCATAGCTCTTCTGATGATTCTGTGCAGTTATTAGATGTTGTCGTATTAATTGTATCTTCACTGTGGTCTCTGCAACCAAGTCGGGTCCTATCAGTGCAGGCTCACCAGCCTCTGTCTAGCACACTGGTGATCTACACGGCCTACCATATAAAGCCTCGAATGGGGCCATCTGAATGCTTGCCTGGTAACTGTTGTTATACGAGAATTCTACCAGCGGCAAGTGATCCTCCCATCCACCCTTGAAATCTAACATGCATGCTCTCAGCATGTCTTCCAATACTTGTATAGTCCTTTCCGACTATCCATCGGTCTGTGGATGGAATGCTGTGCTAGTCAGTAGATTTGTCCCCATAGCCGACTGCATGCTCTGCCACACTCTGCCGGTGAATCGGCCATCTCTGTCGGATACTATTGTCCGGGGAATACCATGTAACCGAATGACATCCTTGGTATACCGCCGACCCAAAGTCTCAGATGAATCTGTCATCTTGATAGGAATAAAATGCGCAGACTTGGTCAGTCGGTCTACTACGACCGATATAGCATCATTGCCCTTTGAGGATCTCGGCAACCCCGTCACAAAATCCATGGAAATATGCTTCCATTTCCATTCCGGCACTGATAAGGGTTTGAGTAACCCTGGTGGCTTTTGATGTTCCATCTTAACCTGCTGACAAGTTAAGCAATGAGCCACGAACTCCGCCGCATCTCTTTTGAGTTCGTGCCACCAGTAATGTCTCTTCAGGTCGTGATACATTTTGGTGTTGCCCGGATGAATGGAGAGTTTAGTTTGATGTGTCTCAATCAACAACTCTTTCCTACAGCTTTTTGGCACATACACTCTACCCGGGAATAAAAGACCCTGTCCTGGTCGTAATTCCCATTCCGGTACGACTATGCTAGTAGACATCTTGGCCCATATCTCCTCCACTTCCAGATCTACTCGTTGCTCTTGTTCAATCTTGGTAACCATGTTGGGCCGTATAATCAGATTGTATACAGTCCCATGGTTATTGAGGTAGAGCTTAAACTCTCGAATGGTATTCAACATCTCCCATTCTGTCCTAATCAAACATGCCACTGATGCATGTGATATGCTGCTGAGTGCATCTGCCACCTTGTTTGCCTTGCCCGGATGATATCGGAGCGCGAATTCATAATCCGCCAAATATTCCATCCATCTGCGCTGCCTCAAGTTGAGTTCTTTCTGATCAAACAAGTATTTCAAACTCTTATGATCAGAAAGCACTTCAAATTTCTCGCCATAGAGATAATGTCTCCAACTTTTGAGAGTGAAGACCACTGCACCTAGTTCCAAATCGTGCGTAGGATAGAGATGTTCATGTATTTTCAACCATCTTGATCCGTATGCCACCACACGATTACTTTGACTGAGTGTACACCCCAGTCCCTCTCCTGAAGCATCATAGTGTACCTCATAACATTTGCCTCTTTCAGGCAAAATTAGGATAGGAGCAGTGGTAACCTTCTTCTTCAGCTCTTCAAACCTCCGATTGTACAGATCTGACCACTCATATTTGACTCCTTTCTGAGTGAGTCGAGTCAGTAGAGATGCTATCTTGGAGAAATCCATGATAAACTTTCGATAATATCCAGCCAATCCCAAGAAGCTGTGAATCTCGGTTACGTTCTTTGGTGCTTTCCATTCACTTACTGCCTCCACCTTAGCTGGATCCACGGTTATACCTTCTTCAGATATAATGTGCCCCAAGAAATGAATCTCAGATAGCCAAAATTCGCATTTACTTGCTTTGGCATACAACTTGTTCTTTCTCAAGGTGTCTAGAACTATTCTCAAGTGCTCAACATGGTCTTCCTTACTCTTGGAATAGATCAGGATATCATCAATAAACACAATAACGAATTGATCTAGATACGGACAAAAAATCATGTTCACTAAATCCATGAACACAGCCGGTGCATTGGTGAGTCCAAACGGCATGACTACAAACTCATATAGTCCATACCGCGTCTTGAAGGCTGTCTTCTCTATATTTTCCTCCTTAACCCGAATTTGATGGTATCTGGACATCAAATCAATCTTCGAAAAGTGACTGGAACCCCTCAATTGATCGAATAAGTCATCGATCCTAGGTAAATGGTACTTGTTCCTGACAGTTAGCTGATTCAGCTTCCGGTAATCCACACACATTTGGAGTGAACCGTCCTTTTTTCTTTACAAACAGCACTGGAGCTCCCCAAGGCGATGTACTGTTTCAGATGCAGCCCAGCCTGAGCAGTTCATCAATCTGTTTCTTTAGCTCAGACATCTCTGTTGGCGCCATCCGATAGTGTGGTAAAGACACTGGTGAAGTACCAGGATACAGCTTGACTTCGAAATTGAGCTCCGTCATGGGTGGTAAACCAGGGAGTTCTTTTGGGAAACATCCGCATATTCTTTCACTATTCTGAAAGTTCCACCACCGGTGCTTTGTTGATTCTGATATTGTTCAATACCAGATGATTCAACCCTTCATGCAGTATGCTTTGTTTATCAGTTTGCACCACATGTTGTTTTCCCTCGGGTGACCTAAATGTCACTCTGCGGCGATAACAATCAATGTTGGCTTGGAATCTAGCCAACCAGTCCATACCAAAGATAATATCGTATGCAGTCACGTCGAGTACCAGATAATTGAACTCAAATCTGAGTCCAGCGAGTTCAGTATTTACTAGACTCTTAACTTTTCCACTAAGTACATCTCCAAAATTAAGCACATCTTCCTTTGCACATAACTCACTATGTGACTAACACCTTTTGTTCAAAACTTCTACGATGCTGAGTATCTCTCAATACCAACTTTCCTGTGATACAAGTCATAATACGACCAGCATCTTTTCTTTAAAACGTGGGATGTAAATCGAAACATGTCCCAATCATTAGGTCAATATGTCATCTATGAGACCAACAGGTCCATCATACTACTAACATGTCTACCATGGTACCGATACCTGACATCAATTCAAACCACCATGGGAACCGTCATCATGGTTATACACCTCCATCTCTGGTATCTCTCTATCAGTGAGTATCATCTATCCATGGTTAATAACCATCCATGAATATAACCCTCCTATGGGTATAATCCATTCATGGGTATAACTAATATCTTTGTAAAAATTGATATATCCATCATAAGGCTAACGGTTTAACATACGACCACTATGTCAACCTATAGGACCAAAATGTCCTTCACGTTACCCATACGTATACCTTAATGCCAATACCCGGCATCAATCCAAACCACCGTTGAAACTTTCATCCATGGTTATACGTATCCATGAATATAACCCCCTTTTGGGTATAATCCATTCATGGCCTAACTAACCCATTCTTGATTATAATTATTCTAGGCACATCTTCCATCATGAGGTATTCTATCCGTATGAACAACAATCAAATGAATCACTACGTGACGGTAGCTACAATATCCAATCACAAATATACCCCGACCACTAGCAAGACTTAAGACCCATGACTTACTAAGCGGAAGACCCACGTCCAACGTGATCAAGTCTACTCCGCCCTGCATCCCTTCACCCCAAGGGTGATTCAGTCAAACTCTAAGGAGGTCAATCCGCGTATGATGAAGCTAGCACCACCCCCACGGAGTAAAATAGCACCTAGCTCTGCGCATCCACACACAACAAGTGTGAAAAATAGTCGTGAGAGCGCCCTCCAGCACGTAGCATGTGAGGGACCCACTCCTCAACGGTAACCCTATGAAACCAAGTCTCCGTATTTCATACCGGGATTCCCACAGTCTTACAGCTACTCTAAGCCATACTCATGGAATCTATATTCTTATCTCATCAATACCATGTGAGGGACGCACCCATACCACATCTCAATCATCAACATCACGTGAGGGACGCACCCATACCACGTCTCAATGTAATCAAATGACCTCGTCACCTGCATCTCAACGCCCAAGCCTCATAAACTCTTAAGTTTGCATACTTTATTGAAAACCATTCAAACTTCCATCACAATACAAGGGTGGGTAGGGTTAGAACAAACCCTTCAAAGAACAAAATGCACCCACAACCCTTACAAAATATCCCCTTTTCCTAACTTTTCTTACTGCTTCTTAGTCTAATCTTCCATAGAAGACCCTACATCCTCAGCAAACATAAAGAAACTGTCAGGGCATATCATCAACATGTGTCCTAATACTCCACACGTCAAACAGTGTATTATTCCTGGTCCTCCAATGTAAGAACAATTATTCCTTTCTTTTCCGTGCCCATGAAGTCCACAAACCGGGCAAACAACTTCAAGAGGGTGGGGGCAGTATGTACAGTTGTGCCCATCCTGATTGTACAACTCGCACATATAATCGGGCTCTATCTCCCCTACAGACTCTCTTAGGGATATCTCCCATATGCTCTTCTGGAAAAGATGCTAGATTCACTTCAACCTCCTCGGGAAATCCCTCTTGATTGTCTACGTTAACTTCCATGCTGGAGTTGTTGGAAGAAGACACCAGATCTATTGGATTGCTAGGGGTTCCTCTATCCCACAACTTTGTATACTCAACGTTGCTCGACATATCTGTATCATAACAATAGAACACGTGAATAACAACAACAGTTTCAATCAAACTAATCTTTGTTTTGGGTAATTTCTTATGTATAACATAATGTATCTTGTTTGGGGAAATTGCCAAATCATCACTCTTTGTTTTCCTTTGTTTATGGGGGAAATCTCTAAATTCCTGTTGTTTGTTTCTCAATGTGGGGATGTCGGGGAAGTGTATCCTACTTTGTTATGTTTGATATATCCACTTATGATGATTGTACTTAATTTGCTATCTTTCATTATTGTTCTCAGATTGATTGTTCAGTCTGAGTTTATCGAAGTAAATTAATCCGGGACCCAGTCAGCGGACTCCAAACAGTCAGTCAGTTAGGATTCTTATCTGTCAGTGAGACATGAAACCGTCTTAATCTTACTTTAAAGATTCAACTTCCCATTTTGCTCTGATACCAACTGTAACGCCCTGCCCTTTTTTCACCCTTTCGAAAATCAGAGTCTAATTTTTTTTTTATAAATAAGTAAAGTGGAAGAGAGTAGGGAGCGTCACGACATGAGCTAAGTCCGGACTTCCAAAGTCCGACCCTTAACTGGCCACCCATGTGTGCATGGACTAGGCCCATGAAAACCGATCCACACATGGTACTAAATAAAACTTGCGGAATAAGTCAAATATGCGGAACTAAACTGTTTAGATAGCAAAGTACAAGTCATCTATCCAAAATTACTTAAATCAAATAACCATCATCAAAACCATTCACAACCATAGCAATATCTAGTTATTACATATCCATGAAAATTATCCAAATAACAATATATATGAATCCAGTCCAACACCCAGGCGCCTATGCTTGGCTTCCTTCGCGATCCTCAATCTTTCCCTTTCCTTTTCCTGCGTCATCCACTAAGGATAGAAATAGGGCGTTAGATCAACGCGCCCAGTATGTCTTCCGATTAGGGCTACCATAAGGTTAGTATAAAAACATGCATATGACATATAATACATGATCAACAAATATTTACAAAACAATGCTATGTATGCATGCAAATGTAATGAGTCTCACCCATCACAAATATACATAGCCATCACTTGACGGGATTCTGATCGTCAATGTAACCCACAGTGTTCTTTCGTTTCCTCTTGATGGGATTCTCATCACCTAAGGAGGCCCCACAGTTGCATCACGGACATTCCAACGGAGTGTGGGCTCCGATTTTCATATTCATCACCCCATGCCATGCATGAGATGTCAATAAGTACATGTCATTTGTAAATAAATCTTAACATTCAAAACCCATTTGAAACATAATACTTTAACACAAATAACTCATCAAAATCAACATAAAAACAACAAGTATAATATGTGGTTACAGAGAGCTAGGAAACCTACAGAAAAGTTACTGAAACCGTCCGCTCTTCTTAACCCGTCACCCGTTTGCGATTCGAGCACCGTTCAAGAAGTCCCGTTATCTTGTTTATATGACAGTAAGTCAAACACATGTCTCACATGGTTTCAAATTAAGTCTAAGACCAAACACCACTTTGTGGGGTTCGGCCATACCCCATGGCCGAACCTCACCCATTTTGGATTTGATCTTTCTTTGTTTTGGATCAATACCATCCAAATAATTTATTAAAAACCTCAATCCACCAAACATTACTTGGTGGGGTTCGGCCATACAACATGGCCGAACCTCACCATTTTGGCTTGAGCCCCTTTTTCAAGTCCCTTGATCAATTCATTCCATATTTATAATTTGACTTGTATTTACAGTTTTACCATTGGTCTAACATTTGCTTAGTAACCAATGTCTATAATAAATCCACCTTAGTGGGGTTCGACCATAACCCATGGCCGAACCTCACCACCTTAAAGTTAGTCCTTTAATCCTTCATACCTAAGACTAATTATCAATCCATCCATTTAATTATCTAGTCCTTAACTATCCACCATTGTCACTCTATAAGGTTCGGCCCTATACATGGCCGAACCCTATAGTTCCTTACATCAAACTAAACATTTATCCATCTATGAATGGTTCTCATAATTCCATCCATTTAAATATTTTAAACCTTTTAAAATCTTTTAAAACCAAACACCATACATAGCACTTGGTGGGGTTCGGCCATACACCATGGCCGAACCTCACCCCTTTAGTTTTGGTGCTCCTCTTTGCTATCCTTTTTGATAAACAATAACCATCTAAATCCATCATTTTTCCATCTATGTTAAACCCTTCATCATAGAACCAATAATAATTCTGGCCATATTCATACTCCATATAACCCATAAAAAGGTCCATGGGGTTCGACCATACACATAGCCGAACCCTATGGATCTCTTGATTCAAATCTTCTAATAATCATGCATGGTTTATACATAGCAACTTAGCCATAACAACAATAGGTTTAGCCATGCAATAGCTGACCCAAACATTAGCCTAATCTTCATTTAAAACACCTTAAAACTTCCATACCTTGTATGGGTTTTATCTCTCAAAAACCATTCAAAATAACCATAAAACTTATCAAGTCCTTTCATGGGGTTCGGCCATCCAAAGTGGTTGAACCCTATGATCCATGTTTCTACCCTTTTAAACATCATCATCCAAGGTTTAAACCCTTGATAGATTCGGCCATACAATGGCCGGATCATGCTCCCTTAACCAATTTATTTAACCAAATTTCATGGAGTACTTACCAATCTTTTTAGCTTCTCTTCTTGCCTTTGATCCTTCCTTCCTCCCTTCTTGCTCCTTTGGTCCTTTAGCCGATTATGAGCTTTGATCAATGATGAAATCACCAAGGCTGGTTCGGCCAAGGAACTAGGTTTTGAGAGAGGATAAAAGATGAAAATCTCTAAGCTTTCTTTGAGATGGAAAGTTCGGCCAAAGGGGTGAATGTGCCCCTTTGTAAATCAGCCACCAAACCTTCTCACTTACCCTCATGAATGTTGGTCTAACCAAGGAGTCCCATGGCTTAACTATGGGACACTTGGCTTAAGCTCATGCAAACCTTCCATCTCCCTAACGTTGGGCCTTGGGTTTCCATCATTAGATGGAAACCCTCCAAATTCCCAATGTAATCTTATCTCATTCCATTGAATTTTATGCATGGGATACCACTCCCATGCCACCAACGTGTGGGTCTATGCTTTGGGGGCTTTAAAATCAACACCACTCCTCAGCTTCCCACTTGACTTACTTGAGTTAAAGGTCTCCATGACTTCCAATCCAACTCATTCAACTCATTAGCTCAACTCACTCATTTAATTCCACTCATTTAATTCACTTGAAGTCAACTCAATTGTTTGATTCCTTCCAACACAATTCAGCCCCAACTCAACATAATTTAACTCAACCTTTTAGCTCACTTGATGGTCCACATGGTCAACATGGTCAAGCTTGACCCATTTGGTCCCCATTTAACTTCTTGGTCCAATTAGGCGTCGTGACCCATTTAAATGACAATTATCCATTTAAATGTGGTTTACCCAATTGCACATAGCTTACCCATTTATCCTCCATTGAACTCCCATTCAATTCATCCTAACCAATTAAACTTGAGCTCACCCAATGATCAAACAAGTCCACCACGACCCATTGGGTCCCAATTGGGTAGTTGACCCATTTAATCACACATACCCAATTATTTCCACCCGAATTCTATCCTTGATCCATTGGATCATAATTGGGCTATTGACTCAATTCTTAGCCATTTATCTCCATTGATCCACATCTACCATCCGTTGGGCAATTGACCCAACATTTACCCATCTAAGATTCATATCTTTTTGATTCACCATTCCAATGGCATTTTCATAAATATGGACATATTTAAAAAAATCGGGGTGTTACAGTTACCTGTTATCCCTCCCATGCCTTGCATGAGATGCAAATACCACATGCTATGCAATTATACAAAATCATAGCATTTAAAATCACATATTTAAAACACACGCTATTTTATCAAATAAACATAGCATTTAAAACTCACATTTTGAAACATAATCTTGCAATATAAATTCTTCAAAATAAGATAAGAAAACATTGTACATAAAACCCATGGTTTCAAAAAGGTGGAATCCTACCAAAGACCGCTACGTGTCCTTGCGTCTTTCATCCGGTAACCGCTCACGATCGTAAGCGCTTGATAAGGTCCCGTTACCTTAAAACATATTAATCAATCAAAACCAAGTCCTACTTGATTTACAATATTTTCAGTCCTTAAACCATTTCCCACTTTTCACCCTTTATTTACCAAATTTTCCATTGGTGCCACTCAATTAAAATTAATTCACTTAATTACCGAATTACCATTACTCTCATCACCTAAGTTTTAGTTTCCAAAACATAGGTCCATTAATTCTCATATTTACAAAATTGCCATACATGGCTAACCTTCTATTTTTAGTAAGTATTTACAACTTTGCCAATGGTCTAATCATAACCAAAACATTCCTTTTGTTTAGGTTAGAAACATAGATTCATAAACATCTAAGTTCACCAAATAGTTCCCATGAGGTTCGGCCATACACCATGACCGAACCCATGGTCTAGCACTTTCACTTTTATTTACCACTTTGCCATTGCCTCCAACAACTTAGGCTTAGGTTCCAACACATAGGTCCATTTATTTATTTTAAACATTCATAAGACTCCCAATAACCCTTTTAAAATAATTCACAACCGATTCCATTTAGAAGACTATAATCTTAGGTCCCACATCCTAAACAAAACCCATAATCCAATTGGTCTACCTTTCATATAAAATATTACATCCATACATGACTCCTAATTCAATAATTTTGATCCCCCAAATCTTTCATAAGAATAACCAATGACCTTCCTTTTGTTTAGATTCATTAGATATATTAATATCTTTTTAAAATAAAAACCCATAAAAATTCTTAATCACTTAAGTCCATAAAGAACCTCTTGGGATTCAGCCATACATCATGGCTGAACCCATGATCTGTAATAGCCCGAATTTTTTAATCAATATATATGTGGCAATTATTTATTTTAATAATGGAAAAATAGAAATTTTGAAGTCATGGATGTTAAATGGATCAAAATATGGACAAAGGCCCAAGTATGGTCCAATGGACCATGGATTTGGTAGGATTCCTACCTTTTTGTAAGCGATGGATATATGATGGTATTTTAAATTATTTTGGTTTGGCTTATGATGGATTTATGATTATGATTTATCTTATGACGAGTTTTAAGTTATGAATCATATGGATTATATTTTAACATTATGCACTATATGACTATGTATGGTATATCAAAATTATGGTTTATCTATATATACTACATAGCATAATGCACTACATCTCATGCATGGCATGGGCAGAAAAAATAAATAAACCGGAGTCCATGCTCCGTCGGGGCGACCGAGAACAGACATGGGGACATTGATATGGTATCACCGGAGTCCATGCTCCGTCGGGGCGACCGAGAAGCAAGCATGGGGACACCTTGACGAGGATTTGCCGTCAAGGGGGATAAGATATTTCATGATGGTGTAGATGATGGGTGGGACACATGACATAAGCACCCATGACATAGCATTCATCACATGCTTATTTTGTTATATGTTATTTTATCGGTATGTGTATTATCACTAATCCATGTGCTAGCCCTACTCGAAGTCCTACTGGGCGCGTTGACTAACGCCCTACTTCTACCCTAGCTGATGATACAGGAGACGGAGGAAACGGTGGACGTGACGGGAGTCAGGCTTAGGGGCGTGGGAAAGCGGCTACCTTGTTTATCAAAGTTTTATTTTGGAAATGTTGTAACTCAAGTAGCATAGCTTGTTGAATTGTAATAATTTTGGATTTCTTACTATGGTCTGAATTAAACTCTGTACGTTAACATTTTGAGACATAATCATGAACATGGGGGTATTTTGGTAATTTAATGTTGTATCTTCCCTTCTATCTAAAAACCGGAAGGGTAGTACCTATTATAATGTCCCGCATGTAACTATGTTCCGCGAGTTTACTTCTTACGCGTGAACCGTACTCGTGGACTTCATTCCGCGCACGCTTGGGGTTGGCCAGTTAAGGGCCGGGCTTTAGAAGCTCGGACTTAACTCGCGTCATGACGTCCTCACCGTTATCACTTTGATTTAATTAAAAAAAAAAATAGACTCTGAAATATAGTGAAAATGGGCGGGCGTTACAACTGGTATCAGAGCGAAATTGAAAGAATGAATCCTTCGAAGTAAGATTAAGATGGTTGCATGTCTCACTGACAGCTAAGAATCCCAACTGACCGACTCTTCGGAGTCCGCTGCACGGGGGCCGGATTAATCTACTTCGATTGACTCATGACTGAAACATTCAATCTGAGCGTCACATTTGACGTAAGAAAATGATAGTAAGGGAAGTACAATCATTATAACATTGATGGATTTATCAGACATAGGAAAATTTCCCCAACTTCACAAAAGTGGACAAACATAGTTATTTGGGAAGTTTTTTCCCCAAACCAAGTATGCATATTTGGCAATTTTCCCCAATATGAGAAACAATACGTACTCCTTAGGAATTATCCCCTCAAAAAAAAACTAAGTATGGGTATATTCGCAATGTGTTCAAAGCTAAATATGAACACCCTAATGTTATGAAAGAACTAAGTTAATATTTTTTTTTCAATGACTTAGGAAATGCCACCAAAAAGAAGACTTGAAGAAACCCCCGGGTAGAAGAGGAGGTACCACCACCTCATCAAGAGGAAGTGCACCCACCGCATCAAGAGGAGGTGCCACCACCTCATCCAGCCGAAGGACAAAACAGTATAAACATACAAGGTGTACCTCCTGAGTTAAGGGATGTGGTTCAAGCGGCAGTCGCTTCTGCTCTCCAACAACACTCAAGCGGAAATGCGACCGCCAGCGACCCTAGTAAAAGGAAAATGGTCAAGGATTTTCAACAACAGCACCCTCCCTACTTCAGGGGAACAGAAGGGGCTGTTGGAGCGGAACACTGTTTAAAAAGGATCACTCAGATCTTTAATCTGCTCCAAATTTCCAGTCCTACTGATAAAATTTTACTGGCCACTTCTCAACTGATCGAAGATGCCAGTAGTTGGTGGGAAGTTGTAGAAAAGCAACAAGCCCTGGTGCCAGAAGGGGAAAGGACCATCATGACATGGGAATGGTTCTCGGCCACCATCCTAGAACAATACTTTTCGGAGGAAGAAAAAGAGAGCCAGACTGAAGCCTTCATCTCATTGGTACAAGGCAGCATGACGGTGGCACAATACCACAGAGAATTCCTTAAGCTGTCCGTCTATGCATTCTATATGGTGGATACTGAACACCGAAGGGCCAGCAAATTCGAACGTGGCCTTCGGCCAAGCATCAAGACTAGAGTGACCATTTTCAAAGAGCCCACACTGGCAGGAGTGGTCAGCAGGGCCACCATACAGAGCGAGAGTAAAACGAAATAATGCGGTTTGACAACTGCCGAGGGTAAGGTGGGCGTAGTACATTCCAACCCAATAAGAAATTTCGCCCGAACTCTAGCCGACCTTCACTCTCCACAGGCTCTACGGGGGGCTTTCGCCCCAATCAACCCTCCTCATCAACATCAGTCACACAGGTTCCCGGAGGTGGGAACACATGTTACCAGTGTGGCCAACAAGGCCACTTCAAGAGGGATTGCCCACAGATCAACCGATCCTCTAACTCCAGGGGTGCCTTCCGCCCTCCATCCAGATCGACTCAGTCGCGGGGGGGTAGAACATACAACCTGGTAGGACGGGCACCAACCCCTATCGGATCTGGACGACTCTTCACCATACCGACTCCAGTAGCGGTAGATCGCTCGGTAATGCAAGGTATGGCTGTAATTGATAGTTCCTATGCTGTTACATTATTTGACACTGGAGCTTCACATTCATTTATATCTGCTGCATTCATATCTTCCACGGGCATATTAGTACAAAACCTGTCCACATCACTCACCATTGTATCCCCCGTCGGAGACACATCACTGAGACTCATATGTACGGCATTGAACACTGAACTTGCGGGGTTCAGATTCGAATCCAACTACTTAGTGATCGATATGGCGGAATACCACGTTATATTTGGCATGGACTGGTTGACTACATATCAGGCTCACATTGATTGCCACCTTCGTAGGGTGATATTTTTGGTCACCCGAGGGAAAGCGGTATATGGTACACGCTGATAGGCAGGGCATCCCTAGAAGGCTGCAAGAAGAATTGAACCATCTTGCCTTGAACAGTCTCAGATTGGATAAGGCACAAATAACCGAACTTCCGGCGGTAGTAAAAGATTATGCCGAGGTATTTCCAACAAAGCTCCCTGGTTTACCACCCAAGAGGGAGATAGACTTTGAAGTCAAATTATACCCCGGCGCCACTCCAGTATCACTACCCCATTATAGAATGGCACCAGCTGAGATGACCAAGTTGAAGAAGCAGATTGATGAACTGCTCAGACTGGGTTTTATTCGGAACAGCACATCTGCATGGGGAGCCCCGGTATTATTTGTGAAGAAGAAAGACAGTACTCTGCGAATGTGTGTGGATTATAAAAAGTTGAATCAGCTGACTGTCAGGAATAAGTATCCCCTACCCCGGATTGACGATCTATTTGATCAGCTTAGGGGTTCCTCTCACTTCTCCAAGATTGATCTAATGTCCGGATACCATCAAATTCGGGTTAGAGAGGAGGACATAGAGAAGACAGCTTTCAAGACTCGGTATGGCTTATATGAATATGTAGTCATGCCGTTTGGGCTTACTAATGCACCGACGGTGTTCATGGATCTGATGAATAGGATATTCCGTCCTTACTTAGATCAGTTTGTGATTGTATTCATTGATGATATTCTGATCTACTCCAAGAGTTAGAAGGAACATGCTGAACACCTGCGGATAGTCCTAGACACCTTGAGAAAGAACCAATTGTATGCCAAAGCCAGCAAGTGTGAATTTTGGCTATCTGAAGTCAAATTTTTGGGGCACATCATATCAAAGGAAGGTATATCCGTGGACCCGGCTAAGGTGACAGCAGTCAAGGAATGGAAAGCGCCGACAAATGTGACCGAGATCCGTAGTTTTCTGGGATTGGTCGGTTATTATCAGAAATTCATCATGGACTTCTCCAAGATTGCAGCTCCACTTACCCGACTCACTCAGAAAGGAGTCAAGTTTGAGTGGTCCAATCTGTGCAATCAAAGATTTGAGGAGCTTAAGGAGAGGCTTACAACTGCTCCTATTCTGATCTTGCCGGAAAGAGACAGAAATTATGAAGTGTACTGTGATGCCTCCGGTGAGGGACTGGGGTGTACACTCAATCAAGGTAATCGTGCGGTGGCGTACGGATCGAGACAATTGAAAATTCATGAACGCCACTACCCCACCCATGATCTAGAACTAGCAGCGGTGGTCTTCGCTCTCAAAAGCTGGAGACACTACCTCTATGGTGAAAAGTTTGAAGTGTTCTCAGATCACAAGAGTCTGAAATACTTGTTTGATCAGAAAGAACTCAACATGAGACAGCGCAGATGGATGGAATATCTGGCGGATTATGAGTTCGCACTTCGGTATCATCCTGGCAAGGCACACAAAGTGGCGGATGCCCTCAGCCGCTTGTCACATGCGACAGTAGCTAGCATGATCAGAACGGAATGGGAGGTACTGAATACCATCAGAGAATTTAAACTCTACCTCAATAATCATGGGACCATATATAATCTAATCATATGATCCAACATGGTCTCCGAGATTGAACGGGAACAACGGACAGATCCAGAAGTGGAAGAGATTTGGGCTAAGATGTCTACCGGTGAGGTTGTACCGGAGTGGGATCTACGACCAGGACAGGGTTTTATGTTCCGAGGCAGGACATATGTACCTAAGAATTGCAGAAGAGAGTTGCTGATTGAAGTAGACCAAACCAAACTCTCTATCCACCCAGGCAGCACCAAGATGTATCATGATCTTAAGAGGCACTATTGGTGGCATGGACTTAAGAAAGATGTAGCAGCATTTGTTGCTTGTTGCCTAACTTGTCAACAAGTCAAGGCAGAACATCGGAAACCACCGGGCTTACTCGCACCCTTACCGGTGCCAGAATGGAAATGGGAGCACATATCCATGGACTTTGTAATAGGGTTGCCTAGGTCATCCAAGGGCAACGATGCGATATGGGTCATAGTGGACCGATTGACCAAGTCTGCACATTTCCTTCCCATCAAGATGACAGATTCATCAGAGACTTTGGGTCGACGGTACATCCGGGAAATCATCAGGTTACATGGTATTCCCCGGTCTATTGTGTCCGACATGGATGGCCGATTCACCGGCAGAGTATGGCAGGGCTTACAGTCGGCTATGGGGACCAACGTATTAACTAGCACAGCACTTCATCCACAAACTGATGGACAGTCAGAGAGGACGATACAGACACTGAAGGATATGCTGAGAGCATGCATGCTAGACTTCAAGGGCGGATGGGAAGATCATTTGCCACTGGTGGAGTTCTCTTACAATAACAGTTACCAGGCAAGCCTCCAGATGGCTCCATTTGAGGCCTTGTATGGTAGGCCGTGTAGATGACCAGTGTGTTGGACAGAGGCCGGTGAGCCTGCATTGATTGGGCCGGATTTGGTTGCGGAGACTACAACACAGATTAAGTTGATACGGTAACATCTACTCACTGCACAGAGCCATTAGAAGAGCTATGCCGACAAGAGGAGAAGGTTCCTCGAGTTTAAGGTGGGAGACTTAGTGTTCTTAAAAGTCTCGCCACGGAAAGGGCACATGAGGTTTGGAAAGAAAGGGAAACTGTCGCTTAGATTTGTGGGGCTGTTTCCGATACTGAAGAGGGTGGGAGGAGTAGCTTATCAGTTGGCACTCCCTCCACAATTATCATCTCTACATGATGTATTCCACGTATCTATGTTGAGGAAGTACAACCCTGATTCTTCTCATGCATTGAATATTCAAGACATCGATGTACAAAGTGATGTGACATATGTGGAGAAACCGGTCAGAGTAATCGGGAGTGAACAGAGGGTATTGCGGAACCGCGCCATTCAGTTCATCAAAGTGGTATGGGAACGACATGGCAATGAAGAGACCACTTGGGAACTTGAGTCGGAGATGAAAGCCGCTTACCCGGAGCTCTTTACATGAGATGTTCAGAAACCCTACTTCACTCGAATTTTCGGGACGAAAATTTTAAAAGAGGATTCTATTGTAATAGCCCGAATTTTTTAATCAATATATATGTGGCAATTATTTATTTTAATAATGGAAAAATGGAAATTTTGATGTCATGGATGTTAAATGGATCAAAATATGGACAAAGGTCCAAGTATGGTCCAATGGACCATGGATTTGGTAGGATTCCTACCTTTTTGTAAACGATGGATATATGATGGTATTTTAAATTATTTTGGTTTGGCTTATGATGGATTTATGATTATGATTTATCTTATGACGAGTTTTAAGTTATGAATCATATGGATTATATTTTAACATTATGCACTATATGACTATGTATGGTATATCAAAATTATAGTTTATCTATATATACTACATAGCATAATGCACTACATCTCATGCATGGCATGGGCCCAAAAAAATAAACAAACCGGAGTCCATGCTCCGTCGGGGCGACCGAGAACAGACATGGGGACATTGATATGGTATCACCGGAGTCCATGCTCCGTCGGGGCGACCGAGAACAGACATGGGGACATTGATATGGTATCACCGGAGTACATGCTCCGTCGGGGCGACCGAGAACAGACATGGGGACATTGATATGGTATCACCGGAGTCCATACTCCGTCGGGGCGACCGAGAAGCAAGCATGGGGACACCTTGACGAGGATTTTCCGTCAAGGGGGATAAGATATTTCATGATGGTGTAGATGATGGGTGGGACACATGACATAAACACCCATGGCATAGCATTCATCACATGCTTATTTTGTTATATGTTATTTTATCGGTATGTGTATTATCACTAATCCATGTGCTAGCCCTACTCGGAGTCCTACTGGGCGCGTTGACTAACGCCCTACTTCTACCCTAGCTGATGATACAGGAGAGGGAGGAAACGGTGGACGTGATGGGAGTCAGGCTTAGGGGCCTGGGAAAGTGGCTACCTTGTTTATCAAAGTTTTATTTTGGAAATGTTGTAACTCAAGTAGCATAGCTTGTTGAATTGTAATAATTTTGGATTTCTTACTATGGTCTGAATTACACTCTGTACGTTAACATTTTGAGACATAATCATGAACATGGGGGTATTTTGGTAATTTAATGTTGTATCTTCCCTTCTATCTAAAAACCGGTAGGGTAGTACCTATTATAATGTCCCGCATGTAACTATGTTCCGCGAGTTTACTTCCTACGCGTGAACCGTACTCGTGGACTTCGTTCCGCGCACGCGTGGGGTTGGCCAGTTAAGGGCCGGGCTTTAGAAGCTCGGACTTAACTCGGGTAGTGACGTCTGCACCGTTATCACTTTGATTTAATTCAAAAAAAAAAAAAAAATAGACTCTGAAATATAGTGAAAATGGGCAGGCGTTACATGATCCTCGATTTTGGCCTTTATTTACCAAATTGCCATTACCGTCATCACCTTAGGTTTAGGTTTCTAAAACCAATCCATAAATTTATACATTATACATAACACTCCAATTATAGAAACTTTCCAAATTTAGTCTCCACCTTCCATAATTAGATCATACATCGAAACACCTAACAACTCCATAATTAGAAAGTCCTAAAATAGAAACTTCCTCAATTTAATATATAAATTCCATACTTAGAAAGTTTCCAACTTTAATCTCCACCTTCCTTATTTCGAAGGTTTCCATACGTAGATAGCTTCTAATTTAATCTCTACTTTCAAAAATTAGATACTTACTACTTAAAACTCCATCTTCCAACTTAGAAACTTACTAATTTAAACTCCATCTTCCAAACTTAGAAACTTACTAATTTAAACTCCTATTAACCAACTCCAATACACCTCCATGGGGTTCGGCCATACACCTTGGCCGAACCCTATGGTTCATAATGTTATTTCTAAAAATTATTCATCCAATCAAATTCCTTTAATAAATTAAATCCATAAATATAGTTGGTGGGGTTCGGCCATACACCTTGGCCGAACCTCACCCCTTTCTTAGCCTATTCTTTTGATCCAACTGTAACGCCCGCCCCTTTTCACAAAAAATCAGAGTCTATTATTTTTTTTTTTTTGAAATAACAAGTGACAAAGGGCGCGGATGTCACGACGCGAGTTAAGTCCGAGCTTCTAAACCCGGCCCTTAACTGGCCAACCCTACATGTGCGTGGAAACTAAGTCCACGAAAAACGGTTCACACGTAGAAGTAAGCTCAAGGAATATTTAAACTAAGTACGGAAATTGTAATAGAGACTATCCTACCAATTTTCAGATAGCAGGGAAGAAACATCCATTTAATTACTAAAATACCACTAAATCGTGCTGTCCAAAATAAAATCCAAAACATAGCAAGAATTTAAATTATTACATTCCGACGAGCTAAGTTACTCAAAATTACATTTCCAAAATAAAACTTAAATAAACTAAACAGCTCGCTTCCCCAAGCTCCTAAGCTTGGCTCCCGTCTCGTCCTCCATTTTCTCCATCTCTTGCGTCATCAGCTAGGGTAGAAGTAGGACGTTAGACAACATGCCCGGTAGGACTCCGAGTAGGGCTAACACATGGATTAGTGATAACAAAGCATATAGATAATATTATAACGAAAAACCATAAAATGAATGCCATGCCATGGGTGTTTGTGTTATGAATCCCACCTATCATCCATACCATCATGCTGCCATATTCCCCTTGACGGAAAAACCTCGTCAAGATATAAACAATCACAAAGCATCCCCCTTGACGGCAAAACCTCGTCAAGATATAAACAATCACAAATCATCCCCCTTGACGACAAAACCTCGTCAAGGTGTAAACAATCACAAATCATCCCCCTTGACGGTAAAGCCTCGTCAAGGTGTCCCCATGCTTGCTTCTCGGTTGCCCCGACGGAGCATGGACTCCGATTATATCTCATAATATCCCTCTTGATGGATGAAACACATCAAGATATCCCCATGCTTGCTTCTCGGTCGCCCCGACGGAGCATGGACTCCGGTTTCATTTCATCCTTCCCATACCATATCCCTCCAATGTCATGCATGAGATGTAGATGCCATATGCCATGTAATATATATGATCATAGTCATAAAACCCATCTTAAAACCATTACATGATTACCAAAATAAATCAAAGGAAAACCATCACATAATACTTAATCCATGACCAAAATAAATCAAAGGTAAGACCATCACATAATACTTAATCCATGACCAAAATAAATCACAGGGAAAACCATCACATAATACTTAATCCATGGCTTACAAAAAGGTAGGAATCCTACCGAATACCGACTAGTACTCCTTAATGTTTCCGTCCAATAACCTGATCGCCGATTGCACACCGCTTGTGATGTCTGGTACCTTATTATATATCAATAATTAGTCCTTGTTTTTAACCATTATTAAGTCCCTAATTCATGCCTTAGTGGGGTTCGGTCATACATCATGGCCGAACCTCACTATGCAGTTTTGTGGGTCCCATTTAATCTATCAAATATTTAAATCACATGAATCTAAAAAATCAGCCACCCTAGGCTTTATTTAACCATACATAAGTTTATTACTTAGAGCCCCTAAGTCCATGATCATCTTCCATGGGTTCTTGAATTTGGCCATTAATTACGGTTTTACCACTGCCTTTCCCATGGTTAGACATTCACTTAACCATATACATTTCTTTGTCCATAATTGATCCATAGACTTGGATCCCTTAATGACTCCTTAGCCATGACACAACATCATCAAAAATCAGCCACTACCCCCATGTCGTGGTCCGCACTTTGAATCTGGCCATTACTCCAATTTCAAGGCCTATCATCACTCGTTCATAATCTACACTACACATTGGGAGAATGCAATTGCATTATAAATACAAGATTTTCATACCACATATTAGTCTTTGTAAGCTAGACCCTTCACACCCTCCTCATAGTGTCGTCATCTCACGAGTTTCACGTGGCAAGTTAACCCATGCATTCCGGTCTCTTTCAAGTACATTGTTTATCTAACATCTCTCAAATGGACACTTTGTTCATATGAGAACCTCTTATACCCCCTCACAAAGTGTTTACATCATCACCCATTATATGTCATAACACAAATCTCTTCACTTGGGTCATGACAAATTGTCAAGCCATGAGTCATCACCAATATAAAAGCCATTTCTAAAACCCATTGTACCATCCCCGAAGTATACCCATATATCACATTATCAAACACTCCCCACCCTTTTTATTCACATTTATCTCACTCATAAACATATGCAACATATAACCCACATCAAACGTTCATGCATCTTATCATCATTTGATGCATGTAGTTCATCATTGTACATTTTTACATACTCTTTCCTCACTTAATTAGTATGATCATAACTATTAGTCTTTCCTCATTTCACCACTTCATACACTCAACAATAAGAATTCAATACATGTATATTCACATGCACTCACAATACAAGTATGCTTGTGCAATTTAATATCACATAATATCATCAATAATAACAAAATCCCGTTCAACTTAATTTAAGCATACTCAAGTGCAAGGTTCCCTCATTAAAACCTCTTTAACTTCACTAACATTTATTCATTAACATCTTAAAATCATAAATCCCCCTTCCATGGTTTTGATCTTAAAAACCCCATTCCAATTTACTTAATTACTCACCATTATTCCTTCCAAAAATTCCATACATCCATTGCTTAAATAATTTAATTACATAATGTCCTTAATCCATTTATTTTTCTTGACCCTAATTTACCCATTAGGGTTTGCCCATTCTTCCTCCTTTCATTGGATGGATTTGAAATACAAGGCCCATGACAATTTGGCCATTATTTAAATCCAAGAAATGGACCCATTTATAAACCTTAAAAAAAACTAACCTCTTGTTTTAGAAAATACTTACAATCCGACGGCTCCTCCGACTTTTCCTTCTCCTCTCGGATTCCTTGGCCTTCTCTTCTCTTATTTCCCTTGATTGGTTGGCTAAGATGTGCTTGACCCAATGAAAAACCCCAATACTTGGGTCAGCTAAGATAGGATTAGATTTGAGAGAGGGAAGGGAGGAGAAGATGGAGATAACTAACCCAAGGTCTTGATCTTGGAGTGATGGGCCCAGGCTTGCACTTCTCCTCTCTTTCCTTCTCTTCTTCTCTTCCTTTCTTAATTTTTTTCTTCTTCTTTCTTTCCTTGGTGTGGGACGGTGGTGGAGAGCAAGAGAGGAAAAAATGAGATAGGAATGGAATTTGAGAGATAAGATAAAAACCAACACCTTTCGGTTTCTTAAACTTTACTCCACCATTTAATTCCTTCACCAACCCATATAAGATTTTTATCATGCTTTATGGTGGTGGTTGGGATAACCACCACTAGCCAACGTTTTTTTTTTTTTTTTGGGTCTTTGAAATGAGATGGTTTTGGTCTCCCCTCTTTGACCACCTTTTTTATTAGCTTAATTAATTAATTAATTGGATCATTAGGTTAAGTTAATTAATTCCCACTTTATCTTCTTTAATCTCCTTGACTCTTCTCCATTACTCCACCCATGGTTGACCAATTCAACCTTGGTGGCCGGCCCCACCAATCCTTGGTCCACACGCCACCTCACTTGGTGAGGTGGAGGTGGGTCCCAATCGGCCACATCATCTTGGTCTAATTAGAATTAGCTTAGGTGATTTTCACATCAACTAATCCAATCCATTCACTCTTATTGGATCATCATTGGGCCCATGGCCCAATTAAAATTTACTTCTTACCTATTTACCTTAGAGCTTACATTATCTTGACCCATTGGGTCCCAAATGGGTATTGGGCCCAATTTGACCATGCTTGGCCCAATTGACCATCATTGACCCCTTAAATGAATTTAAATCCAATCTATAGTCCATTGGTCCATACTTGGGCCTTTGTCCAAATCTTGATCCATTTACCCTTTATTCCATCAAATTTCCAATTTCCACCATTAAAATAAATAATATCCACCTATATATTGATTTACAAATTTCGGGCCATTACACCAACGATCAACATAACAACCTTTCTAAAATCATAAGCATGAATCCATAATCTTCATGCTTGAAACCCCATAAACTTATTAATAACTTCTATGGTTTTCATTATCAACAATCCAATAAAATGAACCATCACCCTTCCATGGGGTTCGGCCCTTGATCATGGCCGAACCCTATGGTTCATCAACTTTTCATTAGACCATTTAAAATCCCTTTTTAAAACATGTAGAATTAGTCCATGGTTTTCATCCTTAAAATTCCATAATTAAACCATATTTTCCATGGTTTTCATCTTTTCAAAACCCTTAATCATTACCAACTCAACTCCATTAAAATTTATCATTATCATCTCTCATTCTTCTTCCATGGGGTTCTGCCATGCACCATGGCAGAACCCTATGGTCCATTTTTTCCATTAAAATTAACCATAGTTCTTAAACAAAAATCGGAATCACTTACCAGTTCCGCGACTCCTTCGGCTTGTTCTTGCTCTTTCAATCCTTCTTCTTTACTTAGCTTCTTTCCACTTCTTCTTGATCTTCCCAAGCCGTGGCCACCTTGTTTTGCTGCTCTTGTGCTTGCTGCCGTGTGCCTCCCTTTGTTAGCAATTTGAATGCTGTGTGCCCCTCTCTTCTCTCCTTATATTGCTTACAACTTCTCCCAATTTAGAAGGTATCAAGATAGCAATTTCTAGTGCTCCTTTCCCTTGGTCGGCTGCCCTTTCTTTTCTTAATTAATCCAATCTTAGAATGTACTAAGATAATTAATTCCCTATGCCGTGTACACTTGCATTGGCTCTCTAAGATTAGCAAGTGCCATGCGCCCCTTTGTTTCCCACTTTGGAAGGTGCCATGCGCCCCTTGCTTCCTTTCTTTTTATCAACTTCTAATTAATTCTAACTTAGAAAGTGTTGATATAACAATTGCCCTTTCTAATCAAAGAAAGTATCCCTCCTTAAGACATTCCAATTCATGCGCATATTTCAAGGATTTCTCATCAAAATTCGGCCATGCACAATCTAACTTAATTTTTATTATCTTCTCAAGATATTATTGCATATCATCATGGATATGAAAATCCCACAAATATCTCATGTGCATATTCCTAGATTTTTACATCTGAAATTCGGCCATGTAATCTTTTATTTAATTTTGGACATAATGCATCACTAAATTAATTCAACCCCATTTCATTCTTAATGAAACCATTTATGAAAATCGTTGGGTCTTAATTGGGCAAAGACCCAACATTTTACCCATCTTAGATCCATATCTAAAATTCATAATTTAAATGGGTAATTTACGTAAATATTTATAACTTGAAAATCCGAGGTGTTACAGGATGAAACTCCAAATGAAGCTTTAATGAGGGAGGTGAAGAGTCTTGTTGTTTCAAAAGACACCTTCAAGGGTTACATGTTGGAATGGTGGGAGTTTCATCTCATGGGATGAAACTCCAAAGGAAGCTTTAATGAGGGAGGTGAGGAATTTTGTTGTTTCAAAAGACACCTTCAAGGGTTACACGTTGGAATGGTGGGAGTTTCATCTCATGAGATGAAACTCCAAAGAAAAGTGTTAACGAGGGAGGTGAAGAGCCATAGTTGTTACAAATGGGCATCACCCCAAAGGACATCACCCTTGGCCAAATTACATTACACAACATAGTAAGTTATTTGCTTCATCTCACTCTCTCCCTCTCAGTCAAGGCCGATCCCCTTCTCATTGGCAAAGGGAGAACACTTAGCGTTTTTATCTTAAATCTTCTCTCCTTCTCCCTCTCTCAAACATACACCTCTTGGCCGAACCACTCCTAGAGATTTTATCAAGATCAATCTCGTCCAAGGATCAAGAAGGAAGGAAGAAGAGGCTGAGGAAGAAGAAGATCAAAGGAACAAGGAGGAGTGAAAGAAACCGGAGGAGTCGCGGAATCGGTAAGTGCTCAATGTGATTTTATTAAGTAAGATGGTCAAGGAACATGGTCCGGCCATTGCATGGCCGAACCCTAATCTTGTTGTGGCTAAGGACTTATGCATTATCATATGGGAAATGGTGGATGATCAAGGATCATGGTTTGGCCCTTGCTTGGCCAAACCCTAAATTTTATATACAAGAACCATCAAGGACCAAAAAGGGGTTGGATGAGGTTCGGCCGTACATCATGGCCGAACCCATCATGTAACGTCCCGTCCTTTTCACTCGAAATCAGAGTCTATTTTTTTTTTTTTAAAGTGATAAAGAGCGGGACATCACGACGTGAGCTAAGTCCGAGCTTCCAAAGCCCGACCCCTAACTGGCCAACCATACTTGTGCGTGGACCAAGTCCACTAAAATGGTTCACACATACTCAAGTTAACTTGCGGAATAAATCATGTATGGGGAATTACAATAGGATAACAATCCTATTCCATTTTAGATAGCAAAGTAGTCGAACACTTAATAATAATTATCATAACTTAAATATCCAAACATTAACCATCCAATCCATAGCAAATATACCTACGTTATTAGAATGCTAGCTATTCAAATACATAATCCATGAATAACTTAATCATCCAAGCTCCTAAGCTTGGCTCCAATCACGTCCTCGTTCCGTTCCCTTCCTGTGTCATCAACTAGGGTAGAAGTAGGGCGTTAGAACAACGTGCCCAGGAGGTATTCCAATTAGGGCTAACACATGGGTTAGTATATAAAATCCAGGTATAATATATCATATCATACTTGTAAAGCATCATATCCAAAACAGAGTATGATAATAGAGATCCAATCATACAGATAAAAACTAGAAACCATGCATGATAATAAAGATCATAATCATGCCGATTCAATGCCATGCTATGCTATCATATGCAATGAGTCCCACCCATCACAAACTCATAGTATCCTCTTGATGGAATGCTCATCATCAAGGTCTTCATACATAGTATCCTCTTGATGGGATTCTCATCATCAAGGTATCATATATAGTATCCTCTTGATGGAATTTTCCTCATCAAGGTATCCCCCACTAGTGCTTTACGGACGCCCCGACGGAGTGTGGGTCCCCGGTTAAAATACCCCTCACGACTTACGGACTCCCCGACGGAGCGTGGGTCTCCGGTTACATTCCATCCTTCCCATGCCATGCATGAGATGCAAATGCCAACATGCTTTAGAATATTACAAAACATAGCATGAAAATCCCATAATTGCAACATATTGTTTGATACCAAAATAACTTATCAAACATGAAATAAAATCATCATAAGTACATAATACATATCCATGGTTTCAATGATGTAGGAATCCTACCATGACCACTAAGTGTCCTTGCTTCTTAAACCATCGACTGCTCCCTATCGCATCCCACTTGTAAAGTCTCGTTACTTTATTTACACCACAATCAATCAAACCAACAACCCATTTGATTCACATCAATGTCTTAAATCATATACACACCTTGTGGGGTTCGGCCATACACCATGGCCGAACCTCACTTATTTTGTTTTAGTCCCTCCTTTGTGTTCTTAAGCTCAATCACACAATTCCATTGATTTGTCCATTTATACATTACTCATCTAACCCAGTCCAAAAACAACAACTTGTGGGGTTCGGCCATACACTATGGCCGAACCTCACCTATTTGATTTTATTCTTTCCTTTGATTCACTACTTCCTAATTTCTTAGTTAATCACTTAACAATAAATCATCCACCGTTGGTAACCACCTAATCCATAAAACCTTGGTCCATGAAAATCCATCTTAGTGGGGTTCGGCCATACAACATGGCCGAATCTCACCATTTTTGTTTTGGTTCCTCTTTCAAAATCACTTGGCCCTTTTAATTAAATCCAATCACTAATCCATTAATCCAATCATTCACACATAAAGCATCTAACACTATTAACACATAAGTCCATAAAATTCATTAGTGGGGTTTGGCCATATACCATGGCCGAGCCTCACCATCTTGATTTTATGCTCATCTTTCAACCCTTTGATCTTCAAGTTAGATGCAAGATCATGACCTCTACATCTAATCACTTGTTCCATATATGTTTATAATTGATAACCATTTAAACCCAACAAATATTTTCCATGGGGTTCGGCCATACACCATGGCCGAACCCATGGTTCATCCTTTTCACCTTTTATTACATTCCATGCCATTAATCATCCATGGTTAATTAATTGGTTTATTTACTTATAACCAAGTCCCAAAACTGATCACCAAAACGTTCATGGGGTTCGGCCATACACATAGCGAAACCCAATGATATCTAAATCCATAAAAATACTTGGTGGGGTTCGACCATACACCATGGCCGAACCTCACCCTTGGGTTTTGGTGCTCCCCTTTTCCCATTCTTAGAAATCCAACAACTCAACACCTTTATAAATTATTAACCATCTTCAAAATTAATTAAACATGACAAACCATCCATCATTATCTCCCAATGGGGTTCGACCATGTAACGCCCGCCCCTTTTCACTATGGTACTTAGCCGAAAATCAGAGTCTATTTCTTTTTTAAAAGAAAAGTGACAAAGGGTACGGGACGTCACGGCGCGAGTTAAGTCCGAACTTCTAAAGCCCGGCCCTTAACTGGCCAACCCTACGTGTGCGTGGAACTAAGTCCACGAGAACGGTTCACAGGTAGAAAGTAAGCTCGCGGAATTATAACTTAATGCGGAATTAAAATAGAGTCTATCCTACCAATTTTTAGATAGCAAGGAAGTTACATTACTTAAAATACTAAATTACCTCAAAATCATAATGTCCAAAAGTAAAGTCCAAACCATAACAAGTAATCTAAATTATTGCAGTCCGACGAGCTAAGTTACTCAAATTACATTTCCAAAATAAACTTAAATAATTTAACTAGCTCGCTCCCCCAAGCTCCTACGCTTGGCTCCCGTCGCGTCCTTCATTTCCGCCATCCCCTGCGTCATCAGCTAAGGTGGAAGTAGGGCGTTAGACAACACGCCTAGTACGTACTCCGAGTAGGGCTAACACATGGATTAGTGATACAATGCATATACGGAATAATATAACAAAGCCATGAAATTAATGCCATGCCATGGGTGTTTTATGTCATGAGTCCCACCCATCATCCTTACCATTGTACAATGTCCTTTTTCAATCATACATAATGTCCCCCTTGATGGGAAAACCTCATCAAGATAAATCAACACAAGTGTCCCCCTTGATGCAAAGCCTCATCAAGGTATAATAACAAATACAAATATCCCCTTTGATGGAAAAACCATCATCAAGGTATCCCCATGTTTGCTTCTCGGTCGCCCCGACGGAGCATGGACTCCGGTTCCATTCTTATCCCTCCCATGCCATGCATGAGATGTAAATGCAATATGCCATATAATATATAAACCATAGCCATAAAAACCCATCTTAAACATATCATATGACTACCAAAATAATTAAAGAAACATCCATACACATATAATCCATGGCTTACAATAAGGTTGGAATCCTACCAAATACCGACTAGTATTCCTTTGCGTTTCCGTTCCGAATTCGATCGCCAATCGTGTACCGCTTGCGATGTCCCGATACCTTATTATACATCATCAATTAGACCCATGTTTTAATCATGTCCAAGTCCATTATCCAAGCCTTAGTGGGGTTCGGCCATACACCATGGGCGAACCCTATTAATTAGGTTTGTGGGTCCCATTTAATCCCTTAACCATCTTGAACTTGTGGGTTTAAAACCTAGCAACATATGCTTCATTTAACCATACATAAAGTCATCATTTAAAGCACCTAAGTCCATGATCAACCTCCATGGGGTTCGACCATACACCATGGCCGAACCCATGGTTCTTCATTTTGGCTCATATTTACGTTTTATGCCACTCCTCTTCCATGGTTAAATTACCTCTTCTATCCATGCACACTTAAGTCCATGACTGACCCATAAACTTGGATCCATTAATGACTCATCAACCATGTCATAAGATCATTAAAACAGCTCCTTTACTTAACCTAATCCCCATTAATTTAAACACATACATAACTCCAAATTTAGCCCATCAAATGGCTCACAAATGGGCCATGGGTTCGGCCGTACACCATGGCTGAACCCATGATGCCTTCTCCTCATTTTTCTTAACCCATCTCACCCATTAGGGTTTGTCCATTTCTCATCCTTTCCTTGGATGGATTTTAGATAGATGGCCCATAATATTTTGGCCATCATTTAATCCAAGAAAATGGATTCCATGATCTCGTTTTAACCCTTAAAAATGTAAATTCTTGTTTGGAGATACTTCCCAATCCGGCGGCTCCTCCGGATTCCTTTTGCTCCTCTTGGTTCCTTGGCCTTCTTTCTTCTTCTTCTCCTTGTTGTTCGGCCAAGATGAAGGTAGATTGAGAGAGGAAAAAGAGGAGAGAAAAGGAGCTATCCTAAGGTCTTGAGAGTGGTGGTCGGCCAAGCTTGGGTGCCTTTGTTTCTTTTCTTCTTCTAAGTCTTTCCCTCTTTCTCTTCTTTCCCCTTGGTGTTTTCTTTTCTTTTGGTCTTGGGAGAGGGAGGGACGGTTTTGGAGAGTGAGAGATGGAAAGATGGAAATGAGATGGGAATGAGATGAGAATGGGGTGGAGGAATGAGATGAAAACCCATCTCATCCCTTTGGTTTGCTTGGGTCACACTCCTCCATCATTTCCATTCACCAACCAAGTATGGGCTCACATGCCTTAGTGGTAGTGGTTGGGATGAAACCACCACCATGCCAACGGTTTTGGGGTCTTTAGATGGGTGGTTTGGTCTTCCCATCAAATCCATTGACCATCCATCATGGAGAGGGGTATGGGCTCACATGGTTTTGGTGGTGGTGGTTAGGATGAAACCACCACCCTTGGCCAACGGTTTTAGTGTGTTTGTCCAAGTGGTTTGGGTGGTTTCAATGAGATGAAACCACCCCTTTGACTCACCCCTTTGACTCCTCCTTTGACTCATTTGACTCACTTAATTATTTAATTAACTCATTTGGTTAATTTGATACTTAATCTTAGGTCACTTAATTTCATCATTCTATTCCATTTAATTTCCTGAATTCTCCTCCATGAATCCACCCATGGTTGACCAAGTCAACCATGGCGGTCGGCCCCACCAATTCTTAGCCTACCCGCTGTAACACCCTGCTCTTTTCACTCTAATAATCAGAGTTAATTTTTTTTTTTTAAATATAATAATCAACCAAGTGATCGGGGCGGAGTGTCACGACGCGAGTTAAGTTTGACTTCTAAAATCCGACCCTTAACTGCCCAAGCCCATGTGCGTATGGATTAAGTCCATAAGAATCGATCCACACATGGTACAATAAACTTGCGAAATATACTTAGTCTTAATCTAACTGAGGTTATAATAGATCCTAAGACTAATCCATTTTTTTAACTTAAGATAGCAAAGTACATAATCATAATCTCCAAAAATTACTAAACAATCTTAACTAATCGTTCAATCAAATCATCCAAAATAAATCAAACCATAGCATCTACTTAACTACTTATTACATGCCAACACATCTAATTACCAAATTACATTGTCCAGATATGTAATGGCCCGAAATTTTTAAATCAATAAATATGTGGTTATTATTTATTTTAATGATGGAAACTGAGAATTTTAATGGAATAAATGTTAAGTGAATCAAAATTTGGGCAAAGGCCCAAGTATGGTCCAATGGACCATGGGTTGGATGAAATTCATTTAATTGGTCAATAATGATTAATGTAATGGCCTGAATTTGTAAATCAAAATATATGTGGTTATTATTTGTTTTAATGGTGGAAATTGGAAATCTAATGGAATAGAGGGTAAATGGATCAAGATATGGACAAAGGCCCAACTAGGGCCCAATGGACTATGGATTGGATTTAAGTTTACTTAAAGGATCAAAGATGGTCAAATGGGCCAAGGATGGTCAAATTGGGCCCAATACCCATTTGGGACCCAATGGATCAAGATGATGTAATCTTTACGGTAAATGGGTAAGATGAAAATGTAATTGGGCCATGGGCCCAATGGTGATCCAATTGGAATGTATGGAATGGATTTAAATCACCTAAGTTAATTTGAATTAAGGCAAGGTGATGTGGCCAAGTGGGACCTACCTCCACCTCATCAAGTGAGGTGGCGTGTGGACCCAAGATTTGGTGGGGCCGGCCACCATGGTTGAATTGGTCAACCATGGGTTAGGCATAAAGGGAATTTAAGCAAGTGGAGTTAAGTTGAATGAAATTAATTAACTTAATGATCCAATTAATTAGTTAATTAAGCTAAGTTAAAAAGGTGGTCAAATGGTCAATGAAAGACCAAAACCACCCATTGGAGGACACAAAAAACGTTGGATAATGCTGTTGGGTCAAAAAGCATAAAAAATATCTTAGGCTTGGTTGGTGGGAAATTCATGTTAAAGTGTAAAGTAAGCTACCTTGGGATAAGATGGGTTCTCATCTTATCCCATTCTCATTTTTTTTTTACTCACTCCATCTCTCCCATTTTCTCATTGCCGTCCCTCATGCCCAAGAAGTGGAGAGGAAGAAAACCATGGAGGAAAGAAGAAAAGAAAGCTAAGAAGAGAAGAAAAAATTCAAGTAAAGGCCCACCACTCCAAGATCAATGGTTGGGATCTTATTTCTCACCATCTCCTTTTCTCTCTCTCTCTCAAGCAAATCCTACTATGGCCAAACCCAAGGTTGGAGGTTGTCACCATTGATCAAGCACCTTAGCCGATTAAACAAGGAGAGGAAGAAGAAAGGAGGCCAAGGAAGCCGACGGGAGTGACGAAAGTCGGAGGAGGCGTTAGATTGTAAGTAATTCCTAAACAAGAGATTTGGATTTTTAGGGTTTAAGTTTTGGGATCCATTCTTGTTAAATTTGATGGTGGCCAAATAATCATAGGCCTTGGATCTCAAATCCATCAAATGAAAGGTTGGAAAAATGGATAAATTAAGGTTAAGAACAAATTAAATGGATTAAGGATATTATGAAATTAAATTAGTTAAACATGGAGAATGGTTTATGATTTTGAGGTTTTTAATGATTAAATGTTGGAAGATTAAAAAGGGGTTTTTATGAGAAAAACCATGGTAGGTGATTGATTAAATTATTAGGGTTTGTAAGAATGGAAGCAATGGATAATGATTTAGGGTTTTAAGTGGTTAATGATTAAATGTAAGTGGCTAGTGAATTTTAAAAATTCAATGAATGAATGTAGTGATTTTGAAAGGGGTAGAAATAATGATTTAAAAAAAATAAAACCATGGAGAGGTTCTTGGTGGATCTAAAAGTATTTGGATCATGACGACAATAAGGAAATATTGGTGGCTTGAATGAACCTTAAATATAATTAAGGTTGACCAAATGTAATGATCCAAATGTGGTTAAGAGTAATGGTTTAAAAGTGTGATTTAAACCACCTCAAGGAAGGATTTATTTGGGATCTAAATGATGTAAATAGACCCAAGAAAAAAATGGGAAAAGGACACCCATGACCCATTTGTAGGTCAAGTAATGGGGTATGTATGTGTGTGAATGAATAAGAATTAGGTTAAATAAATGGGAAATGTTGGTAGTGTTGGTGGACCAATGTAGACCTAATGTTGATAGTTGCAATGGGAATGTGGCTAAGTTAATGGACTTAAATGTGATTAAAGAATGATGAATTAAATGTATGGTTTAGGTTATCTCAATGGAGGGACTTGTGATGAATCTAGAGTGTAACCAAAGACCTAAGGAAAAATGGGGATTTTGGTTCAGTTGAAAGGGCTGATTTTTAATGAACCTATGAGCCATTGTTATGAGCCACTTAATGGTCTAAGTATGGGGTTATATATTTATGTTTTAAATAAATGGAGGTTAGGTTAATTAAATGGTTAATTGCTAATGTTCTTATGTCATGGTTAATGAGACATCAATGGACCCATTTTTGTGAACCAATGGATAGGCTAAGGTTAAAGTCTATGGATATGCTTTAGCTAATGGGGATTAGGTTAAGATATGGTTGTATCTCATGATTGGTGAGTGTATGGATCAATTATGAATAAAGGGAATGAGTGGATAATGGACTCATTGTGGGTTAAATGCATGATGTAAACCCCATGGAAAGATTTGATGAATGGGGTATTTTGAACCCATGACCCATTAACCATTTAAAGGGTTAAGTATGGGGTTTTGTATGGGTTTAAAGGAATAAGGGTTAGGTTAATAAAAGGACTAATTTTATGATCACATGATATGGTTGCTGGGTCATTAACGGACCTAAGTTATGGATCATTAATGGGTCTAAGTTATGGATCCATTATAGACCATAATGTGTATGGAAGAGGGAGTGAATTATCCATGGAAAAGTAATGGCAAAACAGTAAATATTGGCCAAAATGAGGAAAACCCACTAAGACATGATGTATGGGCTTAGAAATGGTTAAAACATGGACTAATTGTTAATATGTAATAAGGTACTACATATGGTACAGGACATCACAAGCGGTACGCGGATCGGCGACCGGGTCTGTCGAACGGAAACGGAAGAAAGAACGCTAGTCGGTATTCGGTAGGATTCTAACCTTTTTGTAAGCCATGGATTGAGTGATGGTTTCCTTGAATTATTTTGGAAATTATATGGTATGTTTTAAGATTGGTTTTGAATTATGTATTATGTAGGGGTTTTTACTTGATTTATTCCGGTAAGCATATGATTGGTTTAAAATGGGTTTTAATGCTATAATGTGATTATTGAGGCTTTGCTTGATCTATTTTGGGTAATCAAGTTATATGCTTTATTGATGGGATTTTCTTTAAATGCCATGGTTTGTTATTATATTCATTACATGGCATATGGCATCTACATCTCATGCATGGCATGGGAGGGATATGACAGGGGAAGGATGAAATGAAACTGGAGTCCATGCTCCGTCGGGACGACCGATAAACAGACATGGAGTTATTTTGATGTGTTGGATGTATCAGGGATGTTGTATGTAATTATGATACCTTGATGATGGTTCTTCCATCAAGGGGGAGGATTTGTGATTGTTTTATATCTGGACGAGGTTTTGCCGTCCAGGGGAATGATTTGTGATTGTTTTGTATCTGGACGAAGTTTTGCCGTCCAGGGGAATGATTTGTTATTGTTTTATATCTGGACGACGTTTTGCCGTCCTAGAGGGATGATTTGTGATTGTTTTATATCTGGACGAGGTTTTGCCGTCCAGGGGGATGATTTGTGATTGTTTGTATCTTGACGAGGTTTTGCCGTCAGGAGGATATGACAGCATGATGGTATGGATGATGGGTGGGATTCATAACACAGACACCCATGGCATAGCATTCATTGTATAGTTTTCGTTATACTATTATCTATATGCTTTGTTATCACTAATCCATGTGTTAGACCTACTCGGAGTCCTAGTGGGCGCGTTGTCTAACGCCCTACTTCTACCCTAGCTGATGACGCAGCAAATGCCGGAGCAGAAGGACGGGATGGGAGCCAAGCTTAGAAGCTTGGGGAGGCGGACTGTTTACTTTATTAAAGTTTATTTGTGGGAAATGTATATTTGAACAGTTTAGCTTGTCGGACTGTATAATTAGATTACTTCATATATTTTGGTTTATTTTGGAAGTTGAGACGTTGTGATATTTTGGTAATATTATGAATGTTATCTTCCCTGCTATCTCAAATTTGTAGGACAGTCTTTATAGTAATTCCGCACGTAGTTTAATATTCCGCGTGCTACTTCTACGTGTGAATCACTCTCCGCGGACTTCGTTCCACGCACACGTAGGGTTGGCCAGTTAAGGGCCGGGCTTTACAAGCTCGGACTTAACTCGCGTCGTGACGTCCGCGTCCTTTGTCACTCTTCTTAAAAAAAAAAAATAGACTCTGATTTCGGTGAAAAGGGGCGGGCGTTACAAGATAAATCAAATAACAAGTCCGTAAATAGTCTATTCAAAGTCCATTTAAATCATTTAAACCGCCTAAGCTTCTTTGCTTGGTCCCCTTCTTGATCCTCATTCTTTGTCTTTCCTGCGTCATCCACTAAGGGTAGAGATAGGGCTTTAGATCAACGCGCCCAGTAGTGTTTCAGAATAGGGCTACCACAAGGTTAGTATAAAATATGCAAATAATATAATAATACATGTGTGTCAAAATTCCATAAAAACATGCTATGTATGAAATAAACATGTAATGAGTCCCACCCATCACCATTCTACATAGCCTCCTCTTGACGGGATTCTCATCGTCAAGGCACCCCACAGTGGTCTTTCGGACGCCCCGACGGAGTGTGGCCTCCGAATTCCTCTTAATGGGATTCTCATCATCAAGGTACTCCACAGTGGTCTTTCGGACGCCCCGATGAAGTGTGGCCTCCGGATTCCTCTTGATGAAAGAGATCAATCCAAGGACTGATTAAGCAACCAGCTGCTGCTCTTGGTTTTGAAAGATGGAAACCGTCCAAGGAAGAGAAAGAGATATCCAATTCTTGATTCCAAATGGGGTGATCAGCCAAAGAGATGGGTTTTGATTAAACCCATGTGTAACTCTCATTGTCTTAACACAAAGTCTTTTATGTTACTTGGGGGTTTCATCTATGAAATGAAACCTCCCCAAGGTCTCAACGTCTCCCATGGATGGTGTCTGTGTAACCTCCCCTTTCCTTAAGGTCTCACATGGGGGTTTCATTTTGAGATGAAACTCCCATGTGCTGCACCGTCCCTCCATTGGTTGCCTCATTGTTTTGGCTTGTGTAACAGCCACCTCTCTAATGTGTAACTCCATAAAACAGTAGCTCCATTCAGCTCCATTTGATCCTCATCAACGTCCCATGTGGGAGTTTCATCATTGAAATGAAACTCCCCTCCTCCAAGTGTGAACACACTTTGTAACTCCCATTGGTTTAATATCTATTTTGGAGTTTCAACTTTTAAATAAAAAACTCTCCATGTTCCAACGACTAGCCCCTTGGTTAACCTTGTATTTGTAACTCTCAAACAGCCATTGTTTTAGCTTAAGTAATCACTACCTCTCCATTTGGAGCTTCATGCAAAACATAACACTCCCATATAATTCCAACGTGTATATGGATTTAAATTTTTGAAATACAACTCCCCACAATTGTAACTCCCAAAACCATCACCCATTCATTTTTTAGAATGGGAGTTACATGCATGGAAAGCCTCTCATGCAGCCAACGTGTGGAGTGATTTTAATTTGAAATTACAAGCCTTCTCCCTCACATTTACTCAACTCAATCATTTAATTTAACTCCATCAAAACTCAATCATTAAATCAACTCAACTCATAACTTCATCTCAACTCATCACCATCATTTAATTTATCTCAGTCCCACTCAAACATTACTTAAATTTAACCCAATTAAGTTTTGAACTCACAAATTGATTAATCATATCCATCTCGACCCATTGGGTCCAATTTGACCATTTTGACCCATTTAACGAAATTTGACCCAATTATGATTCTTGACCCGTTTAAGTACATCTTATCCATTTATTTGTCTTGTAAACAAAACTACCATCCTTTGGGTCTTGATTGAACCATTGACCCATTTAAATTCAAATCAAATATATCACAATGGAAATTCCGTAAATATGGATAAATTCATGTAAATTATTATCTTTGAAATTCCAGGGTGTTACACCCGCCACCTCACTTGATGAGGTGGAGGTGGGTCCCACTCGGTCATGTCCCTTGGTCTAATCAAGATTAAACTTAGATGATTTTACATTAATTAAATCAACTTAATTCACTTTGATCCTCCTTATTTCCCTTTGACTTATCCATGGTTGACCATGATAGTCGGGCCCACCTAAGTCTTGGTCCACACGCCACCTCACTTGATGAGGTGGAGGTGGGCCCCACTTGGTTATGCCATCTTGATTCATTCATAACTAACTTAGGTGATTTAATTAATTCCATTTCAATCCATTCCAACTAATTGGATCACCATTGGGCCCATGGCCCAATTAAATTCTCCTCCTACCCAGTTACCTTTGAGCTTAAATCATCTTGACCCATTGGGTCCCAAATGGGTATTGGGCCCAATTGACCATCCTTGGCCCAATAAATCATCATTGACCCAATTAAGTGAACTCATTCCAATCCATGGCCCATTGGACCATACTTGAGCCATTGTCCAAATTTTGATCTATTTAACATCTATTCCATCTAAATTCCCAATTTCCATCATTAAAATGAATAATAGCCAACATATATATCGATTTAAAAATCCGGGCTATTACAATACAATCCTCTTTTGAAAATTTCGTCCCTGAAAATTCAAGCGAAGTAAGGGTTCAAACAACTCATACAAAAATTTCCGGATGGGTGCTCTCATCTCTGACTCAAGTTCCCAAGTGGCTTCCTCATTGCCATGTCATTCCCATACCACTTGATGAACTGAATGGCGCGGTTCCGCAGCACCCTTTGTTCTCTCCTGATCACTCTGACCGGCTTCTCGACATACGTCACGTCGCTTTGCACATCGACGTCTTGCACATTCAACACATGGGAAGGATCGGGGTTGTACTTCCTTAACATGGACACATGGAACACATCATGCAAAGAGGATAACTGTGGAGGAAGCACCAACTGATAAGCAACCTCCCCACCCTCTTCAGGATTGGAAACGGCCCCACAAATCTAGGCTGACAGTTTCTCTTTCTTCCCAAATCTCATGTGTCCCTTCCGTGGTGAGACTTTCAAGAACACTAAGTCTCCCTCCCAAACTCAAGGAACCTTCTCCTCTTGTCAGCATAGCTCTTTTGACGACTCTGCGCAGTGAGTAGGTGTTGCCGTATCAGCTTAATCTGTACCGTGGTCTCCTCAACCAACTCGGGTCCAATCAGTGAAGGCTCACCGGCCTCTGTCCAGCACACTGGTGATCTGCATGGCCTACCATACAAGGCCTCAAATGGAGCCATCTGGAGACTTGCCTGGTAACTGTTGTTGTACGAGAACTCCACCAGTGGCAAGTGATCCTCCCATCTACCCTTGAAGTCTAGCATACATGCTCTCAACATGTCCTCCAATATCTGTATCGTCCTCTCCGACTGTCCATCAGTCTGTGGGTGGAATGCTGTGCTAGTCAACACGTTGGTCCCCCTAGCCGTCTGCATGCTCTGCCATACTCTGCTAGTGAATCGGCCATCTCTGTCGGACACAATAGTCCGGGGTATACCATGTAGTCTGATGATATCCCGAATGTACCATCGACCCATGTCTCAGATGAGTCTGTCGTCTTGATGGGAAGGAAGTGCGCAGACTTGGTCAATCGGTCTACCACAACCCATATTGCATCGTTGCCCTTTGATGACCTTGGCAACCCTGTCACAAAATCCATGGAGATGTGCTCCCATTTCCACTCCGGCACTGGTAACAGTTGGAGTAAACCCGGTGGCTTCTGATGTTCGGCCTTAACCCGCTGACAAGTTAGGCAGTGAGCAACAAACTCTGCCACATCCCTCTTGAGTCCATGCCACCAATAGTGCCTCTTAAGATCATGATACATCTTGGTGCTACCCGGATGAATAGAGAGTTTGGTCTGATATGCCTCAACCAACAACTCTCTTCTGCAGCTCTTAGGAACATATGTCCTACCTCGGAATGAAAGACCATGTCCCGGTCGTAATTCCCATTCTGGTATAACCTCACCTATAGACATCTTGGCCCAAATCTTCTCCACCTCTGGATCTGTCCGTTGCTCCTGTTCAATCTTGGAGACCATGTTGGACCGTATGATCAGATTGTACATACTCCCATTGTTCTTAATATACAAGTTGAACTCTCGGATGGTGTTCAGCATGTCCCACTCCATCCTGATCAAACTGGCCACTGATGCATGTGATAAGCGGCTGAGGGCATCTGCCACTTTGTTCGCCTTGCCAGGATGATATCGGAGTGCAAAGTCATAGTCTTGTAGATATTCCATCCACCTGCGTTGCCTCATGTTGAGCTCCTTCGGATCAAACAAATATTTCAGACTTTTGTGATCTGAAAGCACCTCAAACTTCTCACCATAAAGGTAGTGTCTCCAGCTTTTGAGAGCGAAGCCCACTGTGGCTAGCTCCAAATCATGTGTGGGATAAAGGCGTTCATGAATTTTCAACTGTCTTGAACCATAAACCACCACACGATGATCTTGACTGAGAACACACCCAAGTCCCTCTCCTGAAGCATTGCATTCCACTTCATAACTCTTGCCTTTTTCCGGCAAAATCAAGATGGGAGCGATTGTAAGCCTCTCCTTTAGCTCCTCAAATCTACGGCTGCACAGATCTGACCACTCAAATTTGACTCATTTCTGAGTGAGTCGGGTAAGTGGAGAGGCAATCTTGGAAAAGTCCATGATGAATTTCCGGTAGTAACCGGCCAAACCCAAAAAGCTGAGGATCTCGGTCACATTCGTCAGTGCTTTCCACTCTCTCACTGCCGCCACCATAGTTGGGTCTACGGCTATACCTTCTGCTGATATAATATGCCCCAAGAAGTTGACCTCAGATAGCCAGAACTCACACTTGCTGGCTTTGGCATACAACTGGTTCTTCCTCAAGGTGTCCAAGACTATCCGCAGGTGCTTAGCATGTTCCTCCTGACTTTTGGAATAGACCAGAATATCATCAATGAATACAATCACAAACTGATCCAAGTATGGACGGAAGATCCTGTTCATCAAATCCATGAACACAGCCGGTGCGTTTGTAAGTCCAAACGACATGACCACATACTCATATAGACCATATTGTGTCCTGAAAGCTGTCTTCTTTATGTCCTCCTCTCTAACCCAGATTTGATGGTATCCGGACATCATATCAATCTTGGAGAAGTGAGAGGAACCCCTAAGTTGATCAAACAAATCTTCGATCCTGTGCAAAGGGTACTTGTTCCTGACACTCAGCTAGTTCAACTTTCTATAGTCCACACACATCCGAAGGGTACCGTCCTTCTTCTTCACAAATAACACTAGGGTTCCCCATGCTAATGTGCTGTTCCGTATAAAACCCAGTCTGAGCAGTTCGTCAATCTGTTTCTTCAACTCGGATATCTCAGCTGGTGTCATCCTGTAATGTGGTAGTGATACTGGGGCAGTGCCAGGATATAACTTGATCTCAAAGTCTATCTCCCTCTTGGGTGGCAAACCAGGGAGCTCTGCTGGGAACACCTCCGCGTAGGCCATCACTACAGCCAGAAGTTCAGCCACTGGTGCCTTGTCTAATCTGATGCTGTTCAAGACAAGGTGGTTTAGCTCTTCATGCAGTCTTCTAGGGATGTCCTGTCTGTCAGCATGTACCACATACCACTTTCCCTCGGGTGACAAAAATATCACCCTACGAAGATGGCAATCAATGTTGGCCTGAAAACTAGCCAACCAGTCCATGCAGAAGATAACATCGTACTCGGTCATGTCGAGTACTAGATAGTTGAACTCGAATCTAAATCCAGCGAGTTCAGTGTTCAATGTCGTGCATATGAGTCCCAAAGATATGTCTCCAACGGGGGATACAATAGTGAGTGATGTGGACAGTTTCTGTACTAATGTGCCTGTAGCATATATGAATGCAGCAGATACAAATGAATGGGAAGCTCCAGAATCAAATAATGCAAAGGCATAGGAACTACCAACTACGGCCATACCTTGAATCACGGAGTGATCCACCGCTGCTGGAGGAGCTATGGTAAAAAGCCGTCCAGATCCTATAGGGTTTGGCGCCGGCCCCACCTGGTTGTAAGCCCTGCCTCCTCGTGACTGAGCTGGTCTAGCCGGAGAGCGGAAAGAACCCCTGAAGTGAGATGGTCTGCTAATCTGTGGACACTCCCTCTTGAAGTGGCCCTTTTGGCCACACTGGTAGCATGTGTTCCCACCCCGGGAAACCTGAGTGACTAATGCTGATGGGGAGGGCTGATTAGGGCGAAAGCCCCCTGTGGATCCAGTGGAAGGTGAGGGTCTGCTAAAGTTCGGGCGGAACTTCTTGTTTGGCTGAAATGTACCCTCCCATTCTGTCATAAGCGGTTGTCAAACCACACTATCTCGGCCATCTCATGCTCTGCTATAGTGGCCTTGCTGACCACCTCTGCCAGTGTAGGTGCCTTGAAGATGGTCAACCTGGCTCTAATGCTCAGCCGAAGGCCCTGCTCAAACTTACGGGCCCTCCGGTACTCCGTGTCCACCATAAATATAGCATAGCAGGACAACCGAAGGAACTCCTGGTAGTACTCTGCCATGGTCATGGAGCCTTGCACCAAAGATATAAATGCCTGGATATGGCGCTCCTTCTCCTCCTCAGGGAAGTAGTGGTCTAAAAACATGGCTGAAAACTGCTCCCATGTCATTGCAGTCTTCTCTCCTTCCAGAATGAGCGCCTGCTGTCGCTCTACTACCTCCCACCACTTGCCGGCACCATCTATCAACTGTGAGGAAGCCAGCAAGATCTTGTCTTCATGACTCGAGATCTTTAGTAGGGCTAAGATCTGAGTAACCTTCCTCAACCAGTTTTCTGCTCCGGCAGGCCCTCCTTTCCCATTGAAGTAAAGGGGGCGCTGTTGCTGGAAGTCCTTGACCATTTTTCGGTTATTGGAGTAGCTGATGGTCGCATTCCCGTTCAAGTGCTGTTGAAGGACAGAGGTGACCACCGCTTGGACCAATTCTTTCAACTCGGGAGGCACAACAGGTAGATTCACGCTATTTTGTCCCTCCTCTTGATGAGGTGGTTGTACCTCCTCTTCCTGATGAGGTGGTGGCACCTCTTCCTCTACACGTGGGTTTCGACGAGTCCTTCTTTTTGGAGGCATTTCCTAAGTCATCGAAAAATATTTATTGACTTAGTTCCTTCATAAAATTGTCGTGTTCATATTTTGGGGAAATTTGCCAAATAAGCATACTTAGTTTTTGGGGGAAAACTCCCTAAGTATTGTTTCTCATTTTGGGGGAAATTTCCAAATAAGCATACTTAGTTTTGGGGGAAAAACTCCCTAAGTATCAAGTATTCTTCTTTCCATTTGGGGGGAAATTGCCAAATAAGACTACTTAGTTTTTGGGAAAAACTTTCTAAGTATCAAGTGTTTCTTTTTAATTTGCGGAAAAATTGCTAGGTAAGTATACTTTGTTTTGGGGGCGGAAAACTTCCTAAGTATCAAATATTTTCTTTCAAGTAGGGGGAAACTTACCGAATGAGTATACTTTGTTTTGGGGGAAAAATTTCCTAGTATCAAAATGTCAGTGTTCTCATTTTTGGGGGAAATAAGCTCTATCTTGCTATGTTTGATAGATCTAACTTAGAGTGATTGTTCTTCCTTTGCTATCATTCTTTTTCGTCAAATGTTGCTCTCAGATTGAATGCTTCAGTCTGAGTCCAACGAAGTAAATTAACCCGGCTCCCGTGCAGCGGATTCCGAAGAGTCGGTCAGTTGGGATTCTTATCCGTCAATGAGACGTGAAACTGTCTTAATCTTACTTCGAAAGATTCATTCTTCCGAATTCGCTCTGATACCAACTGTAATGCCCGCCCCTTTTCACTATGGTACTTAGCCGAAAATCAGAGTCTTTTTTTTTTTTTTTTGAAAGAAGAGTGACAAAGGGTACGGGACATCACGACGCGAGCTAAGTCTGAACTTCTAAAGCCCGGCCCTTAACTGGCCAACCCTACGTGTGCGTGGAACTAAGTCCATGAGAACGGTTCACACGTAAAAAGTAAGTTCGCGGAATTATAACTTAATGCGGAATTAAAATAGAGTCTATCCTACCAATTTTTAGATAGCAAGGAAGTTACATTACTTGAAATACTAAATTACCTCAAAATCATAATGTCCAAAAGTTAAAGTCCAAACCATAGCAAGTAATCTAAATTATTACAGTCCGACGAGCTAAGTTACTCAAATTACATTTCCAAAATAAACTTAAATAATTTAACTAGCTCGCTCCCCCAAGCTCCTACGCTTGGCTCCCGTCGCGTCCTTCATTTCTGCCATCCCCTGCGTCATCAGCTAAGGTGGAAGTAGGGCGTTAGACAACGCGCCCAGTAGGTACTCCGAGTAGGGCTAACACATGGATTAGTGATACAATGCATATAGGGAATAATATAACAAAACCATGAAATTAATGCCATGCCATGGGTGTTTTATGTCATGAGTCCCACCCATCATCCTTACCATTGTACAATGTCCTTTTTCAATCATACATAATGTCCCCGTTGATGGAAAAGCCTCATCAAGATAAATCAACATAAGTGCCCCCCTTGATGGCAAAGCCTCTGTAATAGCCCGAATTTTCGAATCAATATATATTGGACATTTAATTATTTTAAATTGGAATTTGATGTGATGAAAATGCCAAATGGATCAACTTTGGGACAAGGGTCCAAGAATGGCCCAATTGGGCCATGGATTGGATGAAATCCATCTAATGGGTCAATGAGGACTAATCGGGTCAAGGATGGTCAAATTGGGCCCAATACTCATTTGGGACCCAATGGACCCAATTGAGGTAAGCCTAAGGTAAGGAGGGAATTTAATTGGGCCATGGGCCCAATGTTTACCCAATAAACCATGAATTGGAATTAATACATGTAATTGGTCAATGGTAAGTAATCGGGTCAAAGATGGTCAATTTGGGTCAAAGAGCCATATGGGACCAATGGGCCAAGGTAGGTAAGCCCTAAGATAAATGGGTAAGACAAGAATATAATTTGGTCATGGACCCAATGGTAATCCAATTAAGATAAATTAAATGGATTAGATAATTATAAAATTATCTAAGTTAAGATGTATCAAGATTAAGTGATATGGCCAAATGGGGCCCACCTCCACCTCACCAATTGAGGTGGCGTGTGGACCAAGGAAAAAGTGGGGCCAACCATCATGGTTGACTTGGTCAACCATGGATAAATTTAAGAAGACTAAGGTGGATTAAGGTAAATTAAATGGATTAAAATTATTGTAAAATTACCTAAGTTAAAATCAATGGAATTAAAATAACATGACCAAGTGGGGCCCACCTCCACCTCATCAAGTGAGGTGGCGGGTGGGGTAGGTATAGGTGGGGGCCGTCCACCATGGTTGACTTGGTCAACCATGGGTGGATTTATTAGATAGATAATTTAATGGAATTAAATTAGATGGAAATTAATTAACCTAAGTTAGGGCTTAACTTAATTAATTAGGTTGATTAATTAGGGTCAACATAAACAAGTCAAAGAGGACATGGGAGCCATGCTTGGTGGTTGGGTCTCAACCACCACCACCCAAGTCAAGCTAGCCCATGCTTGGTGGGTGGGGAAATTAATGTGGAGTCTAAGTCACTCCAACCACCTCCATCTCATTTCAAGCTACCCATTTCACTCTAGCCTCCATACACACAAGAAAAATCGTCCCCACCTTGCAAAGGAAAGAATGAAGAAAACTTAGAAGAAAACTTAGAAGAAAAAGAAGAGAAGAAGAGAAGAAAAGAGGTGGAACCTTGGATTCACCACTTGAAGATAAAGAGCTACCATCTTCATCATCTTCCCCTCTTCCCCTCTCTCAACCTAACACTATCTTAGCCGATCCAAACATGTCCCACCATTGATCAAGCTCATCTAGCCGATCATCAAGAAGAGGAAGAAGGAGAAAGGGCTAAGGAAAGCAAAGAAGAAAGAAGGACCGGAGGAGTCGTCGGGTGGTAAGATTTTCTTTAAACAAGATTTTATTTTTTAGAATATAGAATCCATTTCTTAGACTAAATGTGGCCAAAAACGTTGTGGGTCATGGATCTAAGATCCATCAAAAGATAAGATAAGAAATGGATAAAAATGGAGGAATGGATTAAGAAATGGAAGAATGGAATTTTTAAATGGAATTTTTAAGTCTTTATTAAAGCATAGGAAAATGGAAATTTTGATGAATTGGATGGACCTTAGGGTTCGGCCATGTAGCATGGCCGAACCCCATGTAAATGGTAATGAATTTATTAAGATGTTAAGGTTTAAAATTTTGGCAGAATGGTTAATGAGATTTAGATTTTTAAATGAGAAAAACATTAGTGATTTATGATTTTAAATAATGGAAGGCATGGGGATGATCTAAAATTTTTGGATCTCTAAGGTTGTATTAAAGCATGGAGAGTATGGAATTTTTTTAAAATGAATGGATGGACCATACATGGCCGAACCCCATGGTAAATAGGGATGATTTTAATTTGGATTTTTAAGGTTTAAAAATATGTTAGATGTTAATGTTTTTTTTTTAAATGGATGAATGCTAGTGATTATAAAGAGGATTTTAAATGAATGATTTAATTTCATTTGGTGAAGGAAAAATGGACCCAAGGGAATGGAAATAGGCACCATGGGTTCGGCCATGGTGTATGGCCGAACCATGACCCATTTGGAGGTCATGATTATGGGCCAATTATTGAATCATATATGGGTTAGATGATTACAAATTTAATTAAATTAGGTGGCTGTTTTTATGGATGTTAGGTCATGGTCAATGAAACCCTAATGGATCTAAATTAGGGATGAAGTTTGGACTTAAAAGATACATAAACGAATGTGATGATTAGATGGAATGAAAATGGTGATGATTAGTGATTTAAAAATGGATTATGTTTGGGACAAAACATGAGTCTTTGAAAATGACATCCAAAAAGGTGAACCCTAGGGTAATGATTAGTAGTTTTAATAAATGGAAAATGATGTAGAAGAATGCTAGATTTTAATGGATTTATAAAAATGATATGTGAGGTTTTAAATGGGACGAAAATGGGGGCTTAAATGGATACTTTAAATTCATTGGGGATTGGATTAAAAGGAGTAAAATGGACTCAAGAAAATGAAGATAGGGTACCATGGGTTCGGCCATGGTGTATGGCCGAACCCATGATCCCTTTGTGGGCCACCTTGAGGGCCAAATGTGAAAGGACATATGGGGTTAAATGTTTTTCAAAATTAAACAATAGGTGGCTGATTTTGGATATGTTATGGAATTATAAATGGGTCTAAGTTATGGATGAAATTTAGAATAGACATAAGTGGGTGAATGATTAATCATAGAGGAGAGAGTGGCAAAATGGTAATTATTAGCCACTTTGAAGAACCATGGGTTCGGCCATGGTACATGGCCGAACCCTATGTGGATTAGAAGTAAAATTCGATGCAATATGAATGATGAAAAGGAACGTATAGATGCTGCATTTTAGGCTCGCTCATTTGAATATTCGAAATGGTCAAAATCGGATCTATGTATGTGATTAAACCAAGGGATAATGGGCTAAGTTAAGGACCGATTTCGATAAACTTATAATGTAATTAAAGATCATTGAATGGATCTAGGGTTATGATTAGTTAGGAACTTAATCATGGATAACGTATGGACTAATTCAGTAAATGTAATAAGGTATCGGACGTCGCAAACGGTACGCGATCGGCGACTGGATTAACGAGCGGAAAACGTAACGGAACGCGACACGGTATTCGGTAGGATTCCTACCTTTTTGTAAGCGATGGATATGTGATGGTCTTTTAAATTATTTTGATTTGGCTTATGATATATTTATGATTATGATTTATCTTATGATAAGTTTTAAGTTATGAATCATATGGATTATATTTTAATATTATGCATTATATGGCTATGTATGATATGTTGAGTATATGGATTACATATATATTACATAGCATAATGCACTACATCTCATGCATGGCATGGGCGGAAAAAAATAAACAAACCAGAGTCCATGCTCCGTCGGGGTGACTGAGAAGCAAACATGGGGATATCTGAGGGGTCATAACCGGAGTCCATGCTCCGTCGGGGCGACCGAGAATCAGACATGGGGATAGCCTGAGGGCTATAACCAGAGTCCATGCTCCGTCGGGGCTATCGAGAATCAGACATGGGGATAGCCTGAGGGCGACCGAGAAACAAACATGGGGATAATACATTGTATGATCATACGGATGATGGGTGGGACACATGACATAGGCACCCATGGCATAACATTCATCACATGCTTATTTTGTTATATGTTATTTTATCGGTATATGTGTTATCACTAATCCATGTGCTAGCCCTACTCGGAGTCCTACTAGGCGCGTTGACTAACGCCCTACTTCTACCCTAGCTGATGACGCAGGGGATGGCGAAAGAGGTGGACATGACAGGAGCCAAGCTTAGGAGCTTGGGCAGTGCAGTCTTAGTTTATTTACGTTTACATTTTGGAGATGTAATTTTAAAGTAACTTAGCTTGTCGGGTTGTATAAGTTTACATTTCTTGCGATGGTTTGGACGTTACTTATGGACGATTATATTTTGTGATATAAATATGAACATAGGGGCATTTTGGTAATTCAATGTTGTATCTTCCCTTCTATCTAAAAAACCGGTAGGATAGACTCTATTATCATGTTCCACAATAATCATAATCCACGAGCTTACTTCCTACGCGGGAACCGTTCTCGTGGACTTAGCACCGCGCACGAGTGGGGTTGGCCAGTTAAGGGTCGGGCTTTAGAAGCTCGGACTTAACTCGCGTCGTGGCGTCCGCGCCCTCTCTCACTCTTCTATTTCAAAAAAAAAATATAGACTCTGATTTTCGAAAAGCGGGTGAAAAAGGGCGGGGCATTACAGCCTCATCAAGGTATAATAACAAATACAAATATCCCCCTTGATGGAAAAACCATCATCAAGGTATCCCCATGTTTGCTTCTCGGTCGCCCTGACGGAGCATGGACTCCGGTTCCATTCTTATCCCTCCCATGCCATGCATGAGATGTAAATGCAATATGCCATATAATATATAAATCATAGCCATAAAAACCCATCTTAAACATATCATATATTACCAAAATAATTCAAGAAACATCCATACACATATAATCCATGGCTTACAATAAGGTTGGAATCCTACCAAATACCGACTAGTATTCCTTTGCGTTTCCGTTCCGAATTCGGTCGTCAATCGCGTACCGCTTACGATGTCCCGATACCTTATTATACATCACCAATTAGACCCATGTTTTAATCATGTCCAAGCCCATTATACAAGCCTTAGTGGGGTTCTGCCATACACCATGGCCGAACCCTACTAATTAGGTTTGTGGGTCCCATTTAATCCCTTAACCATCTTAAACTTGTGGGTTTAAAACCCAGCAACCTATGCTTCATTTAACCATACATAAAGTCATCATTTAAAGAACCTAAGTCCATGATCAACCTCCATGGGGTTCGGCCATACACCATGGCCGAACCCATGGTTCTTCATTTTGGCTCATATTTACGTTCTATGCCACTCCTCTTCCATGGTTAAATTACCTCTTCTATCCATGCACACTTAAGTCCATGACTGACCCATAAATTGGATCCATTAATGACCCATCAACCATGTCATAAGATCATTAAAACAGCCCCTTTACTTAACCTAATCCCCATTGATTTAAACACATACATAACTCCAAATTTAGCCCATCAAATGGCTCACAAATGGGCCATGGGTTCGGCCATACACCATGGCTGAACCCATGATGCCTTCTCCTCATTTTTCTTAACCCATCTTACCCATTAGGGTTTGTCCATTTCTCATCCTTTCCTTGGATGGATTTTATATCCATGGCCCATAATATTTTGGCCATCATTTAATCCAAGAAAATGGATTCCATGATCTCTTTTTAACCCTTAAAAATGTAAATTCTTGTTTGGAGATACTTACCAATCCGGCGGCTCCTCCGGCTTCCTTTTGCTCCTATTGGTTCCTTGGCCTTCTTTCTTCTTCTTCTCCTTGTTGTTCAGGCCAAGATGAAGGTAGATTGAGAGAGGAAAACGAGGAGAGAAAAGGAGCTACCCTAAGGTCTTGAGAGTGGTGGTCGGCCAAGCTTGGGTGCTCTTGTTTCTTTTCTTCTTCTAAGTCTTTCCCTCTTTCTCTTCTTTCCCCTTGGTGTTTTCTTTTCTTTTGGTCTTGGGAGAGGGAGGGACGGTTTTGGAGAGTGAGAGATGGAGAGATGGAAATGAGATGGGAATGAGATGAGAATGGGGTGGAGGAATGAGATGAAAACCCATCTCATCCCTTTGGTTTGCTTGGGTCACACTCCTCCATCATTTCCATTCACCAACCAAGTATGGGCTCACATGCCTTAGTGGTGGTGGTTAGGATGAAACCACCACCATGCCAACGGTTTTGGGGTCTTTAGATGGGTGGTTTGGTCTTCCCATCAAGTCCATTGACCATCCATCATGGAGAGGGGTATGGGCTCACATGGTTTTGGTGGTGGTGGTTGGGATGAAACCACCACCCTTGGCCAACGGTTTTAGTGTGTTTGTCCAAGTGGTTTGGGTGGTTTCAATGAGATGAAACCACCCCTTTGACTCACCCCTTTGACTCCTCCTTTGACTCATTTGACTCACTTAATTATTTAATTAACTCATTTGGTTAATTTTGATACTTAATCTTAGGTCACTTAATTTCATCATTCTATTCCATTTAATTTCCTTAATTCTCCTCCATGAATCCACCCATGGTTGACCAAGTCAACCATGGTGGTCGGCCCCACCAATTCTTAGCCTACCCGCCACCTCACTTGATGAGGAGTAGGTGGGTCCCACTCCGTCATGTCCCTTGGTGTAATTAAGATTAAACTTAGATGATTTTACATTAATTAAATCAACTTAATTCACTTTGATCCTCCTTAATTCCCTTCGACTTATCCATGGTTGACCAAGTCAACCATGATAGTCGGCCCCACCTAAGTCTTGGTCCACACGCCACCTCACTTGATGAGGTGGAGGTGGGCCCCACTTGGTTATGCCATCTTGATTCATTCATAACTAACTTAGGTGATTTAATTAATTCCATTTCAATCCATTCCAACTAATTGGATCACCATTGGGCCCATGGCCCAATTAAATTCTCCTCCTACCCAGTTACCTTAGAGCTTAAATCATCTTGACCCATTGGGTCCCAAATGGGTATTGGGCCCAATTGACCATCCTTGGCCCAATAAATCATCATTGACCCAATTAAGTGAACTCATTCCAATCCATGGCCCATTGGACCATACTTGAGCCATTGTCCAAATTTTGATCTATTTAACATCTATTCCATCTAAATTCCCAATTTCCATCATTAAAATGAATAATAGCCAACATATATATCGATTTAAAAATCCGGGCTATTTTAGGCCATACACATGGCCGAACCCTATGGTTCCTTATTTCCATTTAAAAATTGTCATGTAACTATGATTGGTTCCCATACCTCCATCCATCTAAATCCTTTTAAGACTTTAACAAAATCAAACACATACTATTGTGATTTCCTTCCTTCAAATCCAATAACATACACCCAATGTCTTTTCCATGGGGTTCGGCCATACAAGATGGCCGAACCCTATGGCCCATGTTCTTCCCTTTTAAACATCATTTTAAACCATAAAACTTCTTTGACTCTTTCCTTGGGTTTCGGTCATGTACATGGCCAAACCATGTCCTTAACCATTTTCTTATTTAAGAAGGGTTTATTGAGCACTTACTAATTCCGTGACTCCTCCAATTTGTTCGTCACTCCGGCTTGTTCCTTTCCTTCCTTAGCCTTTCCTTCTTCTTGATTCTTTGGACGAAGATGATCTTGCTAATATAACTCCTTGGAATAATTCAGCCAAGTGATATGGATTGGGAGAGAAGCTTAGAATAATGCTCTAAATCCTTCTTGGCCTTTGAGAGGAGAACCGGCCTTGAGAGAGGGAGAGAATGAGATAGAATTCTCAAAGTGTTTGATCTTCTTTTCCTTGGAGTGCTGGTCTGCTAAGAGAGGGAGAGAGTGGGATGAGAACACCACAATTTTTCCTTGTCTTGTGAGGTAGGGACGGCCAAGGAAAGGAGAGGGAGAGAGTGATGTAAAATTCCAACCTTCCTTAGTTAATGAGAGTTACTCAAAGGTGGTGTCCTTTGGTGACACCCCTTGGTAACCCCCATGTCTTTTCATCTCCTCCTTTATGGTTTATTTGGGGGTTTCATCCTTGAGATGAAACACCCATGCCTTTTTATCTCTCATGTCCATTCGGCTGCAACATTTGTGGTGTCCCATGAGACCGTCCATCTCCCGTTTGATTCACATTAACGCCTCATGTGGGGGTTTCATCTTTGAGATGAAACTTCCCCCACCCTTTCTTTCCAACGTGTGAATGGTGTTTGAGTTTGAAACAATCAGCCCTTCAACTTCACCCTCCATTCTTTTGAATTTGAAACAACTCCCCAACTCTTGTGTAACTCCATAAACTTCCAACTCCATTCATTATCTATCTTGGAGTTTCATGCATGAGATAACCTCCCATTCATTATTTATCTTGGAGTTTCATGCATGAGATAACCTCCCATTCATTATTTATCTTGGAGTTTCATGCATGAGATAACCTCCCATGCATCCAACGTGTGGACCACCTTGAGCTGATCTCGGTGAAGTGCACCCCTCCAACTTTCCATCAACTCATTTAATTTACCTCATATATTTAACTCAACTCACCTTTTTAATTTAATTCATTTGAATCAACTCAAATATTTGATTCCATTTCCACCTCACATCACTGCCAAGCTAATTAAGCTTGAACTCACTTGGTGGTCAACATAGTCAACCATGACCCATTGGGTCCAAATTGGCCATATTGACCCAATTAACAACCTTTGACCCAATTAGTACTCTTGACCCAATTGAACATACCTTACCCATTTATTTTATTTCCAACACATAACCCATGACCGTTGGGTCTAAATTGACCAATTGACCCAATTATCAAGCCTTACCCATTTACTTCTAACTAGCTCATATATGATCCATTAGGTCCCAATTGGACTTTTGGCCCAATTGGCAATCTTGACCCAATTAAATAATTCTTACCCATTTACTTCCATTGATCCACATCTACCATCTGCTGGGTCTTATTTGGGCAATTGACCCAACATTTACCCATCTATGGTTCATATCCATTAATTCACAATTTCAATGGCAAAAACCGTAAATATTTATAAACTGAAAATCTGGGGTATTACACATCAAAAGATCAATTTTGGATTTATGATTTTATAAAAGGGAAATGATGAGCCACAACATGGCTGAACCCCATGCAGGATATTAGTGATTTTAAAAGGTGCCAAAGAATCAATCGTGGATGACATTTTAAGGAAAATAATGAACCATAGGGTTCGGCCATGTTGTTTGGCCGAACCCCATGGAAAGGTATTAAGGATTTTAAATGGGTCTAAATGATGTAAAGAGTGGAGAACCATGGACCATGGGTTCGGCCATGGTGTATCACCGAACCCCATGTAGAAATATTGAATTATTTACATGTATTTAGATCATGGAAATAAGGAGGAATGTATTGATTTTTAAATAGTCTTAAATGTTATAATGATGAAGAACCTTGGACCATGGGTTCGGCCATGTTGTATGGCCGAACCCCATCGAGAAATATTAATAGATGTATTATGGATCCTTGGGTGTAAATGATTCGAATGACGAATCTAAGAGTATGGTTAAACCCCCCATAAAGGGACTTTGTTATGGACCTAAGATTATAAAGGATTTAAAGGAGAAGATGGAAAATGAGACATCATGGTTCGGCCATGGTGTATGGCTGAACCCCATGGACTAGTTTTAAAGGGTCATTTAGAGGTCTATGTATAATTTAATAAATGAATGGTTATGCTAAGAGATGGAAGGGTTTTTAGTATGGGTTTTATGTTGATGAATCATTTGTGGATCCATGCATGAAATGTGTAGTTATGGATCTATGTTTTGGATCTAAGTATGAGGTGATGAAAATAATGGCTAAGACGGAAATGGGATGGGAATGATGGACCATGGGTTCGGCCATGGTGTATGGCCGAACCCATGGGGAATATTTTGTGGACTTAGGGTTTCTTAAATGGTTAAACTGATGTGGGATTGGTTAATAAATAAAAAGAGGGACCCAAATTCAAGTGAGTGAGGTTCGGCCATGTTGTATGGCCGAACCCCACTAAGGTGTGTTTATGGACTTAGACATGATTGGAAATCAAATGGAACATGGGATTGATTGATTGATATGTAATAAGGTAACGGGACCTCACAAGCGGTGTATGATTGGTGATGGGTTTTTGGACAAAAACGCAAAGACACGTTATTTGATCATTGGTAGGATTCTTATCTCTTTGAAACAATGGGATATGTATGATGATTTTTAATTTATAGTTTGATGAGTTATTTTGTATAAATGATATGTTTCAAATATGGGTTTTTTAATGCTATGATTGTAACATTACATAACATGTGTTCATTTGCATCTCATGCATGGCATGGGAGGGATGATATATAACCGGAGACCACACTCCGTCAGGGCGTCCGTAAGGCAACTGTGGGGGTACCTTGATGTGCATTATCCATCAAGAGGTAACCAGAGTCCACGTTCCGTCGGGGCATCCGTAAGACAACCGTGGGGGATACCTTGATGAGGGGATTTCATCAAGAGGATATTTTGTGTGTGTGATATCGATGATGGGTGGGACTCATGACATATGATACCATGACATGGCATTGTTTTACATGGTTTTGTTATTATATTATCTATGTGATTTTTGGTACTAACCCATGTGTTTGTGACACTTCGGAATTCCATGATATCAATATTTACGGAATTTGCCATTTTAATTGTGAATTAACGGATATGAACCTTAGATGGGTAAGGTGTTGGGTCAATGGCCAATTAGGATCCAACGGTTATGGTATAAGGTTCAATTAAAGTAAATGGGTAAGGTACATTTAATTGGGTCAATGTTGCTATTTGGGTCAAAATGCCCAATTGGGACCCAATGGGTTGTGGTTAACTTGGTTGACCACCAAGTGAGTTCAAGCCTAATTAAATGGGGCTGAATTAAAATGGTAACGCAATATATCTATAAATAAGGGATCTAGATTAAGTGGCATGTGCATAGAGGGTACTTAGAAGATTGCATACGGTTGTAGAGACTTGGAGTGGAAGCCAATGTAAGGATATACGTATGAGGTGTATGAGAATAAGGTGTCAACGGATGGAAGGTATGGATGGAAAGATTTTAGGAATGAGATATTGTGCATACGGATGTGAGATTTTAGGATATATGCAAACCCATGTTGATGCGCTAGTGTATCTTTAAAAAGGGGTCCTTTCCTTGTTGAAACCGATACTAGGGGATTGCTAAATAAAGAAGGTGCCAAAGACTAAACACATGAGGTTACGGTTTTTGGACTAAACCGGAATAGCAGTTGCAATCTTCCCACACGGCTGAAATCGTTATGTGTTATTTCAGCCATATAGGATCAGTGGAAGTATTTTCCTATATATAATATAGTCGTGTGTGGAGCCAGAAGGAAGGGTTCAGTCATGGTGTATGGCCGAACCCTATGAACTATTTTTATGGATGTTATGACCCATGTATGCATGTTTAAATGAATGCATGATTGAATCATGGAAATAACGTACCATGGGTTCGGCCAAAGTGTATGGCCGAACCCCATGAAGAAGGTGTTGTGCATGAAAAGTTAGTCATGGATCTATATTGTGCACCTAAACATAAGGTGATGGAAACAATGGCATAGAATGTAATTATGGGTAAAAATGAAAGATCATGGGTTCGGCATGGTGTATGGCCGAACCCCATGAGGAATGTTTTATGGACTTAGGTGGCTACCAATGGTAGATGATTAATTGCTAAGTGATTAAATGATTAACTTAGGGGTTATTGATTAATAAATTGAAGGAGGGACTAAAACCTAGTAAGTGAGGTTCGGCCATAGTGTATGGCCGAACACCACAAGTTGAGTTTATGGACTTAGACATTATTGTAAATCAAATGAGACACGATTTTAATTGATTGATATATTATAAGGTAACGGGACCTCACAAGGTGTGTACGATCGTGAGCGGTTACCGGACGAAAGTGCAAGGACACGTTAGTGGCCTTTGGTAGGATTCCACCTCTTTGAAACCATGGGTTTATGTACATTGTTTTCATCTTAATTTGATGAATTTACGTTGTAAAAGATATGTTTCAATTGTGAAGTTTTAATGCTATGTTTACAATATAAAATAGCATGTGTTTCATTAGCATCTCATGCATGACATGGGGTGAAGGATATGTAACCGGAGGGACCACACTCCGTCGGGGCGTCCGAAAAACCTATGTGGGATACCTTGATGTGCATTTCCATCAAGAAGAAACCGGAGGGCCACACTCCGTCGGGGCGTCCGAAAGACCTATGTGGAGGTACTTATATGTACTTGTGATGGGTGGGACTCATTGCATTTGACATCATGACATTGGCATGGTTTATATGGTTTTTGACATTATGATATTATTATATATGTTTTGTACTAACCATGTGTTAGCCCTAAATGGAATACCTACTAGGCGCGTTATTCTAACGCCCTACTTCTACCTTAGTGGATGATACAGGAAACGAGGGGAACGATGAACGCGAAAAGGGCCAAGCATAGGAGCTTGGATATGTGATTGGATTATATTTTATTTAAGATACTCATGGACATGTAATTTGAGTAGCTAGACTTCGGGCATGTAATAATTTAGATAATTTGCTATGGTTGGATGTTTATTTGGATAATTATGTTATGCTAATTATGATTAAAGACTTGACGTACTTTGCTATCTAAACCGGAATAGAATTAAGTTCTATTATAATTCCACAGTTATGATTTTAATCCGCATGTTTATATTGTTATGTGTGAACCGTTTTCATGGACTTAGTCCATGCACACATAGGGTTGGCCAGTTAAGGGTCGGACTTTAGAAGTTCGGACTTCGCTCGCGTCGTGACATCCCGTTCTTGCTCACTCTGTTATTTAAAAAAGAAAAATAGACTCTGATTTTCGGAAGCATAGTGAAAAGGACGGGGCGTTGCATTGTTAACCCTACTTGGAGTACCTACCGGGCGCATTGTCTAACGCCCTACTTCTACCCTAGTTGATGACACAGGAATTGAACGAAACGAGGAACGAGATCGGAGCCAAGCTTAGGAGCTTGGATGTCTTAGTTTCTTTTGTTTTAAGTTATTCATGGACTATGTATTGTGAATAGCTAGCATTCGGGACTGTAATAATTTAGATTATTTGCTATGTTTTGAATGTTTGATATTTTAACTTAAGGCAATTATGTTTAAGTAATGGATTCATTTGCTATCTAAAATGGAATAGGCTAGTTATTCTATTATAATTCTGCATTTATGATTATTCTGCATGTTAACTTCAGTACGTGTGAACCGTTTTAGTGGACTAGGTCCACGCACACGTATAGTTGGTACGTATGGAAGCTTGGACTTAGCTCACGTTGTGGCGTCCCACTCTCTCTCACTCTTTTATTTAAAAAAAAAAAAGACTCTGATTTTCGGCGTGTAACGCCCGCCCCTTTTCACCGAAATCCGAGTCTATTTTTTTTTTTTGAAATAAGAGTGACAAAGGGAGCGGACATCACGACGCGAGTTAAGTCCGAGCTTCTAAAGCCCGGCCCTTAACTGGCCAACCCTACGTGCGCGTGGAACTAAGTCCACGAAGAACGTTTCACACGTAGAAGTAAGCTTGCAGAATATTAAACTAAGTACGGAATTATAATAGAGACTATCCTACAAATTTTAGATAGCAGGGAAGTGACATTCATTTAAATGCTAAAATACTTCAAAATCATAATTATATCTCAAAATGATAATGTCCAAAGTAAAGACCAAACCATAGTAAGAAATCTACATTATTACAGTCCGACGAGCTACATTACACAAATTACATTTCCAAAATAAATCTTAATAAACTAAGTAGCTAGCTTTCCCAAGCTCCTACGCTTGGCTCCCGTCTCGTCCTTCGTTTCGGCCATCTACTGTGTCATCAGCTAGGGTAGAAGTAGGGCGTTAGACAATGCGCCCGGTAGGGCTCCGAGTAGGGCTAACACATGGATTAGTGATAACAGGCACAATAGGTAATAATATAATCAAAATCATAACAATGAATGCCATGCCATGGGTGTCCTATGTCATGAGTTCCACCCATCATCCATACCATCATGCTGCCATATCCCCCTTGACTGAAAAACCTCGTCAAGATATAAACAATCACAAATCATCCCCAGTGATGGCAAAACCTCGTCAAGATATAAACAGTCACACATCATCCCCCTTGACGGCAAAACCTCGTCAAGATATAAACAAGTCACACATCATCCCCCTTGACGGCAAAACCTCGTCAAGATATAAACAATCACAAATCATCCCCCTTTATGGCAAGACCTCGTCAAGATATAAACAATCACAAATCATCCCCCTTGACGGCAAAACCTCGTCAAGATATAAACAGTCACACATCATCCCCCTTGACGGCAAAACCTCGTCAAGATATAAACAATCACAAATCATCCCCCTTTACGGCAAGACCTCGTCAAGATATAAACAATCACAAATCATCCCCCTTGATGGCAAAACCTCGTCAAGATATAAACAATCACAAATCATCCCCCTTGACGGCAAAACCTCGTCAATATATAAACAATCACAAATCATCCCCTTGACGGCAAAACTTCGTCAAGATACAAACAATCACAAATCATCCCCCTTGACTGCGAGGTCTCCTCAAGGTCTCCCCATGTTTGCTTCTCAGGTCGCCCCGACGGAGCATGGACTCCGGTTTCTTTATTTTCATCCTTCCCATGCTATATACCTCCCATGTCATGCATGAGATGTAGATGCCATATGCCATGTAATATATATGATAGCACAAACCATGGCATTTAAAATCCCATCAATAAAACATATAATTTGATTATAAAAAATAGATCAAGCAAAGCATCAATATACACATCATAGCCTTAAAACCCATCTTAAAACAATCATATGCTTACCAAAATAAATCAAGGAAAAACCCATGCATAACACATAATCCATGGCTTACAAAAAGGTAGGAATCCTACCGAATACCGACTAACGTTCCTTTGCGCTTCTCCGTCCACAAACCCGGTCGCTGATCGCGCACCGCTTGCGATGTCCGGTACCTTATTATACATTATCAATTAGACTCATGTTTTAATCATTTAAGTCTATTAATCATACCTTAGCGGGGTTCGGCCATACACCATGGCCGAACCTCACTAACTAGGTTTGTCGGTCCCATTTTAATCCCTTGATTATCTTAATTTTGTGAGTTTAAAAACTAACACCCTAGGCTTTATTAAACCACACATAAGGTTATCTTAAAAACTTTTAAGTCCATGATCATCCCCCATGGTACATGGTCGAACCCATGGTTATTCATTTTGGACAATATTTACGATTTTGCCACTACCACTTTTCCATGACTAGTCACTCATTCATCCATGCATAATTAAGTCCATAACTGATCACAAACTTAGATCCATTAATGATCCCTATCTTAGATCCGTTAATGACCCATCAACCATGTCATAGGATCATTAAAATTAGCCATTTAATTAACCTAATCCTTATTCACTTAACCACATACAAAACCCCGTTCTTAGCCCATAATTGATCCATAATCTTGGATCCATTAACGTTCCATCAACCATGATATGTTCATTAACAAATCAGCCCTTAACTTACCTAATTTTCCATTCATCTAATCACATACATAATCCCAAATTTAACTCATAAAATGACTTACAAAAGGGGTCATGGGTTCGGCCATACGCCATGGCTGAATGCATGATGTCTTTTCCCCAATTTTCTTGGACCTTTTTTTCTTTTCTTTTTTCATCTTTTAGGTCCACCACAAGTCCACTCCATGAGGGGGTTTACATCATGCATTTAAATCATTAATTTTGATCATCACTAACTACATTTAAAATCCATTAAGGTTGCCAACATTCCCTCATCATCACTATGGTCCAAATACCTCTAAGTTCACCAATCACTCTCCATCAATTTCCATAATTTTACACCCATTAAAACTCCAAATACAACACCATAGGGTTCATCTTCCTCTACTACCTTTGAGGCCATTAAAAATCATTAATACCTTCCATGATTTTTCTTCACTAAGATCCCTTTAAAAATTGCAAACATTTGACCCTTTTTAAGCCTCCAATTCATTAACACCTTACTCCATATTTTCCATCCTTTTAAACCCATTTAAAACCATCAACATTCTTAATCATTTTCCCTCTTTTTATACCCTTTAAATTTACAAACACATCACCCTAGGGTTCGGCTATACACCATGGCCGAACCCATGGTTCATGTTTCATTCCCATCTACCATTTTTGAGGCTATAAACATCATTCATATCTCCCATGAATTTCCTCATTTAAAATCACTACATTCATTCATTTAAAACTTTAAAAATCATTAATCACTTAACATAGTTCCATTCTCTAAACCCATTAAAATTCTAGCACCATCACCATAAATTCATGGTCCATCATTCATTCATGCCTTTTAAGGCCATAAACCCATTTACATCTTCATGAATTTTCTTATTTAAAATTCTTATAAAAATCACTACATTTAGTCATTACCACCTTAAAATCATAATTCATCCTCCATGTCTTCCATTCTTTATAACCTCATTAAAATCATTCAATCACCTACCATGCTTAAGTAAATTTTAATACATAAAATCCTTAATGCATCCTTCAAAAATCCACATACATCCATGCTTAATTAATTTAAATACATAATGTCCTTAGTGCCTCCTTTATTTTATTTTTTTAACCTAATTTACCCATTTAGGGTTTGCCCATTCTTCCTCCTTTCATTGGATGGATTTGAGATCCAAGGCCCATGATAATTTGGCCACCAACCAATCCAAAGAAAATGGATTCCATAATTACCTCTTAACCCTTAAAACGTAAAATTCTTGTTTAAGAATTACTTACAATCCGACGACTCCTCCGGCTTTTCTTTCTCCTCTTGAACCCTTAGCCTCCTTTCTTCTTCTTCTCCTTTGTTGATCGGCTAAGATGCTTGATCAATGGTAAAATTCCAATGCTTGGGTCGGCTAAGATGGGCTGTGTTTGAGAGAGGGAAGGGAGGAGAAGATGGAGAGAATTACCCTAAGGTCTTGGTCTTAGAGTGGTGTCTTATACTTTGAGATTTTTTCTTCTCTTCTTCTAAGTCTTCTTCTTCTTTTCTCCTTAGCTTTCTTCTTCCTTCTTTCCTTGGTGTGGGACGGTTTTGAGAGAGATGAAGAGAGGGAGAGAGTGAAAGATCTCGATGGAAAAAAGATGAGTAAATGAGATAAGATTCATCTCATTTGTTTGCTTACTTTATACTCCACCATTAAGTTTCCCACCAACCAAGCATGAGATATTTTTTATGCTTTATGGTGGTGGTTGGAATAAACCACCACCAAGCCCAACGTTCTTGGCTTTAAGGTTAAGGTGGTTTGGTCTTCTACCTTTTGACCCCTTTGACCACCTTTTGGATAGTTTAATCATTTAATTAATTAGATAATTAACTTGGGTTAATTAATTCCCACTGAACTTAATTTCTTTTTCTTAAATTCCCTCCATGTATCCACCCATGGTTGACCAATTTAACCATGGTGGCCGGCCCCACCAATCCTTGGTCCACACGCCACCTCATTTGGTGAGGTGGAGGTGGGTCCCAATCGGCCATGTCACCTTGGTCAATTCATCACCAATTTAGGTGATTTAATTTTAATTAAATCCATTCCAACTAGTTGGATCACCATTGGGCCCATGGCCCAATTACATTCACCCTTACCCATTTACCTTAGAGCTTACATTATCTTGACTCATTGGGTCCCAAATGGGTATTGGGCCCAATTTGACCATCCTTGGCCCAATTGACCATCATTGACCATTTAAATGATTTTAAATCCAATCCATGGTCCATTGGGTTTGTGAAAAAGGGCGGGGCGTTACAGTTGGTATTAGAGTGAAACGGGAGGGTTGAATCTTTCGAAGTAAGATTAAGACGGTATCATGTCTCACTGACAGATAAGAATCCCAACTGACTGACTCTTCGGAGTCTACTGCACGAGGGTCGGATTAATTTACTTCCTTAGACTCAGACTGAAACATTCAATCTGAGAGCAACACTTGATGAAAAAGGAATGATAGCAAAGGAAGTACAATCACAATAATTGGATTTATCAAACATAGCAAATTATGAGATAGTTTCCCCAATATTCCCCGATTGAGAAACAAACACTTGATACTTAGAAAGTTTTACTCAAAAACAAAGAAATACAAAGAGTGCTTATTTGGTAATTTCCCCATCATGTGAAAACACAACTTTATGAAGGAGCTAAATCAATGATGTTTTCAATGACTTATGAAAATTGCCTCCGAGAAGAAGAAGGACCCGACAAAACCCAAATGGGGATGAAGAGGAGGTACAACAATCTCAACATGAGGAGGAACAAAATAGCGTGAATATACCTGTGGTGCCTCCCGAACTACAAAACTTGGTTCAAGCGGTGGTCACTTCTGTTCTTCAACAACATCTGAACAGAAATGCGACCACCAGCGATGCCAATGACAGGAGGATGGTCAGGGATTTCCAGCAGCAACACCCCCCTTACTTTAAAGGGAAGAAGGGTTTGTCGGAGCAGAAAACTGGTTGAAGAAAATTACTCAGATCCTGACCCTACTTAAGATCTCGAGTCATGTAGACAAGATATTGCTGGCTACATCACAACTGATTGATGATGCCGGTAAATGGTGGGAGGTGATAAAGAAACAGCGAGGGACTCATTCTGGAAAGGGAAAGGACTGCAATGACATGGGAACAGTTCTCAGCTACGTTTTTGGACCATTACTTCCCCGAGGAGGAGAAGGAGCGCCACACCCAAGCGTTCCTATCTTTGGTGCAAGGCACCATGATGGTGGTAGAGTACCATCAGGAGTTCCTCAGTCTGTCCTGTTATGCCCTATATATGGTGGATACGGAGTACCGAAGGGCTCGCAAGTTTGAGCGAGGCCTTCGACAGAGCATTAGGGCCAAGGTAATCATCTTCAAGCAGCTACACTGGCAGAGGTGGTCAACAGGGCCACTATAGCGGAGCAAGAAATGGCGGAGACAGTGCGGTTTGTGGACAACCGCCGAGGTTAGAGTGGGGGTGGTACATTTCGTCCCAACAAGAGGTTTCGACCTAACATTGGGAAACCCTCACATTCCACTGGGTCAACAGGGGGTTTTCGTCCCAACCAGCCCTCCCCATCAGCATCAGTTTCTCAGGTTCCCCGAGGTGTGAACAACTGTCTCCATTGTGACCAGCCAGGCCATTTCAAGAGGAAGTGCCCACAGCTTAGCAGACCCTCTCATTCCAGAGGTTCCTTTCGCCCACCAGACAGACCAACTCACTCACGAGGAGGCAGGGCATACAGTCAGGCGAGAAGGGCGCCTAACCCTACAGGATCTGGACGGTTGTATACATTAGCTCCTCCAGCAGCAGTGGATCACTCCGTGATTCAAGGTATGGCAATAGTCAATAGTTCCTATGCCTTTGCATTATTTGATTCTAGAGCATCCCACTCCTTTGTATCTGCTACATTTATATCCGTTACTAGCACATTAGTACAAAAACTGTCCACGTCACTTACCATTGTATCCCCCATCGGAGACACATCATTGGGGCTTATATGCACAGCAGTGAACACTGAACTCGCTGGACTCAGATTCGAGTTCAACTATCTGGTACTCGATATGACTGAGTACGACATAATCTTTGGCATGGACTGGTTGGCTAGCTTTCAAGCCAACATCGCTTGCCATCTTCGCAGGGTGAAATTTTGGTCACCCAAGGGAAAGCAATATGTGGTACATGCTGAAAAACAGCGCATCCCTATAAGAAGAAGATTGCATGAAGGGTTGAACCATCTGGTATTGAACATTATCAGATTAAACAAGGCACCGGTGGCTGAACTTCCCGCGATAGTGAAAGACTATCCGGAGGTATTCCCAACAGAACTCCCTGGCTTGCCACCCATGAGGGAGATTAATTTTGAGATCAAGTTGTACCCTGGCACTGCTCCAGTGCATTGCCACATTACCGGATGGCACCAGCTGAGATGTCCGAGCTAAAGAAACAGATTGATGAACTGCTCAGACTAGGATGCATCCGGAACAGTACATCGCCTTGGGGAGCTCTGGTGTTATTTGTGAAGAAGAAGGACGGTACACTCCGGATGTGTGTGGATTACCGAAAATTGAACCAACTAACTCTCAGGAGTAAGTACCCTCTACCCAGGATCGATGATCTATTCGATCAACTTAGGGGTTCCAGTCACTTCTCAAAGATTGATCTGATGTCTGGTTACCATCAAATCCGAGTTAAGGATGAAGATATAGAGAAGACAGCCTTCAGGACACGGTATGGACTATATGAGTTTGTAGTCATGCCGTTTGGACTCACTAATGCACCGGCTGTGTTCATGGACTTAATGAACAGGATCTTCCATCCTTACTTGGACCAATTTGTGATTGTATTTATTGATAACATCCTGATCTATTCCAAAAGTCAGGAGTAACATGCGGAGCACCTGCTGATAGTCCTGGACACCTTGAGGAAGAACCAGCTATATGCCAAAGCAAGTAAGTGTGAATTTTGGCTATCTGAGGTCAAACTTTTTGGGGCATGTTATATCAGCAGAGGGTATAGCCGTGGACTAGGCTAAGGTGGCGGGGGTGGGAGAATGGAAAGCACCAAAAAATGTGACTGAGATTCTTAGCTTCCTGGGTTTGGCTGGTTACTATAGGAAATTTATCATGGACTTCTCCAAGATTGCATCTCCACTTACCCGACTCACTCAGAAATGAGTCAAATTTGAGTGGTCGGATGCATGTGACTGGAGATTTGAGGAGCTAAAGGAGAGACTTACAACTGCTCCTATCCTGATTTTGCCAGGAAAGAGGCTAGGGTTATGAGGTACAATGCGATGCTTCAGGAGAGGGACTTGGGTGTTCTCTCAGTCAAAGTCAGTGTGTGGTGGCTTATGGTTCAAGATAGTTGAAAATACATGAACGCCTCTATCCCACTCATGATCTGGAACTAGCCACAGTGGTCTTCGCTCTCAAAAGCTGGAGACATTATCTTTATGGCGAGAAGTTTGAAGTGTCTTCAGATCATAAGAGCTTGAAATACTTGTTTGATCAAAAAGAGCTCAACATGAGGCAGCGCAGATGGATGGAATATCTGCAGGATTATGAGTTCGCGCTTCGATATCATCCTGGCAAGGCAAACAAATTGGCGGATGCCCTTAGCCTGCATATCACATGCATCAGTGGCCAGTTTGATCAGGACAGAATGGGAAATGCTGAATACCATTCGAGAGTTCAATCTATATATCAACAACCACGGGAGTATGTATAATCTGATCATACGGTTCAACATGGTCTCCAAGATTGAACAGGAATAGCGAATAGATCCGGAAATGTAGGAGATATGGGCTAAGATGTCTACTGGTGAGGTTGTACTGGAATGGGAGTTACGACCAGGATAGGGTCTTGTATTCCGAGGTAGGACATATGTGCCTAAGAGCTGCAGAAGAGAGTTATTGATCGAGGCACACCAGACCAAACTCTCTATTCATCCGGCCAGCACCAAGATGTATCACGACCTGAAGAGACATTATTGGTGGCATGGACTCAAGAGGGATGTGGAAGAATTTGTTGCCCACTGCTTAACTTGTCAGCAGGTTAAGACAGAACATCAGAAGCAACCAGGGTTACTCAAACCCTTACCAGTGCCGGAGTGGAAATGGGAACACATCTCCATGGATTTTGTGACAAGGTTGCCAAGGTCCTCAAAGGGCAACGATGCGATATGGGTCGTGGTAGATCAATTGACCAAGTCTGCACACTTTCTTCCCATCAAGATGACAGATTCATCTGAGACTTTGGGTCGACGATACATCAGGGACATCATCAGACTACATGGTATTCCCCGGACTATTGTGTCCGACAGAGATGGCCGATTCACCAGCAGAGTGTAGCAGAGCATGCAGTTGGCCATGAGAACAGATCAACTGACTAGCACAGCATTCCATCCAGAGACTGATGGGCAGTCTGAGAGGACGATACAAACATTGGAGGATATGCTGAGAGCATGTATGCTAGATTTCAAGGGTGGATGGGAGGACCACTTATCGCTGGTGGAGTTCTCTTACAACAACAGTTACCAGGCAAGCCTCCAGTTGGCTCCATTCGAAGCTTTATATAGTAGACCATGTAGATCATCCGTGTGCTGGACAAAGACAGGTGAGCCTGCACTTATTGGACCCGAGTTAGTTGCAGAAACTACAGCGCAGATTCAGTTGATACGGCAGCACCTACTTGCTGTACAGAGTAGTCAGAAGAGCTACGCTGAAAAGAGGATGAGGTTTCTTGAGTTTGAGGTGGGAGACTTAGTGTTTTTTAAAGTCTCGCCACGAAAGGGACACATGAGATTTAGAAAGAATGGGATACTGTCGCCTAGATATGTGGGGCCGTTTCCAATCCTGAAGAGGGTGGGGGAGGTAGCTTACCAATTGGCACTTCCTCCACAGTTATCATCTTTGCACGATGTATTTCATATATCTATGTTGAGGAAGAACAATCCTGATCCCTCACATGTACTGAATGTACAAGACATGAGGTGCAAAACGACATGACATACGTCGAAAAGCCTGTCAGAGTGGTGGAGATAGAACAAAGGGTGTTACGAAACCGAGCGATTCAGTTCGTCAAGGTGGTATGGGATCGACATGGTAATGAGGAAGCCACTTGGGAAATTGAATCGGAAATGAGAACAGCACACCTGAGCTATTTATGTAAATTGTTTGAAACCCTATTTTGCTCGATTTTCGGGACAAAAATTAAAAAAAAAAAGGGTTGTATTGTAACACCCCGGATTTTCAAGTTATAAATACTTATGGAAATTGTCCATTTAATTTGTGAATTAATGGATATGGACCTTAGATGGGTAAAGTGTTGGGTCAATTGCCCAATTAAGACCCAATGGATTGTGGATATGGTTCAATTGAAATAAATGGGTGAGATTTATTTAATTGGCTCAAGATTGTCAATGGGTCAAATGCCCAATTGGGACCCACTGGGTCATGGTTGACTTGACCGACCACCATATGAATTCAAATGTGATTAAGGTGTGGCTGAATTAAAGTGGATTAAGTTCAATTGAGTTAATGAATGAGTACAAGTTTTGAGTTTAAAAGAATTAAAAAATAATTGAGTTATGGTAAGTTGGATGGGAAATTAATGGGTCCTTCATCTTAAGTGAGTGGAGTGGGAAGATGAAGGGTTTTTGTTGTTACACAAACATATCCTAGGGTTACACGTTGGAATGGTGGGAGTTTCATCTCATGGGATGAAACTCCAAAGGAAGCTTTAATGAGGGAGGTGAAGAGTTTTGTTGTTTCAAAAGACACCTTCAAGGGTTACATGTTGGAATGGTGGGTGTTTCATCTCATGGGATGAAACTCCAAAGGAAGCTTTAATGAGGGAGGTGAGGAGTTTTGTTGTTTCAAAAGACACCTTCAAGGGTTACACGTTGGAATGGTGGGAGTTTCATCTCATGAGATGAAACTCCAAAGAAAAGTGTTAACGAGGGAGGTGAAGAGCCATAGTTGTTACAAATGGGCATCACCCCAAAGGACATCACCCTTGGCCAAATTACATTACACAACATAGTAAGTTATTTGCTTCATCTCACTCTCTCCCTCTCACTCAAGGCCGATCCCCCTCTCATTGACAAACGGAGAACACTTAGCGTTTTTATCTTAAATTTATCTCCTTCTCCCTCTCTCAAACCTACACCTCTTGGCCGAACCACTCCTAGAGATTTTATCAAGATCAATCTCGGCCAAAGATCAAGAAGGAAGGAAAAAGAGGCTAAGGAAGAAGAAGATCAAAGGAACAAGGAGGAGTGAAAGAAACCGGAGGAGTCGCGGAATCGGTAAGTACTCAATGTGATTTTATTAAGTAAGATGGTCAAGGAACATGGTCCGGCCATTGCATGGCTGAACCCTAATCTTGTTGTGGCAAAGGACTTATGCATTATCATATGGGAAATGGTGGATGATCAAGGATCATGGTTTGGCCCTTGCATGGCCAAACCCTAAATTTTATATACAAGAACCACCAAGGACCAAAAAGGGGTTGGATGAAGTTCGGCCATGATGTATGGCCAAACTCCATCAAAAAATCAATTTTGGATTTATGATTTTATAAAAGGGAAATGATGAACCACAACATGGCCGAACCCCATGCAGGATATTAGTGATTTTAAAAGGTGTCAAAGAATCAATCATGGATGAATGATACATTTTAAGGAAAATAATGAACCATAGGGTTCGGCCATGTTGTATGACCGAACCCCATGGAAAGGTATTAAGGATTTTAAATGGGTCTAAATGATGTAAAGGGTGGAGAACCATGGACCATGGGTTCGGCCATAGTGTATCGCAGAACCCAATGTAGAAATATTGAATAATTTACATGTATTTAGATCATGGAAATAAGGAGGAATGTATTGATTTTTAAATAGTCTCAAATGTTATAATGATGAAGAACCTTGGACCATGGGTTCGGCCATGTTGTGTGGCCAAACCCCGTGGAGAAATATTAATTGATGTATTATGGATCCTTGGGTATAAATGACGAATCTAAGAGTATGGTTAAACCCCCCCATAAAGGGACTTTGTTATGGACCTAAGATTATAAAGGATTTAAAGGAGAAGATGGAAAATGAGACATCATGGTTCGGCCATGGTGTATGGCCGAACCCCATGGACTAGTTTTAAAGGGTCATTTAGAGGTCTATGTATGATTTAATAAATGAATGGTTATGCTAAGAGATGGAAGGATTTTTAGTATGGGTTTTATGATGATGGATCATTTGTGGATCCATGCATGAAATGTGTAGTTATGGATCTATGTTTGGGATCTAAGTATGAGGTGATGAAAATAATGGCTAAGATGGAAATGGGATGGGAATGATGGACAATGGGTTCGGCCATGGTATATGGCCGAACCCCATGGGGAATATTTTGTGGACTTAGGGTTTCTTAAATTGTTAAACTGATGTGGGATTGGTTAATAAATAAAAAGAGGGACCCAAATTCAAGTGAGTGAGGTTCGGCCATGTTGTATGGCCGAACCCCACTAAGGTGTGTTTATGGACTTAGACATGATTGGAAATCAAATGGAACATGGGATTGATTGATTGATATGTAATAAGGTAACGGGACCTCACAAGCGGTGTACGATCGGTGATCGGTTTTCGGACAAAAACGCAAGGACATGTTAGTTGATCATTGGTAGGATTCTTACCTCTTTGAAACCATGGGATATGTATGATGATTTTTAATTCATAGTTTGATGAGTTATTTTGTATAAATGATATGTTTCAAATATGGGTTTTTTAATGCTATGATTGTAACATTACATAGCATGTGTTCATTTGCATCTCATGCATGGCATGGGAGGGATGCTATGTAACCGGAGACCACACTCCGTTGGGGCGTCCATAAGGTAACTGTGGGGGTACTTTGATGTGCATTATCCATCAAGAGGTAACCGGAGTCCACGCTCAGTCGGGGCGTCCGTAAGGCAACCGTGGGGGATACCTTGATGAGGAGATTCCATCAAGAGGATATTATGTGTGTGTGATATGGATGATGGGTGGGACTCATGACATATGACACCATGACATGGCATTGTTTGACATGGTTTTATTATTATATTATCTATGTGATTTTTGGTACTAACCCATGTGTTAACCCTACTTGGAGTACCTACTGGGCACGTTGTCTAACGCCCTACTTCTACCCTAGTTGATGACACAGGAATTGAACGGAACGAGGAACGAGATCGGAGCCAAGCTTAGGAGCTTGGATGTCTTAGTTTCTTTTATTTTAAGTTATTCATGGACTATGTATTTTGAATAGTTAGCATTTGGGACTATAATAATTTAGATTATTTGCTATGGTTTGAATGTTGATTTTGGATATTTTAACTTAAGGCAATTATGTTTAAGTAATGGATTTCTTTGCTATCTAAAATGGAATAGGATAGTTATTCTATTATAATTCCGCATTTATGATTATTCCGCATGTTAACTTGAGAACGTGTGAACCGTTTTAGTGGACTTGGTCCACGCACACGTATAGTTGACTAGTTAAGGGTCGGGCTTTGGAAGCTCGAACTTAGTTCGCATCGTGGCGTCCCGCTCTCTCTCACTCTTTTATTAAAAAAAAAAATAGACTTTGATTTTCGGCGAGTGAAAAAGGGCGGGGATTACATGAATAATGGTAGTCTCATCTTAATTTAAAATTACATGCTTTAAGACCAAAATATCATAACTCCAACCCTAGTTAAAGAATCTTGAGAGAGAGTGAGTTTTGATAGAATGAATTAAAGAATGAAATAATGAACATACAAGAAATAAAAGAAAGACATAAATTGATCATATTTTATACAACATACATACAGAGTGACTAAGGTAACTAAAGACTTGAAATAAATTGACAAATAAAGTAAATGACAGAATAAATAAATACATAATTTAAAGGTGGTTATGGAATTCTTCTCTCATTACCCAAAATGAATAAATAAATAAGAAACCTAGATCTAAAATTCAACTCATAGAGTTCAAGAATCAAATTACACCATTTAATTAAAATTCATAAACCTTAATCTAATTAAAGTTTGGATCTTAGGTTCAACATTCACAACCTAAGACTTTAATTAAATAAAGAATGCAAATTAAAAAATAAAATGAAGCATAAAAGATATCTTGAATAATCGGGCTTTTCAAGATTCTAAAATGGACGTCTCTTATTTAATTAATGAAAGAATTCAAGTATAGGCAATCATAAAATTAAGTACAAGAAAGACAAAATAAATGAAAATTTACAACTCTCCTTTGTAAAATTCGATGGTGTCTCTGTCTTCTTGCCTTTTCTCTTCAACCTTTGGTTCTCTTGAGCTCTAGGTCAGATTCAAATTTTACTGTTGGCTTGGTGCTTTATTTATAGGATCAGGGTTGGAATGGATGGCTTAGATTTAATCTGGGTTAAATTGTGAATTGATGGCTTGGATTGGATCTCATTTAGAAGTAGATAGAGAAGATTTTGAGTTGAAAAGGCTAGGGTTACAAGGTATACACGAAATTTGGGTGGTTAAGCAATGGTAGAGAAAAAATTGGGATTTATGAGTAGTTTGGAAAGTAGAGTGCAAATCCCGTTTTTCTATACATATATCATCTTTTAGCTCCATTTTGACCTAGTAAACGTCTGAATCTTGAAATTTTGTAAACTAGAAAGTTGAATCCCTCGAAACCTTATTTCGAATGCAATAAGAATAAATACAATCGGATATCAGAGTGGAAAGTTATGTTTTCGAGTTCTTTCTCCCTCTCTTGATTGCGGATGGACTTTCTTCTACTTTAGAAAGGCAATTGTTGTCTAACCTTTTACAACATATGCCAGTATGCAAAGCAATTCTCATATAATGAAACAATTGCATTTATAATTATTAAAATATATTAAAACAAAAGAATGAAAAAAAATTCAAATGTTAATATCCACCATTACAATGAACTAATAAACTATGGTTCATATTTTACTCTTCTCATTCTCATCACTTTAAATTATTTTTTAACAATAAATTTTTATTATCTTTAAAAATGTGGCTTAATTATTTTGATTAAAGCTTTCTTAAGTAATTAGACATTTAAATATGATTAATTATAACATACTCATGCTCAACATTAATGGTCGGTCATAAATGGAGGTACGTATTATTGAAAGACGAACACCGTACACCAAAAGCGATCTTAAAAGTGTTTAGATTTCAAAAACGACAGATCCAGTAATGTTAGATTCCCAAAAGCTAGGCAAATTTTTTATGCTGCAATTGGAAAGCTCATTAGCTTTCTTCAAGGATTGGAAAACTCCAGGTTTGACAAAATTGACAAGTGTCTTTTATGTCTGAAACTCAAGTCAGATTGAATCAGGTTTTAACAAACCTAATTCAATTTATGTCAAAACTTATTAAACTCAACTTGATCAGACCCAATGGGAATTATTGACCCAAATTATTCAACCTGATTTGACCTAAATTACTTGACCCAACTTGACTCAAATTTTTGACTCGATTCTACTTGATTGTTGTTTTATAACTTAGTCTACTAAAGTTATGTCGCGTCAAGTTCAAGTTAATATTAAATTTCTTAGCTCAAGTCGACCCAAATTTCATACGGGTCCCTTTTTTTCAACCCGATCCAACTCAAAATATATAAATATATAATTCAAACCCACTGAATTCTTGAGTTGGATCATGTGGGCCTGTCATACTGTTTGGGTTAAAACCCGATCGAAGCTCACCCCTAGTGTCTTTCCTTAGCCATATGTGTCTAGTTTTGAATTAACTACATGACTCAGGCTTGGGTGACCATGACTTACTCAAGTTGACAAGTTTATTAGTTGTCGCAAGGTCAAAACTTTGGGTGACTCAGCCTCTGTTAAAAACTGACACACAACTTTAGCCTGGTTTTTTCGAGTTTCTGGATAAGTTCACAACTCAAGCTCTGGTCACGGAGTTTATGCAATCTCAACATAAAAAAATTAATGTCCCATGTAGTATTTAAAATATGCACCTCTGAACTACCAGCACTCCATTTTTTTCTCACCAAATTTAAAAACTTTCAGTAACGAAAATAGAATGCCCTTATACTTAGTATGATCCATAATAGGCTTAAACCCACTTAAATAAGCATGCTTGAACAGTATTTTTAATCCGATAAGGCTAGGCTTGAACTTTTTCGGCCTAGGCAGATTTTAGGCCCATTTTTTGTGCAAATTAAAATTCTAACTATATATATTGAAAATAGACTTAAAGACTAGTTATCTGTTACAATTTCATCTCAAAAAAAAATTTTAGTTACTCGATCTTAACAGTCAAAATCTAAATATGCCAAATCTTTTTAAGGACGAGTGAATGTTGACTGTTAAAATGAAGTGGCTAGCATTGAACTGAAATTTTAATTGAAGGTAGTTCTTTAAGAACTATACTTTGAGCCTATACCGTTAGATTTCCAAATTACAAAGAAAAAGAAAAAAAATTAAAAGTAGAAACAATGCCAATTGCAAAATAAATGGGCTTTTAACAATGGGCTGAGGCTTTGGCTTTAAAAATCCAAAGGGTTTCATACGTACTCGAGCTTTTACAAAAGCTCGGCCCATGAATAAGCCTACTGAAACTATACCTTTCTATTTGCTATAGCTGATGTGGGCAAGTCATTTGATTGTTATCTCAACACTTGAAAGACCAATCAATTGTGACTTGCCACATAAACTTACAAATTTGATGGTATACTTAGCATCTTTTAGATAATTCATATAACAATGTGACTTAACAATCCCAACTGGGTTAAAAAATTTAGTAGGAGTCAAGTCTGAGCCACAATTTTTCCTACCTTGATCTGCAGGTTTGTTAGTACAACCATTTGAACAGTAGCTGATTGTGATTTGTTCTGTTTTATGCACCAAGAAGAAACCTCATGAAGGACCAAAATAAAACACCCATGCCTAACGCACAACCTCAGAAATAAATTATACTCCCGAGATGCATTGTGATGTAACAAACTGTCCGTAATTGAGGAGCTTTGATTAACACCATTCTGCAGAAAAGATGGAATAAGGGAAAACTCTGTTCAATCATTTCTCTTAAATTTAGTCATTACAAGAGAGTACAATACTCAAAATGAAACAGACAGTTACTAGTGTCACTGGCAATTTAATTTTACATGTAGACTCCTATCTATAATTGATAGACAAGGATGCTAAGAACCATTCCACGAATTTGGAAAAAGCTGAAGCACAGTTTTACCCATTATCCATTGCAGATCAGATGGTGGTAAGGGTACTAGATTTGCAATGTGAAGCACAGCTTCTTTAGCTCCTTTGTACCCACATTCCGGAACAACATAGGGGAAATCACTGAAACCATGAGGAGATGAATAATCCATCAATACTAAGAGCAAAGGTCGCATCCAAATAACATGTATAATTTCCTAATAAATTGAAAACACAGACAGCTTCAGTAGTCCTATGTTCCTTACGAAGTGTATCAGTTTAGTTCCATGTGGTTCTGGTTTGATCACATTTTATCCCACAAGAAAAGGTAATAATAATGTCTTATGGAAATTAATTCATAACAGCGATAATGGTTGGCATTGTCACAAACTAATAAATTCCACTTGAGCTCTTCCATTATAATTCTTACTTGATGCCTTGGCATGGTTAGATGCTTATAACATGGTATTGGGCTTAAGAAATGTATGCAGCTCATAATTAAAGACGACAACAAAAGAAAGAACTAAACCCAAGGCTACAAGACATCGATGCTTTCATGTTTAAGGCATTAACGTATGAATCGTGAAAAGAAAGCTTAAAATAAGTGCAATGAATCAGTAGAGAGACGGTCTCATGTATAGAACACATAACCAGCCCAGCAGTCAAAATAACTCAGACCAAACTTTTGCAGAAAGTTACCAACGAGCCTGGGATGACATGAAGAATCAACGAGGCACTAAATACTGAGAACCGAGTTTGAATTACCTGCCCCACATGACACGGTTGGAACCATAACTAGAGACCACTTGGGAAAGAAGGTGACAAGTATCCTCGAATGGAAATGGTTTCCTTGAGACACGAAATAAGGCACTGAATTTCACATATATCTGCCCAAAATCATACCATTCAGATATTAACAAATCATGGAGATGCCTCAAATGTGTTAAAAAAAAATGCATGATCAACATTTTAGGTTCAAGCAACAATTATTAGAGAATCCTCATAGGGCAGGCTTCATCTTACCATTCTGAAAAAAAGGAAAAAAACCATAGAATTATTAGAGATACACTTATCTCTTCAACAGTCCACTTTAAATGCCAACAGATAAATACTAGCAGTATGACATGGAACAGGAATAAAGGAACCGCTTCTATTAAACAAATGGTGTTACAAGGAAAGAGAAAACGAATACTGCACTAATATAAAACTTAGTGTTGCATATGACTTCATACCAAGTAAGGCCCAATTAGATGAAATTGAAGAGATTGCACTCCAATTTCAATTTCTTCCTCCCAACTCACAAGATGGTCGAGCATGAGCAAAAATTTCAAGAAGCAGTTTCAAGTTCAAGAATTAGTGGCAGCTGTGCATCAAGATGAACCGATGGAAGCCCTAAATCCATCCATGCAACACATTGAGCATATTGATCAGATCTTTGAACCCTATGTGGATCCCATTTGAGATGAGTTTGAAAAAAATTCTAGCAGTCAAATCTTGATTAGCTAATTTTGTGCTTGACAAGACTTAACAGGCATTTATAAGAAGGGTCCGTGTTCGATTCTGGCGTGGTGACCATATTCTCAATCTCTCTCTATTATATCAACCAAAGTGGCGACACAAGTGGCGGTGGTTGAGTGCAACATCTGATCTCCCGAGAAGACCAAGCAAACTCAAGGTCAAGTTTTTCACAATCATGGGTGAATGGTGCAGAAGTCATAAGCCTAATTGAAGTCATTGAAGATATGTGGCCCATTTGGATCAAATTGATGAATTTGCAGTCCAATTTATTGAGAGGATCGATGGATATAAGAGAGGATCCAATGGGGTTTACAATGGATCCACTTCATTGCGTTATGAGCCCATATGAGTGTGCTATGGATCAAGGCCTGTTTGAACATGAATTGGACCTCAAAAGCTCATATTTGGAGGCCCATATGCAGCACACAAGCTGAAGTGGCGAATTTTTCATGTTATATGACATGTCATTGTCTTGTTGAAAGTCGTGTTGATGTAGGACAGGAGATAGGACTACCCTAAATGCCTAATGTGGTTATGAAAAGATTTAAAGGGATGAAAATAATACACCCTAATTTAATATGGCTGAAATTAAGCAATCAATTGATACTAACAATTCCAGAATATAAATTTACCACAAATAATCAACGCAAAGTCTTGAAAATCTGATGTAAATAATTATGTAACTTACCAAACCAATGCATTACTCAAGATGGGATCTTCTAAAATTAAGCGTTTGTCGGGATCCACGAAAGTGTAGGCCTATCACAAACTAGGGCATCAAATGGGTATGGGTGGCAAATGATCTAATTCATGAAGTGGGTAAGGGGTAGGGGTAATTAAACAGAGTAAGGTATTAAGAGAGGACGGCTAAAGGGGTCCCTAATGGTTATGGTTAATTAAGAAAAAAGGTTGGGGATGGGTTTCAGCGATAGATATGGGGGTCTGTAACATGTAACGACAAGGGGAATGGCCTTAAGGGAGGGGCGACAGCAAGATAAGGTCTGTATGGGTTAAAGGCAACATGAGAAGGGCCCAAGAAGGGGTGGCGACAGGCAAGGAAGGCCCTAGGGGTTGGTGATAGCAGATCTGGGGCTAAGAAAAGTGGTTTTGGGATTAGGACAGGTTGCTGCAGCAAGGAGGACATAGCAAGGTGTGGAATTAGGAAGGAGGGGCAGCTAGATGGGGGACTAGTGGGAGGAGGCGACAAGGTTGGGAGGGATCTAGGAGGGTCACGGCAGCAGTAGGGAATGATTTAGAGGGGACACGGAAGCAAAGGAAGAAAGAAGAAAAGGTAAAAAGTGAGAAGAGAGAAGAAGAGTACCTGGCTTCTCGCCCATGGTTTCTCACCAAATTCCGTGGATTCGCTCCAAGGAAGTCACCATCGCACAAGCAGTTTGCAAATAGTTTCCAATATTATTCATCAATCTCTGTATGAATTTTAATGGGGTATACTTATAATGTTTCCACAAACATATTCCCAAATTTTCCCTTCTTAGTGCCTCAGCTTGGCCAAGTCCATAAGTTTGTCAATTCCATGACTCGGAAAGAAGCACTTGCTGGAATCTTGAAGACCCAAGGTGATCAAGAGTAAAGATCATGCTCAACCAAATTGAAGCTCATCGTTATGACAATCACAAAACAGGTATTATGGCCATAGATGACCTTAGATGGTACCCACACCTTAGAGAGGACTATCCCTATGCTTACCTGAACAAATGGTTAAATCATAAAAAACCTAGAGAGGAAGCTTGACAGTGAATTAAAACACAACTTGGAAATATGTATTTTGGTTTCACTGTCAGCTCGACCAGTTGTTCTCTCCGACCCCTCGGTGGAGACAGGATTGACCCATCGTGGTCAAAGACTGGTCGGCCAGATTGATATAGGTTCGGGACCATAAGAACTGTCATTTTGGGAAAGCCTCTAATTGAGAGTCTTGTATGCACCGACCCTCGGTGAAAGGCTGAAACCACCCCTCGTGGTCAACGATTCTTCGATCAAGATGTATGAGTTCTGGAACTTAGAACTCAGGTGGGCTCTCGAGAAAACAGATATATCGGTAGTTCAAAGACCGATCGAGAGTAGCCAGGACTGACCCCTCGGTAAAGGGCGACAGGTCGTTCTGGGTATTACTGGTTTCTAGACTTGAAACTTTGTCAGCACGGTGTTGCCCCATATCGAGCCTCTCGTATAGAACCAGTGCGCCCGACCTATCGGTACATTACCGTTGCTACAACTGGTTTCCTTCTCTATATAAACCAATCTTTATGCAACCAGTTGGCATCTTTCGACAAAATTAGTTGGACCCTCATCATTATCAGTGAGCTTAAACAAGGGCCAACAGAAGGATCACTCTCTCTCTCTCGTGCTTACACTTGGGGAATCAAATACAACCAATTATATGGATTGAGTTGTGAGAGAGAGGGGAGGAAAGAAAACTCATAAACAACCAATCTATTGATTCAGTTTGAAAGTGAGAAAGAGAGGGGAATGAAAAGAACATAAGCTAGGAAACCTTTGGTAAAACCAGTTTCCTTGTCGCCCTGGATTGTGATTACTTTACGACGGCGATAAAGTAGAGCATCGGCACCGGCACAAATTGGGCGGATCTTGAAGAAGCACACATCAAGAGAAAGAGCTTCAAAGGCAAGTGCTTCTTGGTTATAATTTTGTTTTAAAATCTTTATTCCGAAAGTGGATTAAGGAAGCTTGGTTCCGGAACCACTAGAAAAAAAATCTGGAGCATCGTCTCTGGCACATGTGGTAGGTGGAATTCCCAGCCAAATGGAGGTGGAATTCTTATTCTACATTGGTGGGTGAAATTCCCAGCCGATTAAGTGAGGTGGAATTCTTACTCTAATTGTAAGGGTGTAAGTCCCCACTTGGTAGATTTTGGGGATATCTCAAGGTTGAGCGAGTCCTAACAGTGGATGTAGATTGGCTAACCGAACCACTTTAAATTGGTCTTATGGTGTTTGATCTTGTGTGTTTGTATTTACCATTTAAGTACTCTTCTCAACACACATCACTTTGCATATTGATTATCTTATATTACACATTGTGCACAAGTATCGATAATCAAGCAATATGTAAAGGGTCATAATCTTAGTGAGAATGTTCAAAGAATTTATATACAATCTATTACACTAAACAAATCACTTGATTAATGTTCTGCTGTACTTAAAACAATCAAGAAATTTGTAAACACCATGGAAAATAGGATTGACCAATTCAAACCCCCACACCCCCCCCCCCCTCCTTTCTTCCTCCTCCTCTCTCTCTCTCTCGGGTCAATCATATTGTTCTAAGCACATTTGAAAAAGGGACTTTCATCCCTTGCTAAAAAAAACACAATGCATACCTAACTACCCTTAAATAATAATAAAAAAATCAAAAAAGACAAAAAAGAAGAAGAAAGTCATGGAAATGGCAACATGTATGCGCATGTGCAAATACGCCGTATCAATCCCCCCATCTGAGAAAAACTCGACCTCGAGTTCAAACAGATGAAAAGGCAAATCTTCTCACGCACACGTCTTCCCAATGTGGAGTCTTCAAAGTGGAATCATGCGCACTCGAGGCCTTCAGATGTCATCCATGAAATCATCAGCAAGCCGCAAAGATACTGCTGGAGTGGCTCTCCTCTGTCGTCACTAGGATACTCTAAAACCTAGTCTATCGGCACTATCATCTCTTCCTGGATGAGAAGAATGCACCTCTGGCAAGACAAAGTTCCGCTATCTCTCCAAAAGATCCGGGTCAAGTTGCAGAAGCTCGCTTTCAAACAACGAAGTAGCATCTGCCATGGGCCGATCCTTCCACTTCACAAGATACTTTTGATAGCCTCTGGAATGTATGGAAAGCACTTCTTCGTCCATAATAGACTATTTCTCATCTCTCTTGGGTGACAAGGAGGGTAAGGAGGTAAAGGTTGAAAAGGATGTGTAAGTGTATGCCATGGGTTATGAAGTGGGTCAGCTAGGCCAGTAGGAGGGTCAAGGTGATGATTTAGATTGAAGGGAGTTCTAAACTGTAAGGGTGGGCTAGATGGTGCAACTATTGGGCGTTGAAAAGGAGCTTGATCCTCCACATGGAAATTAGGACTAGTACCCATATCTAATGAAAGGTCTACGTATATGCATGGGATCCAACACGCCTCAAAATTCTAAAAGGCCCCTCACTACGAGCATGCAACTCTTTAACAGTCCCTTGTGGGAACCGTTTTGGCCTTATGTGGAGCATCACATAATTACCCACATCAAACTCCCTAAATCCGCAATGAGAATCTGTAGCAACTTTATATTTTTCATCGCTTATATTAATTTGATCTTTAATTTCAGCATGCGTATCATGAATGTGCAGTGCAGATGCATGTAGAGACTCAGATGACTCAGGTAACACTAGCACTGGGGTGAGGTGTATGGACTGGGATAGAGTGAAAGCACACCTAACCAAAACATGTGAATGTATTTATGCTGAGTGAGATATGCATCTGGATATTGGATATGATGCTTGCAACTTGTTGTTAACATGATGGGTGTTTAGTTATAATATGTGAATGAGATCATGATGAGTATGTGGACTTGTGTTTTGAAATCTTATTATATGCTTATGTTGTTATACATAAACATGATATCATGTGCAAAGGATGGGAGGTAATCCGCAACGGACAGCGCGCCGTTGGGTGTTGAGATGGAGGAACTATTCACATGTGTATATCTTTATGATGATGTGATGATGTTGGTTGCTGGAAAGACTTCCCTATTACGCTTCGGCAGTCGAGACCCCCATAGGGGATGCGGGTCTTCCCGTTGCGTTCTGGCGGTAGAGTTTGGCTCCCCCGGGCGTGGTCGAGGGGTTTTCCGACACGGCTCGTGTGGTTGAGGCAGTTGTGTATGGTGTAGTCTCCTGTTGACACTGGTAGGGAGACCAGAGTTGTTGTTGGACCCGATGTGGGCTACCGAGATGATGTCTCGGATTTGGTTGGTGGATCATTAGTTGGTGATGTAGTTGGGTGTCATGTACATGAGCACCCTTGTTATTATGATATTCTTGCATTCATACATATGATATCTATTTATGTTACTATCTTGTGATAAGCATTATCATTTCATTGAGCTGATTATCTAACCCCTTACCTTTCAGGTACCCCGATTGCGGAGGGACCAAGCGAGCCCCTTGAGGAGGTACCCGGAGAGGAGTAACAGTAGTTAAATATCCCATATTATGTTTATGCTTTAGTTTTGAGAGACTCTTGTTTGTATGGACTCATTATTACATGTTTTGTTTGGATGATTGTATAACTATATTGAACAGCCGGTAGTTGTTTGCTATGCTTATTATTATGTTGGGCTTGGCCTTTATTAAATTGTTGAGTGGGAGGTAGTTACCCCGTTTCAAAAAAAAAATATGCCCGATATCCGTTCCTTGGTCATGTTTTGAGACTTTTCGGAGATAACGCGCTCATAGTGAGACGGGGCGTTACATAGGTTCTCCAACTAAAGAACCCTCTCATGATTGGTCGAAATCTAAAAATTTAAGTCCCTTGAACTCCTTCTCAGATAATAGCCAAACACATAGCCTCCACCCTTTTTTTGAAGACCAAGGTGTCCTAGGCCTCTTAAAGCGCCTGACTAATCCCTAAGGCATGTGCAAATCTCCATATCACACACATTGGGTAACACTATGAGGAGTGTCCCTTTTGTGTTGAGAGTGACTTGAATTCAAGACCTCTTGCATCTCAAGTAGGATCTTGACCGCCAAGCCAACCCTCACGGGTAAAAACACATAGCCCCCATTTTGCCTAATGGAAAATTTCTATATCCTTAGAAGCCTTTGATTGAAATATCCTTGCATTCCTCTCCTCTTTTGTCCATAAGGTCGCTGCAGGATTTGTGTCCCAGGCTGCCTTTGTCTTTGGGCTAAGGCGAGGAAGGGACATAGATCCCACTACTCCTTATAAGTCTTGTCTAAAACCCACAGGATTCCCATCAAGTTAATAAAATTTGGCCAAAGTTGACATGTTATAGGACAGCGCCTAAATAGATGATCCACAACCTCCTCTGAAAGGCCACAGAAAGGGCAGTGGTGGTCCTCTGTAAGGACCCGTCCCACTAGCACAATATTATCAGCTTTGAGCCCAAGCACACGGGCTCACATGACTTTGCATTCGTGAGCCAACTAAGGTTGCTCCCAAAAGGCCTTGTGATAGAAGGAGAGAAGTTCTATCTTATATACTAGGGAATTTCCATCACTTTATGCGATGTGGGACAAGGAATTAACGCCCTTGGCGATTTTCTCTCCTCTCCCACACTCCCACACACACGGGGTATTACACACGCTAAGGTTGCTCCCAAAAGGCCTTGTGCTAGAAGGAGAGAAGTTTTATCTTATATACTAGAGAATTTCCATCACTCTATGTGATGTGGGACAAGGAATTAACGCCCTTGGCGATTTTCTCTCCTCTCCCACACGCCCACACACACGGAGTATTACAATCTACCCCCCTTAGAACCAGAGCCGTCCCCGGCTCTGTCCACATCACAAACAGAGAGTTGAACCATTCTCTGATACCATTTGTAACGACCCGTCCCACTAGCATAATATTGTCCGCTTTGCGCCCATGCACACGGGCCCGCACGACTTTGCATTGGCGAGTCAACCCAAGGTTGCTCCCAAAAGGCCTTGTGTTAGAATGAGAGAAGCTCTATCTTATATATCAGGGAATTTCAATCACTCTAGGAGATGAGGGATAAGGAATTCACACCCTTGGTGATTCTCTCCTCTCCCACATGCCCCCACACACGACGTATTACATCCTTCTCCGGATTGAGTAAACCCATTTTGTTTAAAGCCATTCTGGTAAGTGGCTTGCCTTCGTAATGTTATTAAAATTGCACGATTCACGGTTTGAATCGTGATTCGAATTGGGTGCTCTAACGATTTAAATCGCAATAAAAATCGGAAGAGGAAGAAAATCGTGCGATTCTGGGACTGACTTACACATCGCACGAGTCACTGCCATGAATTTGAAACTCTTGCGATTCATGTGAAGAAAAAAAGAGAAAAATGAGGAAAAAAGGAAGAAAAAAAGGTGAGAAAGGGAAGAAATAAGCGAAAAAGAAGTACCATTTTCGTCGCCGCTTCCTTTTTTCGCGTTTTCGCCTGTTTTTCTTTGTCTTTTGGTGCAGGGTTTTTGTTGATTTCCTCTTTTTCATGCCACAGCTCTTACTTAGGATTTTCGTGCTTTCATTCTTGTAGCAACATGTTATGGACTCATTTCACGTGACTTCCATGTGACTTTTTAAGTTATTAAGTTTCCTATTTCATGTGGTATTTCCCGACTTTTTTGTATTTATTTTTTGTACTTCCTTTTTCTAAGTGATGTTCTCCCATCTTTCTTTATTATTTCTCTTTTTAATTAAATATTTTTCTCTTATTTTTCACATGTTTATTTTTCTCATTTTTATTTTTTGTCCATCTTTATTCTATTCTTGTTTAAAAAAACCTTTTTTAATTTTTTCAATCTTTTCTATCTATTTTACAACAATATATCTGAAAAATATTTTTTTAATTTTTAGAATTTTTTATTTGATGAATACTATTTAGATTTATTTAAATTCCTTTGATTTATTTATTTTTAATATTTAACTATTAAAATATTTAATTAATTTAATCCATCTGATCCAAAATGTTGAGTTTCAAAATCTTTAAATACCATAAAATTTTGGAGCTCTATAATTCATTAAAATAAATATCATATTTTCACACTATTCCCTCAACTTAAATTGTATTTATTTAAGGGTTCAAAACCTTTATTTTTAAAATCTGAAAACATAAAACAACAAGTTAAAACATAACTTAACACCACCTATTTTCTTAGAATTTTCCAACTTCTAAAATTGCTTAAAATAAATATTTTCTTAGTTTTTCATAATCTTTTCAGGTAATTTAATAATATTTTCCGAAAATGAAAATAAAATAAAATACTTAATAAATTCCAGAAATTAGAAACCTATCAAAGCAATCAATTTCACTCAATCAATAATCAGACAATTATTAAAATAATAAAATACATTGTCTATGGAAAATTACCATTTTGCCCTTCCAACTTAAGTGAGTTGGATCGACGAGCTATCGAGCTCCGATTGGGCCGACCCTAGACTTTTCACAAAACCCTAACTGTAATCTTTATTAATTAAGCTTAATTCGGGTCAGGGAATTACATCTCACCCTCCTCAAAGAAATTTCGCCCCGAAATTTAAAATAAACCTTTTATTTTTTTACTCCGTCAATAGACTAGGTACAGCCTCCACATCATTGACTCCGATTCCCACATCACATGTTGTACGTCACGATATTGCCATAGCACTTGCACCAGTGGTATCGACTTTTTTCTGAGTAGTTGAGTTCGAGATCCTTTTATCTCTATTAGTACTTCAAAAGTCAGATCTTCTGAGACTTCAATGTCCCCGTAGTTCAACACATGGGATGGATCAGACTCATACTTTTTCAACATAGATACATGAAATGTACTAGGTACTATCGCCATAGTCTAAAGGAGTTCTAGCTGGTAGGCTACTTCTCCTATTTTTCTTAAAATCTCAAAGGGTCCAACATATCGAGGTGTTAGTTTCCCCTTGCGACCAAACCGTTGTACTCCATGATGTGGTGCCACACGTAGGAATACTCGGTCACCGACCGTAAACTCCAAAGGTCTCCGTCTTTTGTCAGCAATATAAAAGAAGCGAGCTCATTTAGAAAAATATACATGCAAAGAATTACAATGACTATTTATGTAATGACCCGACCCAATATTTCGGGGTTTTAGGGACACTTGTGGATCTCCGAGATGATTTTCGGGCTTTGGTAGTAGTGGTTACTGCGTAGGCTCTCTAGTGAGCCCAAGTTGGCCCAATTCCAAACTCGGAAGCTCAAGGGGCATTTCGGTAATTTTACACTTTGTGTGCCTATTTATTGAAAAATATTTGAACAATACATTGAGAACTTAGAATCTTAACATTTAGACCCTCCCCATCTTGCACACACATCCCCTCAGTTAGATACACTTGAAGATTGTAAAAACCCACACAAACTTCGTTTTGATGTTTAAATTCTAATTTTCCGAGTTTTATGTGAATTTGAAACTAACATTTTAAAATTTTACTCAGTTTCTTTTTTTGGCGAAACTGAATTTATAGGTTAAAATTTTACTAAAGAATTTCATAAAATTTTAAGAATTTGCAAAGTGGTATTTTGAAATTTTGATGTTAATGTTCCAAAAATTTTAACTTAAAACAACTCGTTTACCCGATTGGATCTTTATTTTTAAAACAATACAAATAAAAATCAATTTTAAATTTTAGAATTAAATTTTGAGTTTTAAATATTTTTCAAAGAAGTTTTTTTTTTTAAAAAAAGTGTGAAAAACACCAAAACTTTCAAAGCCAGCGTTGGTTCCATGGGACCCACACCCCTTTCGATTCGTAATACCCCTCAAATCTTTTTCCGTTATTAGAACTATCGAACCCTCCCTTCTAGCGCACGGATGAAGGGAACCCCCCTCCCTTCCTTTGGCCAAAATACATCTCTCTCTCCCCCCTTTTCTCTAACTTGAAAACCCTAAACCTAGATCTCTCTCCTCCCCAACGCCTGTAGAATAATAATATGGAAACAAGAAGAAGAAGAGAGAATGGAGAAGAATACTTCTCTGATTGTATTGTATTGAATGTGTCTTCTAAACTGAAGGGTTACACGTATAAATAGAATAAAGAGAGCAAATCTAGGTGTCTATAATAGGAGAATAATAAAACAATACTTATCTACAATCAATTACACAACTAATAAGATGTCTTTCCAAGAGTAGACGATTTGGGTCAACTTTGTTCTGACGTGAGTCCTACAACATCTTACGTGTCCTAAAGTGGGTCCCACAACACTCCCCCTCAAGCTGGTTCGAAGATGTCAAGTAATCTCAGCTTGCTAACAATTGAATCAATCTGAGTTCCGGGAATTGATTTTGTAAAAATGTCTGCAAGCTGATCTTTAGACTTCAAATGAAGAATGAAGAGTCGACCTTCAAAAATATGCTGACGAAGGAAGTGACAATCCACTTCAATGTGCTTAGTCCACTCATGAAAGCCTAAATTGGAGGCAATGTTGATGGCCGCTTGATTGTCACAGAACATGAGGAGTGGAATGCCAGAAGCAAAGCCTAATTCAGAAATGAATTGTCGGAACCACAGCAAGTCAGCCATGAAGGTTGTAGCATGAAGCAACAGAATGGTTGGTTATCTTGCAATAGGTGCAAAAATGGGTACCCTTCTTCCAAGGGCCTTTGGTGTCCCTACGAGTGTTAGAAGAAGCCATGGAAGTAGTATTAAAGCCATGTGTGACAGATATCGATCTAGAAGCTCAGCAAGAAGTCTAGATAAGGACCAGTTCACGTCACAGCCTGAAAAAAAGAATGATAGTGTTGTGTACAACAACACCGGGAGGGGGAGAAGAACACCTCTGAAGTGGACCCCACCAAGCACGAGATGGAGCGGAAGCCAAGCAGATTGAAAGTGCAGGGAGGGGCGATGCTGTAGCTGCAAGAAGAAGGCCAATCCGAGATCTGAAGAATGAGATCCAAGGCAAACAAGCCACTGCCGATAACCAAAAGGACATATCTGGGAAGAATCGGGGTAAAAAGTAGGCCCCACCAGTGTTGGAGTCAAAGCACCTGGGTGGAATCCGAAGACCAGGCAGGGAAATTCCAAAAATGGGGAGAGACGGCTATGCTCTGTGAAAAACCAGCTGATCGAGTTAAAAAACCCAAAACAATTGAGTGACAAGCGTCCCAAGCAGGTAGTCCAGAAAACCTGAGAAAGGGTGGCTGTAACGACCCGACTCGATTTTTCGGGATTTCTGGGGAGATTTTCAGATCTCCGTGTCGTTTTTGGTGCTTTTATAGCAGTGGGGTGAGAGTGGGGTCCATGGTGGGCATTGGGTTGCCTGATTTCGAGTTCGGGAGCTCAGAAGGCATTTTGGTAATTTTGGCTTATTCGACGATTTTTTCATGAAAAACATTTGAAAAACACACAATTTCATTATTTTTCATGGGTTTTATAAAACTTGAGGTTTCTCTCTTTTTTAAAAAAAAAAACCAAAACCTTAATCTCAAACCCTAACCCTCCCTCCTATATAATATATTTTCTTTCCTTTCAAACCCTAACCCCCGCCTCTCAGCCTCCTCTCTTCCCCTTTTTCTAACCCTAACCCTAAGCTCTCCTCTCCCCCTCCCGCAAGCCGCTGCCACTTCCTTCGTTTTTTCTCTCTCTCGGTTCACCTCACTTCCTTTTCTCTTCTCCCATCTCTTCCCTCTCTTCTCAAAAACCCTAATCTCTCTAACCCTTTTGCCGCTGCTGCCATTGCTCTCATTTCTCTCCCCCTCGGTTTTTCTTCCCTCTCTTCATCTCCTCTCTTAAAACCCTAAACCACTCCTCAACCTCTCTTCTTTCTCCTTTGGCCACCGCCCCTCATCTCCTTCCTTCGCCGCCGTTCTCCCTCTCCTTTGCCAATCCCAGTATTTGTCTCTCTCTCTCTCTCTCTCTCTCTCTCTCCTGAGCCTCCTTGTTCTTTCCTCTCCTTCCTCTCTTTCCCCTTTCTTTGTTGTTTTTCCCCAACCCCAATTTCCCAGGCCCAAGTTCGCAAAATCGGTCCAGGCCTAGCTGTTCAGCCCACCGATTTGAATCGAGCCCCTTCCCAAGCCCTGCAGCTTGGGCCTGCAGACTTCAAGCCCAGTTGATGCAAAGTCCAAACCCCCATCCTAGTCTGTTGGGCCCAGGTCGTGTTTTTCTTTGTGAGCCCAACTCGGTTGTGCAGTAGATCGAGTCTAGTAGACTCGGCCCAAGCCCCCTACGCACAGTCCAACTGAATTCGGCCTAGATTCAATCCGAGCCCTGTTCCGGCTCAGTCCAGCCCAATCCAGTTTAGGCCCAACTCCACAAGTCTGGCCGGCCGAGGTCCGGCCCATTTCTAGGCTCGACCCAGGCCCAGTTTAGGCCCATTTTAGCCCATTTTGAGGCATGTTTTGGGATTGTTCTTGGAGTATTTCTGGGGCGTTTCCAAACCTTTTGCATGCCCGTTCCAACCAGATTTGTAGGATCGTCCTAGTTTTGCGGGACCATCCCAGTTTTGTAGACTCGTCTCAGCTTCTCAAGTCCGGTAGCCCATGCATCGCTTCCTTCAATCCTTCAACTTGTTTTTCGAAAACGTATATAGTTGAGGGAACATATCACCCATTTTGGCATGCACTATATGCATATTACTTCTCTATCAAATGTGTGGGTACAGAATGCGGCAAATGGTGGCCCCCCCCGATGTTACGAGCCACTCAGCAAGAAAATTGTTGATACCATTATGTGGCGGGGATATCATCTGAGTTGTTTATCTAATGTCCTGATTGATTGATGGTGTAATAACATGGTTGGTTGGAGTGTGTGATAACCTGCTATGCATGCGATTGATAGTTTAATTAACATGTTGTAGATTCATATGTGGTAGTTAGTAGACGGTATCACCTACTATACTTGTTTGGGAGATGTTTTGGTTGATAACATGTTGAGATATTAATATGCAAACATGTGATAGCTAATGATATGTATTCCAGCCAACCTATCAACATCAAAGTATGTTTTGATTACCAAAGTCGTGTCCAACCTTTGTGAAAAAAAAAAAAATGAATCAAAATAATCTCAAGATATTTTGGCCATTGTTATTTTAATTATTTATTCCTTGAAAGAAAATTGTTTAAATAATTTTATTTGTCGTGTATCTTTTCTTATTCAAATTGTTTAATGATTTAGACCATTCAAAATTTAGTATACTTATTATGTGAGAGTTAAAAATATATATACATTCAATTTGGTTTAATTGACAAAAGTGTTTAATAATGTGAGCTTTGAAAATGATTTCTTCTTAGTCTATATTACCCGTTTTACTCAATCAAATTAAAATTTAATTTTCCAAAACAATATTTGCAAATAGAGAGAGATCCCTTCAATCCAACTAGGCCCCGATTTAGCAATACACGTTTTTCACCAACACTTAGGTGAGGGTACTTATCACATGGTTTGAGGATGCAGTTACGCATTCTAATCCTTTGAACCTTGTACATGGAGTGACCGGAATGAGACCCTTTGTATATGAAGCCACTTGGTAAGGGAACCGTTGAAATGAATATGTGGCAAGGGATCTGTTCAGGTACACTCATGTCAGCTATATGCTTTTGGTGGTGAAACTTAATTGGGTGAATAGTTTTTTAATGTGATGTTTGGAGAATTTCGTGATAATATGTTGTGTGTTTATTAGCAACATGTGAATATGATTTATATTAGTTAGCGGAAATGAAGATATATACTTTGGATAACATGTTACATGCTTTCATTAGCATGGTAACAAATACCGCTGGTATTTTCATTTTTACCGCGAAAATATCGGCAAAATACTGTTATCGCCAATTCCAATATTAACGGGAATTTAACATTAAAAACGCATTTTTAACGCGATAAATGATAAAACGCATTAAAACGCATTTTTACAGTTAATTTTTTTAACCCGAGAGGCACACGCAATGCACCCTCCCGACTTAAATTGAAAAACCCATTCGATTAGGGTTTCAACTTTCCACTTCCACTTTCGTTTGGACAGGTCACTCCTTTTCACTCTCTCGGGTTTCAGCCAAATCGTTTTTCCCCTTTCTCATTGAACTCCCATCACCGATCAGCTTGTGCCGCTCCACCCTTGCGTCGGGAGAGGGAGGACTCTGAACATCGGAAAGCACCATCAACCAATCCTCGGATCCGCCCAGATTTCCCTAATCAAGCAAATCTAAGGTTAGTTTCCTTTGGAAATCTCAATTTATTCCTAATTAAGTCCTCTCTACTACTGTTCTTCCTCTTCCACTCAGCAAGTCCTCTTCCCATTCTGGCTTTGATTCTCTTTCTCTCTTTAGGGATTAAGTGAAGAATGATTACCTATTTTTTTGGGGCATTATTTATCAACCTAAAATCAGTCTCAAACCGTCGGTGATTGGACTGATTTTTCAGCCTCAGATTGACTAAATTCAGGACTGGTCTTTTAATCTCAAAACCATTGGAAGTAGGGGTTGCAGGGAACTCAAACCCGACCTTGAACTCACTATTTTACAATTGAAAAACCCAACCCTGAACTTTCTTTTCTCTCTTGTAAAGGAAATGAAGTGCAAATACCAACAGTTTTTGAAGGAGTTGTATCTATACGACTTGTAGATAAATGCAAGCACTATAAAACTGTTTTAAATTAGCCTTTCTAGGTGGATTTTTGTGTTTATGAGAATTATTTATTTATTATTTTTATTTTTATTATTTTTTAATTATTTATATTTTCCGCGAGATTTTCCTGTTAAAAATTCGAGAATTTAAAAATATCTTGTTATTAACGGCTGTCATTAATATCCCGAGAACGGTATTTGTGACAATGTTCGTTAGTTGTATGATGCACATGTGGTGTTATTCATGTCTCTATATTGGAATACATTTATCTGTTAATGCAAAGGACCATCGCATCATTAGGGGTGCAGTTGGCATGCATGGGGAGTGTGACTACTAACGGTTGCTTACTGTTAGGATATATTTTGGAGTATCTTGGGACTGGAGTGGTCCCCTTCTGTTATTTTAGGACTTTCGGGTGGCAAGGGATCGATTCAGGTGTATTCCTGTCAATTAATTGCAATTGTGAAAATTTCTAACTGGATAAAGGGATATTGAATATGATAATTGAAAGATGTTTGTGATGCATTGCATATATATTTATAAGATGCAGATACAATCATATCGGACATAGAGATGTATGTTTAAGTAACTCATTATATGTTTTTGATTCATATGATGAAATATGATACTGATTTGGTTGATTATATTATAAAATGTTTGTGGTTATACATCATCATGATATCATGTACATGCATGAGAGGTAACCCGCAACAAACAACGTGTCGTTGGATGTTAAAATGGAGGAACTATTTATATGTGTATATGTTTATAATGATGAGATGAGTTTGGTTGTTGGGAGGACTTCCCCATTACGCTCCGGCGGTCGAGACCCCCATAGGGGATGCGGGTTTCCCCATTGCATTCCGACGGTTGAGGTGCTTGCCCTTGAGATTGGCTTTCCCGTTATGCTCCGGCAGTTGAGACCCCCACAGGGGACGCGAGTTTCCCCATTGCATTCCGGCGGTTGAGGCGATTTGTGTATTGTGTGGTCTCCCGTTTGTACTGGTAGGGAGACCAGAGTGTGTTGGAGGACCCAATATGGGCTACTGAGATGTCTCAGATTTTGGTCGGTGGATCACTGATTGGTGGTGTAGTTGGATTTCATGCACATGAGTACCTTTGTTATTATGATATCCTTGCATTCATACATATGATATCTATTTATGTTGTTGATTTGTGATAAGATTTATCTCTTCACTGGGCTGGTTAGCTCACCCTTTACCTTTCAAGGTACTCCGATTGCGGAGGGGCTAGGCGGGTCCCTTGAGCAGGTGCCCAGAGAGGAGTAGCAGTATTAGATATTTTATAATCATGCTCATATTTAGTTTGAGAGACTTTGTTTTGTATGAACCCTTTTCATACAGTTGTTTTTTTTCGGATGACTGTATAATTGTACTTGAACAATCTATGGTTGCTTCATGTTTTATTGGTATGATGAATCTTATTGTCAGTTGTTGAGCGGGAAGCAGTTGTTGCCGTGTGATCCGATTATCCGGACGTTTGAGTAACTATGGATAGAAATACAACGGAATAAATGAGAAACAAGAAAAGACAGGATTTTGAGAAGTGGAAACTTCCTCTTTTTGGTTTTTTTGATTAATTTTCTCAAATGCCGATTGTACAAGCTCTCTGATGTGCAGCCACAGGTTGGAGACTACTAAAAACAGAGGAAAAGGGATAAAAGTGGGCAAAAACTGTCCAGAACCGTCGAAAACTGCTCTAACCGTCGGCAGTTTTCACGTACGGGTCACTGGTACATCGACTGGTATTGTTCAATGAGTGTGCTAGACGATGAACCAGTCGATTGGTGGATCGACTGTTACCATCAGAGAGCTGTCCTTTTTTATAGACAGACACTAGATGATTTACCAGTCGACTAGTGGATCGACTGATATTTTCGCAGGCTGTGTAGACGATTAACCAGTCGACTGGTGGATCGGCCAGTATCATCAGGGAGTTGTCTGTTCTTACAGACAAACAGTAGACAATGCACCAGCCGACTGGTACTATTCACAGACTGTATAAGATGATGTACCACTTGACTGGTGGATCGACTGGTACCATCTGAGAGTGATTTGTAGCACAGTACAGTCACTAGACGACATACCAGTTGACTGGTGCATCGACTAGTACCGTTAAAAACTTACTTTCATTTTTAAGTCTTTAAACAAAAATACAACAAGAGAAAACAAGGAAATGCATGGAAATACAATAATGGGAGATCCTCCTGGATCATGGCTCCCCCTATTCAAGGGATTTAGGTCCCGCCAAATCTTTAAAACTCCAAATGAGGGAACTCTTTAGCTCCCTTCTACCGACTGTACCACCTCGACTGGCTTGGTAGCTGATCATTCTTACCTATCCGGTGAGAATCATACGTCCCTCGCCTAGTCTCCATAACCTTCTTCTCCAATATGTAATCTTCAGACAATGGATACTCCCGCTCTACCCACAAATCATCAATGGATGGTAGTGGCGTCTCCTTGTTTGAATCTTCTTCAAGCATAAAAGGTTCACACAATTTCAAGTTCATGGCATTGATGATCGAGTACATCTGCATATACGGTGGTAGATCTAGCAGAAATGCATCATCTCCAATCTTCTTGATGATTCTAAACGGTCCATATCTGATGGGTTTTAGCTTCTTTCCTACTCCTTTCAACCGCTCTTTGCTCAGCTTCAGCCAAACAAAATCACCTTCTTGGAATGTACATTCTACCCGATGTCGATCATGTCGGTCCTTGTATCTCTATTGTGAACGCTGCAGTTGTGTCTCTACTTCTCTGTGCACCTTAGCTATCTTCTCAAGAAATTGTTGAGCTCTAGCTCTATCTTCCTCTTCCCTTCCTTCCAACTGATCGTCCCCAAAGGTGAAGGCCAAATCAAAAGGGTTTTGAGGCAAGTAACCCAAACAGACTTCAAAAGGTGACTTCTGTGTCGAGCTATGAATAGAACAATTGAAGGCAAACTGCAGATAGGAGAGACTGGTATCCCAAGTCTTAGGATGCTTGGAATTGTAGCCTCGAAGGAGGTGCACCATAGTTTTGTTCACTACCTCTGTCTATCCATCAGTTTGTGGATGAAATGTCGTGCTCCTCTTCAGCCTAGTATCCATCATTCCACAAAGTAAATTCTAAAAATGACTTAGGAATCGACTATCTCTATCCGAAACAATCGACGTAGGCAACCCATAATGCTTCCAAACATGTTCAAAGAATAGCTTCGCTGCTGTCTCTCCTGGCAGTGTCTTCTTACAAGGGATGAGTTCCACCATCTTGCTAAAACGACCCACAATAAGAAACAAATAATCATATCCAGACTTGGTCTTCGGTAAACATCTCAAAAGTCCATCGAAATACTCTCCCAGGGTCTTGTAGGTACTGGTAATGGAGTATACAACCCTATCTTCCTGTTCGATGGCTTCGAAGTGTTGCAAAGAACACAACCTCGGATGTATCTAGCCACATCTAGCCGCATCTTTGGCCAAAAGACATACTTCTGCAGATTAAGTAGTGTCGTCTCAACCCCAAAATGTCCCGCCACTCGGGAGGTATGCGCTTCTCTAACCCACTGTAATTTGTCCCCGTCTATCGGTATACACAGCTGTGACCCCTTATACATCAACCCATCCTTCAGTTCAAACTCCATAGTCTGACCTTGCTGTAGCTTCTCAAACACTGTCTTGAAGTCTTCATCAGTGTCATACCCTTGTGCATACTCAGTAAGGGCCATAGGCTGAATTTGCATTGCCACCGTGAGAGTGGAGCTCATCTATGTTGATGGTCTAGACAACATATCAACCAGCTTATTTGTGGCTCCTTTCTTGTATTTAATCACCAAATTAAACTGTTGCAAATATAACATCCACTTCATATGACGAGCTTGTTGCAACTTTGACTTTGTTTGTAAAAATTGAAAGGGTTTGTGGTCGGTGTGGATTATGACATCCTTCTCCAACAGATACACACGCCAATGCTTCACCGCCTAGTGCAAAGCTTACATCTCCTTGTCATAAGTGGGGTAATTCATCACTGGTCCACTGAACATCTCAGAATGATAAGCCACAGGCTTCCTATCCTGCAACAATACAGCTCACATGGCATATGTAGATGCATCCGCGTCAACCTCAAAAGGGTGATGCAAATTTAGCAATGCCAATACTAGGGCTTCAGAAAACTTCCTCTTCAATAATTGAAATGTATCATCCTGCTTCTTCGTCCACTCAAACTTCTAATTGGCCTTTGTCAATGCATGTAAAGGTGCTGCAATCTATGAAAAGTGACAAATGAACTTCCGTAAATACTGACAAGCTCTCATGAAGCTCCTCACTTCAGTCACCGATCGAGGTGTGGGCCATTTAGTAATGACCTCAATCTTTGAAGGGTCCACCTTCTATTCCCCTGCTCCAACTACAAAACCCAGGTACACCAATGGCTACTTTCCAAATTCACATTTCTTTCCATTCAACTGGAGCTGATTCTCCCTCAACACCCCTAACACCACCTTCAAATGAGTAATCTAATCCTCTCATGTCTTGCTATAAATTAAAATATCATCTAGATACACAATAACAAAATCTTCAAAGAAAGGACGCAATACCTCATTCATCAATGTTATGAAGGTCGCAAGTGCGTTGCACAATTCAAATAGCATGACTAGCCATTCAAACAGCCCTTGCCTTGTCTTGAACGCAGTCTTCCAGGTATCTTCCTCGCGAATCCAGACTTGGTGATAACCCGACTTCAGGTCCAACTTTGTGAAAATGTGGGCTCCTTGTAGTTGATCCAACAGATCAATCCTCGATAAAGGGTACCGATTCTTGATTGTAATTTTGTTCAAAGCCCTGTAATCGATGCACATTCTCCAACCTCCGTCCTTCTTAGGAACTAACAATACTAAAGATCCACAGGGTGAACAACTAGGTTTGACGACTCCGTGATCTAACAACTTTTGGATTTGTTGTTGGATCTCATCATTCTCAGTGACTGAGGTGCGGTACAAACTCAAGTTAGGTAGAGAAGCATCTCCTACCAACTGTATGTCATGTTCCACGGGTCTCCGTGGTGGTAAACCTTGTACCTCCTCAAATAGTTCCTTAAAAGTCAGTTTAATTTTCTCAATCTCATTCTCTTGCTTGGAAGTGAGTGATACTGTGGAGAGTGTCACTTTAGCTGGTGGTTGTTCCTGTGGCCTAATCATCAACAGGACAAATTTCCCACAAGCATTCACCATCCTCTTTGCTTATGTAGTTGTGACAAAAGAGGTAGTGCTTTGTAGTTTGCTGGGGTTAGACATGAAATTCTTTTCCGCCCTTCACAAACCGATACTTGCGTTGTCGCCTGTAATGAATGGCATCTCGATCCACAAGTATGGACTACCCAAAATGACCTGACACACGTCCAATGGAACGACCTCACATGTCACCTCATCAATGTACCTTTCTGTGATAGCAAATTTGAAGGTGCACTATTTAGTGATCTTCATCTCCACATCTTTCTATATAAACCCCAATGGATAGGGTTTTGGATGTACTGTCGTCACTAAACCCATCTTTTGTACCAAGCATTCTAAAATGAGATTCTTCTGACATCCAAGGTCAACTATTGCCTCAATCACACTTTGTTTCACTTGAATCTTCAAGTGAAAAAGTTCTTCTCTTAACTCAGAGTTCTTAAAAGTCTTTGCAGTCTTTGCCATGAGTAAGAGTTTTACTGTCTGCCTTATGCAGCTCTTCAATCTCTTCAACGTCACGAACATTCAATACTGCCTTTTTGTCCTTTTTCGGGCGTTGTTCAGGGTGCAGCTTCCAGCACTTTTCTTTTATGTGACCAATCTTGTTACAGTGATCACAAGTAGGACTCTTAGTACTACTTTGCTTCCTTGGCTGACTAGTCTCACCCCTACTGTTACCACCCATGCCAACTCTCCCTTTGAAATTCGTTTTGACCTAAACCCTATCAAACTTCTTATTCTTTGCTTCTATGGCGATGGCTTTTACTGTAGCTTCAGAGTTTCAGCTCTCTATGAATATACTCAGCTAAACCACCTACATACTTCATGGAAACCTCATAGTCTTCAATAGAGATGCCCAAGACTACGGCCTGAGTGTGAAATTCAATTGTATACTCTTGAACCGATTGACCATATCGTTGTTTTAAGTATTGCCACCTAATCCACCGGTCTTCCTCATATCCAATAGGATAGAACTATTTTCAGACCAACTTCTTAAACTTACTCCAAGTTAAACCTGATATGTCGTGGCGCTTCACATAAGCATTCCACCGTGTCAGTGTATGTCCTGACATCTTCAGTCGTGCAAAACTGATTTTTTGTGCACTGGTGTACACATAGAGAGTAAAATAGTTCTCCATTTGTTCTATCCAATTGTCTAATTTATCCGCATCAACTACACCATCATAAGTAGGAATTTCTAGTTTGAAATCTACTCTGAAAGGTTTCTTACCGGACTGGTCGGCTCCCAACAAAACTTCCTGGGTCTGCTCGACCTCTTCCCCTTTTTCTTCCTCCTCGTTTGTCTCGTCTGCATCCGTCAATTCAAACCGCATCTTCTTGGACGAACCGGCAAATGTCTGTTTCAGAGAGGACTTTGAGGCGGCACCTTCCACTAACTTGGTGACTAATTTCGTCAATGCGGTCACTTGTTCCTCCAACTTGAAGAAACGCTCCTTCAATTCGTCATTCGTGGTCATATCCGTCTTTCTCAAGATTCTCATTCTTTCTGAACAAAGGGGCTATGAGAGTTCTTCACCGAACTTCTGGTATTAATCACGTGTCAAGACCATATACCCTAGGCTTCCCAAAAGAAGACGAAACCGAGCTCCTATACCAACTTGATCCGATTATCCGGACGTTTGGGTGACTATGGATAGAAATACAGCGGAATAAATGAGAAACAAGAAAAGACACAGGATTTTGAGAAGTGGAAACTTCCTCTTTTTGGTCTTTTTGGTTAATTTTCTCAAATGTCGATTGTTCAATCTCTCTGGCATGCCTACAGCCAAAAACAAAGAGAAAAAGGGATAAAAGTGGGCAAAAGCTGCCCAGAACCGTTGAAAATTGCTTTAACCGTAGACAATTTTCACGTATCAGTCGACTGGTACGTCGACTGGTACACCGACTGGTACTGTTCAATCAGTGTGCCAAACGATGAACCAGTCGACTGGTGGATCGACTGGTACCATCAGAGAGCTGTCTGTTTTTACAGACAGACATTAGACGATGTATCAGTCGACTGGTGGATTGAGTGGTATTGTTCATGGACTGTGTAGACAATTAACCAGTCAACTGGTGGATCGACTAGTATCATCAGGGAGTTGTATGTTATTACAGACAGACAGTAGACGATGTACCAGTTGACTGGTGGATTGGCTGGTACTATTCACAGACTGTATTAGACAATGTACCAGTCGACTAGTAGATCGACTGGTACCATCTGAGAATGATCTGTCGCATAGTACAGTCATTAGACGACGTACCAGTCGACTGGTGTATCGACTGGTACCCTTAAAGACTTATTTTTTAAATTTTTAAGCATTTAAACAAAAATACAAGAGAAAACAAGGAAATTGATGGAAATACATGAAAATATAATAATGGGAGATCCTCCTGGATCACCCCATTTCAAAATAAAAAAATTTGCCCGAAACCTATTCTATGGATATGTTTCATGCTATTTCAGAGATAACGCACCCGTAATGGGATGGGGCGTTACAGTTGGTATCAGAGCACGGTTCAATTCTCAGACTATGCATAGGTCAGAGATAAGGGTGATGTTGACTAGATAATAGGTTCATCCTTGTGTGATAAGGTAGATGGAACCGGGTTATGGGGTAGTGAGTGAACCCCCTAGGTGCTGTGCCATGCTTGATGCAATACCTTTCAGTTAGTGTGCTTGAGACGTGCCATGTGGTGCATCCCGCTCGGTTTTAGGCTAACTGACACTTGATTCATGTGTGAGTCGGTGGAGAGATCGATCGCTCATTTGAGTAGGCCGAGAACCGTGACAATGGTCACAGGAGTTACGTGATACGGATCTCTAGGCTTTCAGTCATGTTGGTCAAACTCCCTACTGTAATTAGAGGTGTTCCTCAGTGGGACCCACGTTAGGATAGGTCCTCACCTTAGAGGTGTGTCGATGGTATTTTCAGAGTGGCTTGAGTACTGTGATGGAGTCACGGAGTCTTCAGACTGTGTTTGAGTGTTGTCGTTGTTATCTCCTAGCTACCAGGCGGGCGAGAACCCTTGAGGCTGCCTAGGCATTGGCAGGGAAACCGTGGGTGTTTTAGTACGCGTGGGCGTAGTAATGCCTTATTACAACTCGCACGACTGTTTTTCTAACGCGTGAATGAGGTGAGATTGTTCGAGGGTACAGTGTTGAGAAGAGGAGACTGTATTGTGGGTCTACCTCCTGAGTTCGTAGGAGGCTCGTGTTTTAGAGTGTGAGGCCACCATATGTGACCTCTCTTGTGGCTATATAGTATGGAGATAGATTCATTGGAAATCTATGAGCATCTACCAAGTGAGTCCGACCGGCTTACTCTGTAGATGGTCGATGGAATTCCAGGACACGTTAATGGGCTTGGTACGTTTGGGTCGTTGGTTAGGTTCGTTTTGGACTTAGGACTGCAAGGAGTGTCTAGAGGCCAAGCTAGTGATTATCTGTTCGGCTCTTGGACTCCCCCGAGTCCAGTGTTATGGCTAGAGGTAGTTGTCACTTTGATAGGATCTTTTATAGGTCAGACGGTAAGGTGAACTGTTGAGACTCTTGTGGGCCCAGTGTGTAGGCCAATTTCGATATATGAGTGAGTTGGGAACTTGGTGCCTTGAGCAGGGCCCATGGGTGCTTCTTGGCACTTGACCCGTGTAGTGTCCGATTCCAATGTGTCTCACTCCTTTATTGCCTTGAGATTTACTGGTGGTGGACCAGATCTGTGGGTCGTGTGTTTTGACCTTTGGGGCTTAGTGTTGGAGGTTGATTTATGAGTTTTGGAGACATCAGAGTTCGACGTCATCTTGGAGATGGATTGGTTATCCTCCCATCAGGTTACCTTGGACTGTTACCATTGGAGGGTGACGAGTCAGTTCTTCGTGGGGATGCATTCGTCAAGCGGTTTACAACTTATAGTCTGGATGTGGAGGAGTTGTACAGTTTGTCGCTTGCTTGAGTTGGAGAAGAATTCGGGGTAAGCGGATATTAAGATACCCTGCGTAGTCTGAGAGCTCCCAGATGTTCTTCAGGAGAAGCTCCTTGGATTGTCGCCACGTCTGGAGGTATAGTGTGTTGTGGATCTACTCCCCTGGTGCGGCGCCTGTTTTGATTATTCATTATCAGTGGCGCCACTAGAGGTATTGGAGATAGAGAGGAGGTGGAGTCCCTTGGCTAAAATTGACCCAGCACCCTCCATGGAGCACAACAGCTTTGTTGACCAAGAAAATGATGACTCCCTGAGTTTGTGCATCGATTACTAGAAGATGAATACTCTTGAAAAAAATAAAAAAATAAATAAAAAGAGTACCTATTGCTGAGGATTGATGACTTGTTTGACCTTTGAGAGGGTCCCAGTGTTTTCGAAGATAGATCTACTTTCAGACTATCATCAGGTAGAGGTGTGGGAGTGCTATACTGATAAGACAATTTTTTGCACTCGCTTTTGGCACTTAGAGTTTATGGTGATGTAGTTTGGAGTGATTAATGCCCCGACAACATTCATGACCCCAATGAATAAGATCTCTAGACCATACCTAAATCAGTATGTGGAGGTGCCTATTGATGACATCTTGGTATACTCAGCATCAGAGGAAGAACGTGAGCAACATCTGAGGACTGTACTTCATGTCTTGAAGGATCACCAACTTAAGTGTGAATTTTAGCTGTCAAAGGTTCAGTTTTTGGGGCACGTACTGTCAACTGAAGGTGTAGCCATGGACCCAGCTAAGGTTGAGGTTGTTCTGAGTTGGGGGCGACCGCGGAGTGTGACTGAGATCCGCAGCTTCTTGGGTCTTGCGGGTTACCATCGGCAGTTTATCCAAGATCTCTTTAAGATCGCCACACCCATGACAAGGTTGACCCACAAAGATGTGTAATTAGTTTGGGACTAAGCTTGTAAGACAGCCTTCCGGAGATTGAAGGAGAGTTTGACTTCCGCTCCGGTGTTGATAGTGTCAGAGAGAGGCTGTGGCTATGCGGTCTACTATGATGCTACCGGTGATGATTTGGGTTGTGTACTGATGTAGGAAGGGAAAATGGTAACATATGGTCCGAGACAACTTAAGACCCATGAAAAGAATGATCCTATTCACGACTTGAAGTTGGCGGCTGTAGTTTTTGCACTTAAGGTTTGGAGACACTACTTGTATGGTGAGGGATTTGAGGTTTTCTCAAATCATCATGGTCTTATGTATTTATTCACAGAAATAGCTGAACATGAGACAAAGACGGTGGATGGAGTACCTTGGTGACTATGATTTCGTGTTGTCTTATCATCCCGATAAGGCAAACGTAGATGCAGACGCCTTGAGTCACAGAGCGAGTGTAGCCTTATCGAGTCTGATCGGAGGATATAAAGCATCCAGACTTCACAACATGGTCGTTCAACAAGAGATTTATGACAGAGTTTTGAGAACTCAGTAAACCGATGAGAGGTGCATCGCGTTGAGGAATGTCGTGACCAGCGACATGGACCTTTTGGATAGACTGTGAGACAAGATGGTGGTTTAACCTTTCAGGGCAGGCTATTTATACCTATATCCGGGCAGTGCCGCGAGAAGGTATTATTGCACTTCCATCACTCCAGATTTATGGTGCGTATGGGACACACGAAGATATATCATGATTTGCGTCAACAGTTCTAGTGGAGAAACATGAATAGGGCAGTGGCTGAGTTTATGACCCGTCGTTTGATCTCCTACAGGTTAGATAGATCTTGAAACCCGCTAGTAGACTACGGCCTCTTCCGGTTCCCTAGCGGAAGTGGGATCACATTACTCTGGATTTTGTGACTAGATTGTCGAAGTCCCCTCAAGGGCATGATACAATGTAGGTCATAGTGGATCGATTGACTGAGTCTACCCATTTTATTGGTATGAGGACGACGGATTCTCTAAAGACTTTGAGTCGGCTATATTTGGAGAGTTAGTTACACCTGGTTGAGTTCTTCTACAACAACAGGTACCAGGCCAGTATCAAGATGGATCTGTATGGGGCCTTGTAGGTCAGACCGTGCAGATCGCCCTTGTGTTGGGCCGAGATCAGTGATGTCAGGACCGGCTATGGTCAATGAGACTACTAAGCTTGTGAGACTGACCTGGCAGAGGTTGTTGACTGCCCATAGTTGGCAGGAGGGTTTGGATGACCGCCGGAAGAGGGACCAGTACAGAATGAGGATTCGAAGTAGCAAAGGCTTTGTGGCAAGAATATCTACATGGTTTTAGTGGTTTGGCAACGCAAGGGTAGAGAGTCTCCTACTTAGGGTAAGGAGGTAGCGATACAAAAGTAGGTTCCAGCCTTGTTTGAGACTAGAGGTATGAGTTCAATTTGAAATTCAAGAATGAATTTCCTTTGAAGGAGGTAGTGTTGTAATGACCCATTCTGTAGTTACCCGATTTTGGAGAGATTTTCAGATCTCCGAGTTATTTTCAAGACTTTGGTGACTTTGGAGAGAGTGTGGATCCCGTGGTGGGCCCCAGTTTGTCTAGACTCGAGCTCGAGAGCTCGAAGGAGTAATTTAGTAATTTTGAATGATTGTATGTACTGTCATGAAAAACGTTTGAAAATCACACGATTTTCTCCCAACATTCGCTTTTCTCGGGTTTTTGATTTATAATTTATCGAACACACAATGTTAGCTTTGAAATTTGCTCTTTCACGCTTTTCGAGGTTTTCCTTTTAAAAAAAAAGACGTATACTTATGTAGGTGTGCGTATTATATTAGTGTAATAACTAGATAAATAAAATAATATGGTGGGTTTTGGTTTTATCAAAAAAATGAAATAAATAGTTTTAGAGGGGAGTAGTTATAAAAAAAAAATTAAAAAAAGAAGACATAAAACCCCAAATCCCCAAAACCCTAACCCCTAAGTGCTCTTTTTCTTTCGGCACTGTAGCAAGAGAGCTACAGCGCCGCTGCCCCTCCTTCCGTCTCCTCTCCTTTCCGCAGCCGTTGTTGTAGCAGCAGCAGCCGCACCCCCCCCTCCTTTCCTCTCTTCGGACCTCTCGCTCTCTCTCAACTTTTTCTTCTTCTTCCCTTCTTATTACTCTCCTTCTCCTCCCTTTTCTCTTACCCTCTTCCAGCTTTTTCTCTTCTCCCCTTCTTCATTTCCCCTCTCTGTTCGCTCGAGCAACCATCGTCGCCTTTCAACCACCTGAAGTTTGGACGCGCGCCACTCAGGATTGCCGATTTTCACCCCCTTCCCGCCACCCCTATCGATTCCAGGTACCCATCTCGATCTGCTCTCCTTTCCTTCTCCTCCTTAACCTTTTTTCCCCTCTCTTTCTCCCTCTAGTTTTCCAGTGGGTTTTCCTTGATTTCCAGTGAGTTTTCATTGATTTCCCGTGGGTTTTCCTTATCTTCTCCGGTTTTCCATGAATTCCTCCCTCTTTTCCCCTTTCCTGACTTAGTTGGGCAACTGAGTCAGCTCGGCCGAGTCTCCAAATGGACTCAGTTCGAGCTCCTGGGTTAACGCAGTCTTGGAGTTGGCCCAGCCAGGCCAAGGCTCGGTCTGGCACAGACCTGGTTCGGCCCATCCAATTCTAGCCCGACCCAGCTCCTCAACCCAGTCTAGTTTTGGCCCAGTTCAACCTTGGCCTAGCCCAGTCAATTTCGGCCCAGTCAGTTCTGGTAGGCCCAGCCCTTTGGGCTGAGCCCATTTTCAGGCCCGACCCCTTTCTGGCCCATTTTTCGACCCGACCCAGTTGGCCCAGCCCAGTTTTAGGCCCGTTTTCAGTATGTTCTCGTTTTAGCCCGTTTTAGCCCGTTTTACCTTATTTACTTATTCGCTCTTCCTTGTTTCAACAGATTGAGCTCCTTTCAACCCATCAAGCAGCTTGCTAGCTTCGGATTTTCGACTCCACACACAGTGAGGGGACGTATCACGGTTTAGCATACATTTGCATATATCAAACAATTATTCCTGGACATGGAGTGACCCAAACTGAACCCTCTATTTTCCAAGCTGTTCGGTAAGGGAAAATTGTTGAAAATGATCATGTGGCAAGGGATCGGTTCAGGTGTATTCCTGTCAACTAAGTGCAATTGTGAAAAATCTAACTGGATAAATGGATATTGAATATGATAATTAGAAGATGTTGGTGATGCATTGCGTATTTATTTATAAGATGCATATGCAATCATATCGGACAAAGAGGGGTGTTTAAGTAACCCATTGTATGTTTTTGATTCATATAATACTGGTTTGGTTGATTATATTAGAAAATGTTTATATGGTTATACATGATCATGATATCATGTACAAGCATGAGAGGTAACCCGCAATGGACAACGTGCCGTTGGATGTTGAAATGGGGAAACTATTTATATGCGTATATGTTTATGACGATGTGATGAGTTTGGTTGTTGGGAGGACTTTCCCGTTACACTCCAGCGGTCGAGACCCCTATAGGGGATGCAGATTTCCCCATTGCGTTCCAGCGGTTAAGGTGCTTGCCCTTGATATTGGCTTCCCCGTTATACTCCGACGGTTGAGCCCGTTATGCTCCGACGGTTGAGACCTCCATAGGGGATGCGGGTTTCCCCATTGCATTCCGACAGTTGAGGCGATTGTGTATTGTGTAGTCTCCCGTTTGTACTGGTAGGGAGACCCTGAGTGTGTTGGAGGACCCGATGTGGGCTACTGAGATGATGTCTCGGATTTTGGTCGATGGATCATTGATTGGTGGTGTAGTTGGATTTCATGCACATGAGTACCCTTGTTATTATGATATCCTTACATTCATACATATGATATCTATTTATGTTGCTAATTTGTGATAAGCTCCATCTCTTCACTGGGCTGGTTAGCTCACCCCCTTACCTTTTAGGTACTCCGATTGCGGAGGGACCAGGCGAGCCACTTGAGCAGTTGCCCGGAGAGGAGTAGTAGTAGTTAGATATTTTATAATCATGCTCATATTTAGTTTGAGAGACCTTGTTTTGTATGAACCCTTTTCATATCTTGTTTTTTTTTTCGGATGACTATGCAACTATACTTGAACAATCTATGGTTGTATCATGCTTTATTAGTATGATGAATCGTATTGTCAGTTGTTGAGGAGGAAGTAGTTGCCCCGTTTCAAAAAATATATATATATTGCCCAAAACCTATTCTTTGGAGATGTTTCGTGATATTTCGGAGCTAACGCGCCCGTAACGGAACAGGGCGTTACAATGTATGTTATGGTGTGTTATGATTGCATGTGATAGTTGTTTTATACTCTCACTAGGCTTGTTGAGCTCATTCCCTTACCTTTCAGGCACTGAGGTGGCGAAGGAGTCGGCTGGGCCCCTCGAGCAAGCACCGGGAGCAGAGCAGTAGTCGTAGATTTTGTTCTGTTTTGTTTTCCAGCTGAGAGAACCATGATTGTTTTTAAATGGTTTATTATCACTTGTTTATTTTGGGATGACTGTAATAACTGTGATTTAATTCGTTATTGCTTTGAGGCTTGATAATATGCACGTCATGTTATGTGTATGGTTTGGTGATTTGAGAGGTTAGGTACCTCTTTTAAAAAAATTACCTTTGTTTTCGGTGTAGTATCGTTTTTTGGAGTTATTTCAGAGATAACGTGCCCATGGCGGAACGGGGAGTTAAAATTTAGCACACTAGAAAATGCAAGTGTGAGAGAGAAGTTAGGATCAAGAATGGGAAATAATGAACCCAGTGTTAAAGCTTAATTGAGACTCAAGTTGTTAGGTTAGTCACCTCACAGCATTAACAATTATGTGATTACAAATTTAGAATAGAGAACTTACCTGTGGAAACCTAGAGAGATTCAGTAGTGCTGAGAAGGCCATGCTTTCTATTTCATTTCTATCAAGATAAACATGCATTAGAAAATCAAATGTGGCTTTTTATAGTAATTAAGTACAATACATTTTCGTAGAATAATTACGAAACAACTAGGAAGCTCACTCTGGTGGTTTGCAAAAAGCCACATGATCAAGTATAACAGTTGTAGAAGGAAACTCTGAGCAAAGCTCCTCAATTTCTAAAAGATGAAGACTGAGACCCTGTGAAGTTGAAGTACAGATTGAATATTGTTGCAGCAATAAAAGCATTTAGATTATGTGATATTAGCATGCATTCAAGTTCACTAACTATTTAGTTACGTGGTAATAGTCCAAAAAGCTATACATGTATCATACATTCAGGCAACTAAATCAATATGACAATGTGAAAAGTTCTCATGTTAGTAATTGAGCGTATTGTAAATGTAGTAATTTCACATTTTACATGTGCATTTGACCTTCAGATTATAATGATTGTAATTGATTATAAACCCATGTTCATTTCCTTTTTTTGCTCGCCTTGATTGACTCTATGTATTCTATAGATATGTGTATCCTCTTTTGATCAAATACATGAAAAACAATGCAGAGAATTCATCTCTCTTTTTTCTTCCCTTCTCTTCCATTATTTTCTTGCTTATTTACTATTTTCCTTCTAACATGGTGTCAGCCAGAAAGGACGGTTACTGATTTGCCCACTGCTACATTGTTTTTTTCAGCAACCAGTCCTTAAAGAAGATCTCTTCTCCATCATTTCAGAGAAAGGCTTTTACTGCATGGTTTGGTGGTTCATCCTCCCTAAACAGGTCAGGTTTTCTTGTGTCTTCTGCATTTGTTGGTTCATAGGATAGACCATTCTTTCTATCCTTAGATCTGCATTTTGTTTGTAGATTTTAACCCATAACCCATTAACACCCCATCCGTTTCTTCCCCTACCTTTAATCCATATGGATCTTGGAGGTGTACGGTCATTGGAAAGCTTCCTTTTGGAACTTCTTTGTTGCAACGACAGGAATGACCTCAAACACACTTTTTTTTTATTTCAACCCTTGGATCTGGCTGCCCAGACCTTATTTGACCTTGGAACTCATATCCCCGGCTCACCCCTGGCCCACCTCCCTATCCACCCCGACTTTGCACTTTTTTCTTCGATCTACCTTTTAGATGACTGTTTCCTTTTAAACCACCACCATTGTAGTTGCCCCTAGTAATATTTGTGAATCCATCAGATTTTAGTCATTTTGTGATCGGTGGGACCCATTTTTAACCCATATTTCGCAGAGATCTGGCCAGCACTGCCATTGTGCAGCCCTTTGTTTCTTAGATCTGGGCTCTTGGATCCCCTACAGTTGTCAATTTATTATACTTTGTGTTGGTGGTGGGTGTTCTTTTGCATTTTTTGAATCATTACTTCACTATGTCATCCATGGACAAGCATAACATTCTCAGTTCAACTTCTTTTGATTCAACCTATAATGGGGAAAACAAGTCACCCTGTTTTGAGGTGACTTTGTTTCTCCAATTTTTTGCAATTCCAAGATCTGTAGATATTTAGGGTGAGTTGAAGTCCTATTTAGGATGAGCTGAAGTCCCCCACCTAACCTACACTAATCCAAACGCAACCCTAGGGAACATTTTAAAAAGATAATAACAGCAACAACTTCTCACAGGTGACAGTGCTTTGCCACTAAACTAACGTTTTGTTCCACTAAATGTACTTGGAGCATTTCATCTAACTAGTAAGACAGTAAAATACTACCATTGAAGACCAAAGTACTTTTTACCCCATTATGGCCTGGATAGGGCTGTAAACAAGTCAAAGTGGCTAACAAGTACACTCTTCTTTTGGAAGGGTCTTTGGATGGGAGAGAGGGCTTTAAAGGAATCCTTCCCAAGGCTTTTCAGAATTTCTAGGGACAAGGGTGCCTTAGTACAGGATTGCCACACGGATGAGGGTCAACAAATCATGTGGCACCTCGACTTTGTGAAGTGGCAAGAGTCCCACATCGCCTAATTTGAGAAACCACAACTCCATATAACACTTGAGGCACCCTCCACTCAATAGCTAGCTTTTGAGAGTGAGTTCTATCTCAAGAATGTTATCATGACATAGTTGTAATGACGCAGGTCAACAAAATGGTTATGGGAATAAGAGGATATATGAATTGTACGATTTTACGATTTTCGGTTCACGATTCACACCTCTAGAACAATTTCGATACGATTCAAGTTTGATAACATTGGGTAAAATTGGAGAATGCTATACACTTGGAGCATTGGGAATATTTGTAAAATTCCATGCTCACAAGGTGTGTGATACTATGTTTGAGTGAATGTTGCCTTGTGCACATTCCAATATATAGTAGGGTAAGGTTATGGTTTGACCACTTTATGCCTGTGTGTGATTGATGTGAATGTATTTTATCAGATACATATGTATGAGTTTCCCAAGTTTCCTATGATTAGATGTTTACTATAATTGAGAATTCATAGATTTGTGATGTGTTAAAGTATGATAGAATGTATAATAAATCAAGATTGCCAACGATATGTAATGTAGGGCCTTGATAACCTTCCCATACTTGTGTATGGTTATGAGTAATGTATATATCAAATGAATTCTCATAATTGTGATTGGAATTTTTAGATGGGAAACTCATATAATAAGCATGATGAATGTGTTTTATGCCATATTTGAATTATATGATGATGTGTACATCACTAGTGAGTACCTATGTTGATAATAGTTGTGGTGGATCGACCTAACCATGTGTACAATGAATTTCCATGATTTGAAGAGGAACTTGGTACAGGATTAGACTAAGTAATATAAGTGAGTTAAGGTCAAGAATATTAGAACCCAAGGGGGATTAACATGTGCTACAATGGGGATGGACTAGCATGATTGAGAATGCATAAAATGCAATTTAAATGCTAAGAAAGCCTTGCTTGATTTCCCCAAAGTAAAAGTATGATCACTCCCCTTAACCCAAATGTGAAAAATAATGAACTACGGTTGATCTGATCCACTATGTAGTACGTAAGCAACTAAGAGCATTGTGCCTCAGCTCGATCAAAAGATGCATTGTGTCATCCATCTATATTAAGGATAATGTAAGATGTTGAGCAAATGTGAAGGGTAGAAAGGGATTGGTAGGATATACTCTCCCTAATATAGACCCTAATGCTAGATGTTGGATCCCTTGAAGGCGGTCCGAAGAGGTTATGATGCTTTGGGAGTTTCGATATGATAAGACATATATGTTTGTTACTCGAATAAAGCCTAGAGTGGTTAGAGAACTGTGAAAATTCTTAAGATGGACAGATGAGGACTTTGGCACTAAGATGTATGTGACTAGGTCACTTGATTATATTGAGACGTGGTATGGTACGTCCCTCACGTGATGATTAAATTGAGACGTGGTATGGGTGTGTCCCTCACGTAATATTGATGATTGAGACGTGGTATGGGTGCGTCCCTCACGTGATATTGATTATATTGAGACATGGTATGGGTGTGTCCCTCACGTGATATTGATGATTGAGACGTGGTATGGGTGCGTCCCTCACGTGATATTGATTATATTGAGGTGTGGTATGGGAGCGTCCCTCACATGATATTGATATGATTGAGACATGGTATGGGTGTGTCCCTCACGTGATATTGATTATATTGAGGCATGGTATGGGTGCGTCCCTCACGTGATATTGATGATTGAGGCGTGGTATGGGTATGTCCCTCACGTGATATTGATAACGTTATGCCTTAGTCCGTTGAAAAAGAAAACGTAGATCATTGTGTCTCAACTTTGTATAGTTAAAAGGATGAGATAAGTATATAGATTCCATGAGTAAGGCCTAGAGTAGCCGTGAGACCGTGGGATCCTCGATATGAACATACGGAGATTGTGGCATTGAGATGTATATGAGACTTGGTCACTTGATATTGAGACGTGGTATGGGTACATCCCTCACGTGATTATGATGGTTGACTGACCGTTCCAGAGAGAGATTCGGGATGGTGGAGTCGACTACGGAGACTTGGTCCCGTAGGGTTGCCGTCGAGGAGTAGGTCCCTCACATGCTACGCGCTGGAGGATATTTAGCACACTTGATGTGCGTTGATGAGGAGAGCTAGATACTATTTTACCCCATGGGGGTGGTGCTAGCTTCGTTAGATGCGGTCCGACCGCCTTAGAGCTTGACTGAATCACCCATGAGGTGAACGGATACAGGGCAAGGTAGACTTGATCATGCCAGTCGTGGGTCTCCCGCTTAGTAAGTCATGGGCTCTAAGTCTTGCTAGGGGTCGTGGTATATTTATGATATGATATGATGATTTGATATTGTTGCCACAGTCACGTAGTGATTCATTCGATTGTTGTTCCTACGGATAGAAGATCTCATGGTAGATGATGTGCCCCTGAATTAGTTATGCCCATTGATGGATTATGCCCATGGAGGAATTATATTCATGGATGGTTTATACCCATGAATAGATTATACTCACAGATAGAGTGTTACCAGGGACGGATGTGTATACCCATGGATGGTGTTTCCCATGGTGGTTTGGATTTATGCCCGGATGTTGGTCTTATGGTAAATCTGTTGGTCTCATAGTAGACATATTGGTCTTACGTTAGACATGTTGGTCTCATGGTAGACATATTGGTATTATGGTGGACATGTTGGTCCCATAGTAAACGTATTGGTCTTATGTTAGACATGTTGGTCCCATGGTAGACGTATTGGTATTATGGTGGACATGTTTGTCCCATAGTAGACATATTGGTCTTACGGTAGACCTGTTGGTCCTATGATAAACATATTGGTTTTATGAATGTATGAGTTATACCCATGGATGGATTATACCATGGAGTGATTATATTCATGGATGGTTATGACCCATGGATAGATGATACTCATGGATGGAGAGTTACCAGAGATGGATGATGAATCTCATGGATGTTCCCATGGTAGACATATTGGATTGAAGCCTAGATATTGAATTATAGAGTGGGCATATTGACCCCATAATAAATATAGTGGTCCCATGGTAGACGTATTGGTCTCATGGTGGACGTGACGGTTCTATGGATAGATATTATTTTCCCATGGATGGTTATTCCCATGTAGGGCTTTGTGACCATAGATGAGTATTGTATACCGTGGATAGATATTCCCACGGAGGGCATTGATTCCATAGAGGATTAGACCCATATTTAGAGTACTGTCCCCGAGGAGGGATGTATTTATCTTCGGGTATAGGTCCCATGGTTGAGGTTTATCCCATATGTGACATTGACCCCATGGTTGACGGTGTTCCCATGGTTGGTATAGACACGTGATTGGCTAGACACGTGATAGATGAGATCTATTCTATTGATGAGGCCCACGATAGGGTAATTAGAATGTCTTGATGTGACATCATGAATAGCACGGGGTTAGTGCCATGAAATAAATGAATTGAGAACTACGAGTATGTAGAGAGATGATAATTCAGTTCGATCAAATTACGGATCCAATAAGTCCTTGGATCCGTAGGGATCTCGCAACATGTGTAGGTATCACGTGTTTGGACTATGAGTTGTGCATGCTTCAGAGTTGAAAAATATATATATATTATTGTTTCTCACGTATCCGTTGGGTCGGGCCGTGACAATAGTTTTCTAACATGATATTAGAGCAGGTTCCACGTGCAGCCGTTGTACGTAAGGGAGGGTGAGCAATCGCACATGAGGGAGGGTGTGAAGTGACAAGAGAATCCCACATCGCCTAATTTGAGAAAGCAAAAACTCCATATAACATTTGAGGCATCATTCTCTCAAGCCTAGCTTTAAAGAGTGAGTTCTATCCCAAGAATGTTATCATGTCATAGTTTTCTAAAACTTTAAGTAAGAGTTAAGATCTTTTGAGAGTGGAATTAGAGATGATTTGTTAACCCAGCTAGGGAAGTTTCCTTTGTCATTAGGTGACGAGAATGAACTAATAATGGGTGCATTTGAAAAAAAAAAATTCAAGCTCGTGCTTCCTATAAAAAATCAAGTCCATTGGATTTGAAAAGCTAAGATTTCAAGGGTCCAAAACACAACAACCAAATGGGGTCAATTTCGAATGGATTTTTAATCCAACAGCGAGATCAACTTCGAGTGGCTATAGATTGGATGCAATAATAAAGGGATTGAGAGAGGTAGAGAGCACCTGGGGAAATAGCAATTATGTAAGCTTTGAAAGTATGTACGGTGGACAAGATTGTGGTGGCTGGTAGACAACCATCCGTGGACCTAGAGGGATCCAAGGAGAAAGGGGACTAATTTCCCTTTTCGCTTCCAATCTACTAGGTTCTATGACGAAGAGATGGTTGCATACAACATTCAATCTACCCATTTGATTTCAGAATTGGTGCCTCTTATACCACCTATTTTTGTACTTTTTATTCTCTTTAATAATGTTCTTTCTTGTTTATGTTTCAAAATAAAAGGGTTCGAATTGGTTATGGAACTAATTCAAGAGGGTAAGAAGGGATGGGATTTGGGGGGGGCGGGGAAGTGTTTGCGAGGCCCTAGTGAACCCTACAAGGGGCTCCAAATGGGCACATCACACATGGATGATGTCGCCCAAGTGGGGAAATTTTTTTGAGACAGAAGGTGATGCATTGATCAAAAGACATCTCATTTGATCAACACTTTCAACTGTTAGCTAAAATACCTTGGTACACATGAAGCCCACCGGTACACCTAGTTCTCCTGCTTTAGCAAACATTGCTTTCCCTACTTCATTTGTCATCTGCATGTAAAAAGTCAATCAAATTATGATCTAGCAAGCTATAGTTGTAGAGAGGGGAGGGTGGGAACAACCCTGCAATAGAGTTATAAATCTCACGACATGCGAATTAGATAAAATAAAGAAAGAAATGATTGCTACAAAAGAAAAACGATTAATAAATGCTATGATACCTTTTGTTCTGAAGGCCACAAATATGGGTTGAAGCGAACAGCACGATATCCATCCTAGCAAGAACAAAATAACTATATTAAATGAGTTTCTCAAGATAACAACACTTGTAGTCTAACATTTTGACAAGGCCAATTATCCCATCAACCTTCAAAACAAGATGCTCTAGTTGCTTAATCCCAAGTCCATCTTCAGCAGGATTTGCAAGCAAACAACCAACAAATTTTGATGGGTGCTTCTTCAAGACACTGTTAAATCAAAAAGTGAACGGCAATGCCTCAGACAAAGAAGTGTGCCCAAAATAACAATATCATAAATGAAAAAGTAAATGGAAATGCAACGTGAACTACAAGTAAAAATTTTAATGTTCAATCAAAATAGTGATTCTCATAAATTGAATAATTTGTTTTAAAAGGGACAACGTTGACAAATAAAAAGAGCATTTACGAGATCGATGCCACCAACCCGAATGAACAAGCCCAAGTTTTCTAACATATCTAGATGAGATAAATGGATACAAAATCTTATGATATGGGCAAGCCAAAGCCTATTAGAACATCCTAACCTTTATCTTGTATCTCCAAAGATTAAAAGGTTCACAAGCATTGCTTATTTTTTAAGGGTTAAATCCCAAAAACAAGACCTAGATAGGTGTCAGCCTAGGCCAACTTTCGTTGATAGGACAGTGTGGATAGTGTTGTAGATGTAGAGATAGATGTATTTCATATTTTACATGTGTTTTTATAATAGTTGACTTCTTGTTGTCATAGATTGTAACATATTCTCTTTTCTTTTTTGTCGACTTGATTGGCTCCATGTACTCTATATATTCATGTATTCTCTCTTATTAGAAACAAGCAACACAATATATAGAGAATTTATCTCTCTTTTCTTCCGTTCTATTCCATTATTTTCTTCCATTTTCTCATTATCCTTATAACATGGTATCAGCCAAGTTTGATTTTTAATGTTTCCGCCCTCTATTGTCGCTTTTTTGGGATTTCCATATTGCCTTTGGCCTCTGGTGTGCTTCTCACCCATTCAAACATCTCTATTCGTGGTTGAATCATCTCCTCAACATAGGTTCACATTTTTTTTAGACTCCAGCAAGCCTTGGGCCACAGTTACTGGAACAGTTTTACTGTTCACCCTTGATCCATACGGATGCTGCTCATTGGCCTTCAAAACCACCACCATCCTATTCGTTTTTTGGGCTCTCCTTCCATCCATCAAGTGGGCCTTAGGGTTTGGCGGATTGTGGGGCCCTTTATCTCCATTCTCGTTTTTGTGTCCAAGAACAGTCTTTTTTGGCTTCTGAGCTTCAGATCTACTGCAATGGGCCTTCTTTCTCCTTTCAACTAACACTTTTGGAGTCGTCTAGGGCTTAGTTTTCATCTCCTCAGCTTTTTCTCCTTTCCGTGATCGGTGGGGCCCACTATTGTTGCAATACTGTCTGTTGTTGCTGTGATACATCTGTAATCTTTTTTTTTTTTCAGATTTTTTCTCTGATCTAGAGCATTGGAGACTGGATTTACATTGGACCAGCTCCTATACCATCGCCCTTGGCCTCTTTTCTCATCTCACTAATCGAGGGTGCTAATTTGTGCTTGTGGGGCCCATTTTCAGCACAATTACCGTATCCAAATTATTTTTTCCTGCCATTGAGCTCTTTGTTTTTGGTGATTCCGGGTTGATCTGCTGTAAACCTGCATTGTTGGCGATTCGTTTGTAATCTCATTCCTGTGGTCAATCCTAATGGCATTTCCTAGCCCTCTCTCTCTTGGAGATGATGCCATTCAAGTCAGGGGGTATAATATCGGCCGATAAGATATATATCGGTTGTACAATTATAATATCGGCCGATATTGATAAATATCGCTGATTTTTTAAAAAAAGAACCTTCATCTCGCCGATGGGCCCAGGCTGATATCTCGGCCAATATTTGCCCATATCGGGGCAATACCGAACCATGATATCGGTCGATATTTTCAAAAAAAAAAATCCATTTTTTTAAAAAAGGGGTGTTCTTCTGTTATTTTAATATGTTTTATTTCAAAAAATTCAAATGACCCGATTTGGACCAATACTTGAAAAAAAATAGGAGAGAGAATGATATCGGCCATATCGTCTCGGCGATTTTATAATCCTTGATTCAAGTAACTCGGCACGAATTTAATTCCTTACAGCAAAACAGGATGCAACTTAAGAGCCTTCAACCGTCTGGTTATGCCCAAATTGTTATTTCTCAATTTGGAATTATCTCATATGCTTTCCAAACCGCATCAGGTAGTCTCAGGATTATTGATTCTGGGGCTACGAATCACATGTTAGATTTGTCTCATCTTTTATCTTCTCTTATACCCCATTCTTTTGGAAATGTTAAACTTGTTGATGAGACCTTTACATCCATCATTGGTAAAGGGACCATTCAGATATCTTCTACTCTTGATCTTCATGCTCTTCGGCTCTGATAACCTTCTATCTGTTAGTTTGCTTACTAAGGCCCTAAATTGCTCTATTGCTTTTTTTCCTTTCTCATTGTGTTATTCAGAATTTGGTCACGAAAAAGACGACTGGTGGTGGCCGTGAAAAAAAAAGTTTGTACTTTTTTATCCACAAATTGACTCAAATATGTTGCTTGTTCTACTAGTCATTAGGACACTTAGCTTTGGCATCGTAGGTTTCGTCATCCCTCAAATACAATGTTAAAGCATTTGCAACCTTCTTTAAAACTTGATAATTTTATTTGTGAAACTTGCCAGTATAGAAAGCAGTATCAATCCACATTTTCTCCTCTTTCTAATCACTCACCTTCCATTTTTCATTCCTCACTACATTCTAATGTATGGATATCACCCATTGTTTCTTCAATAGGATTTTCTTATTTTGTTACATTCATAGATAATTACTTTCATATGACTTGGGTTATTTGATGGAACATAAATTTGTCTATGATCATTTTAGCACTTTTAATAAACAGATTAGTACTCACATTTCTCGCTCATTTTTACATTATCTTCAGGAACATAGGATTGAATTTCAAACATCCTATCCCCCCACACCTCAGCAAAATGGATTTGCTGAAAGGAAGAATCATCATCTTCATGAGATAGCTCGATCTTTATTATTTGCAATGAATGTTCCTAAGTCATATTGGCCTGATTCTATTTTTACTACTTGTTATTTAAAAAATCGCATGCCCACAAGAGTCTTAAATAACAAAGCACCTATTAATGTTATTTCTACCTATCATTATGTTTTTATAGTTTTGTTGTGTGTTTTTAGATGTACCTGTTTTATTCATGATATCTTTACTGATTTCCAAAGAAATATGTGACATGGATTCTTGGGCCCTCTCCCACTCAAAAAGGATATAAATGTTTCGATACGATATTTGGTAAAAGAAATGTTTCTATGGATTTTTTTTTTTTTTGAAAATACCTAATATTTTCAACCATCCAATCATAAGTTGTGTTCCTCTCCTCCTATTCTTCTTACTCTTACATATATTGTTTTCACTGTTGATCCATCTACCTTTAAGCCTCTCAATGTTTATCATTAAAAGAAAGACAAGCCCCATGATTCACCCACTACCACTCAATCACCATTGGACTGTCCAGATCCATCACTTGAGAATTTTGTTCTCCCCATTGCATTGCAAAAATGTTAACATACGTGTATTGAACATCCTATAAACCACTTTGTTTCCTATAACATTGTTTCTCCATCATATCACAGTTTTTTTCTCCAAAATAGATACCCCTTTCATTCTTAAGACGATTAATAGTGCACTTCGAGGCCCTTCCTGGAAGGCTGCTATGGAAGAATGATTGGTTGTGCTTGAAAAAAAATCAAACTTGGGAGATGGCATCCCTGTTGCAGGGTAAGACACATGTAGGATGTAAGTGGGTCTTTACTCTTAAACGCAACCCAGACGGATCCATTGCTCGATATAAAACTCGACTAGTAGCTAAAGTATTCACTTAGACCTATGGAATGAATTATCAGGATACTTTCTCTCCTGTTGGAAAGGTCACCTCTGTACGGGTTATTATCTCTCTTACTACTACTCAGCAGTGGACACTTCATCAGTTAGATGTCAAGAATGCATTTCTCCATGGTGACCAGAAAGAAGAAGTTTACATGCTGCCCACCTCCGGACTTTATTCGATAGGGGGAGCAAGGGAAGGTATGCCAGCTTAAGAAAGCAATATATGGTCTCAAAGGCCTCCTCGGGCGTGGTTTGATAAATTTAGCACGACCTTGTTAAACTATGATTTTGCACAATGTCAATCAAATCATTCCATTTTGTGTATCGTGCTAACGACGTTATAATTCTTATGATTTATGTGAATGATATAGTCTTAATATGGAATAATGAGTCCTCAATCAATGCTTTGATAGCCTATCTGCAAAAATCTTTTGATAATAAAGATCTTGGCCTACTTCATTATTTCTTGGGAGTTGAAGTTGCTCAATACTCTAAAGGACTTGTTCTTTCCCAATGGAAATATGCTTTAAATATTTGTCATGATGCTAGATATTTTAGATGCAAGCCTGCAGAGACATCGGTTGATGTTAAATCAAAATTTTCTGCATCTGATGGAACTCCTCTTTCTAATCCACACTTTTATCAACAGTTGGTAGGCAAGCTTATTTATCTTACCATCACTTGGCCTGACTGGCCTATGCTCTCGGTGTGGTCAGTCAATTTATGCATACTCCTATGGATAGACACCTTCATGCAATCTTTTGCATTTTACGTAACTTAAGGCCCACCCTGGTTGTGGACTCTTTTATACGAATCAGCTTACGTTTAATATTTGGGGGTACTCTGATGCTAATTGGGATGGTTCTCCTGATGATCGACAATGTACCTCAGGTTATTGTATTCTTTTAGGATTACATTTGGTTTCTTAGCAAAGCAAGAAACAAACTGATGTTGATCGTTTTAGTGCAGAGGCAGAATATAGAACCATGGCCAACACAACATGTGAATTGGTTCAAACAGTTTTTTGACGAATTGGGCTTCCTTCCTCAGAGGCACTTATCAAGTTGTATGACAATCAAGTTGCAACCAATAGTGCTTCAAAACCAGTTTCCCATGAGCGTAAAAAGCATATAGAGATTGATTGTCATTTTCTTTGACATCATATATCCTTTGGGAATTTTTGTTACTCAATATTGAAGTCCAAGGATCAATTAGCGAACATGATGACGAAAGCCATCTCTTATCTCAACTTGATGATATTCTCAGTAAACTGGACTTAATTGATATCTTTGCCCCAGCTTGAGGGGGAGTGTCTTAGATATAGATATAAGTGTATTTCACATTTTACATGTGTTTTTATTATAGTTGACTTGTGGTTGTCATAGATTGTAAGACATTCTCTTTCCTTTTCCGTCGTCTTAATTGGCTCCCTATACTCTATATTCATGTATTATCTCCTATTAGAAACAAGCAATATAATATACAGAAAATTTATCTCTCTTCTTCCCTTCTCTTCCATTATTTTCTTCCTCTCTCATTTTCCTTATAAAAGATAGTTTGATCATAGGTGGGAACTCATAAAAGGAGCGAAGCATATGGAAAAAAAAAAAAACAGAAGAAAATAAAAGCTTAGGTGCTTCAATCGAACCTGGCCCTAAAGGTAAAAGAGGAAATCAATAAATTATTGGAGACCAAATTCAGCCAAGATGTAAAACATCTTGCTTGGGTCACTAGCATAGTACTTGTCATAAATAAGAACGGAAAAGTTTAGGTGTGAATTAACTTTAAGGACCTAAATAAAGCATGCCTAAAAAATGATTTCCCACTACCCCAAATAGAGATCTTGGTGACAATATGACAAGACAAGAGTTGTTATCATTTACAAATGATTATTCAAAATACAATCAAATATTCTTGGCCTAAGAATATTAGGAGAAGACCTTGTTTACCACTCATGGGGGACATTCTATTATCAAGTTTACATTTATGATGACGAAGAACTTCCAAGAACCCCACCTCTCCTTAGTATGAGGGCGTTGGGTTAAATTCCGGACCACACAGCCCCCCCTCAAGCCACAGGCATTGGATGACCACAAGACTTAAACCTGGGAAGTATGGTTACTGAGCCAAAGTGTCTATCAGTTGATCTACCTAGCGTGAGGTTATCAAAAGTTTACTTTTTTGAACTCAAGACCGCAACAACTACATACAAAAGGACAATGATCGCCTTCCATGACATGATGCACAAGAACATGTTAGTTTTACATGGATGATATCCCTGTGAATCAAAAAAATAAGCAGTCATATTGAGATGCCCTAAGAAGTGTGTTAGATCACACTCGTAAGTTTAACTTGAAAATGAACAGTAAGAAATGTGCCTTTTGCATGTTGGTAAGGTAATTATCGGGCTACATAAAGAGTAAATCTGGGGTCGAAGTAGACCCTATAAGGATCAAAAAAATTGTGGAAATACCTCCAAAGAATCAAAAGAGAGTACAAAGGTTTTCTTGGTAGGATTCAGTACATCAAAAGGTTCATTGCTAAACACACTTAGAAGTGCAAACTTTATATAAAACTACAAAGGCAAGAGGTAGAGTTCATATAGAATGAGATGTGTCAATGAGCATTTGATAAATGAAGAAATGCATTTGAATTTTCAACTTACAACGCCCACACCTAGAGATCCTCTGCTAATTTACATTCCACCAATGATGAAGCCATTGAGCTGTCCTAGGCAATACATTGCGGAAACATATGGTAGACTACTTTCAAAGAAATTAGATCTGACAGTGAAATTCAGCTACAATATGGATTTTTGGTTTTAACAACTAAGGAAAATTCAGTTATGCCCAAGTTTAAAAAATTGGAGAAAATCCATGCAAATTTCACCCAAAATTCGAAATTTATGTTCTAAGGTTTATTAGAACAGCAAAGAATTTTACTTTCAAATCTGAAGAATTTCAGCCCAATTGAAGTTTGGGAAAATAAAATTTGACATTGAAGAGGGATTAAAGTTCGCTAGCAGAGGAAAATTAAAACGGCCCAGAATCTTGCCAAGATTGGAGTGCAAAATTGGAATGTTTTGACCAAACAAGGTTTCAAATTATTTTCTTGAAAATAAAATTGCAATAATTTCAGTATATGCAAAGTTAAAATTCAAGAGATTAAAATAAAAATAAAATAACTCACCAAGTTGGAGCAAAACTCAACTTGTACTTCAATTCATTCAACAATGCATATATATCGGCATAGCCCTTATTCATAATGTTAAAAGGCTGTTGTGGGGTTGGGGTGGGGGTGGGGGTTGGGGGGGGTTGGGGGGGGCAGGGCAAAGCCCTAAGAGCTCTTACAGCACCTCCTTTCCGTAACGATCCGGTAAGGGTACAATCACTAGAGGGCCCTCTTTTTGGTAGCACTTTGATTAGGCGATAGGGATGATCCAAAACCCAATGTTTGCTCCCAACACTTGGATCTAGACTTCTAGACGTCAGTTGGCTTCAAAACTCCTACACTCTATTCGCCCCTGATCTATTTCTCTATCTATACTGTTGACTTGGGTTCTGGTCAATGGTGGGGTTGACTTTGATGTTTCTTCAGATTGGACACAAGAATACAAGAAACCCTAGTTTTGCCTCTTTCTGAGCTTTGAGTCACACACTCGCCCCTACTCTTTGCATCTTCTGGCTTAGTTGACCTAGGGTTCTGGTCAATGATGGGGCCCACTTCATTGGATTTGTCGGAGCAGATCAAATTTGGCTAGTTTTTTGGATATACTTAGTGTTATTATGCATATACTCAAGCATGTTCACAGGTCGTGTTGGCGCTTGGCTTTGTCAAAAAAGCCCAAGCCCATTTATATCTAAAAGGTTTGAGCCTATTGGGCTTTTAAAGCCAAAGCTCAAGTCCACCATTTAAAGCCCCATTTCTTTTGCACTTGGCACTATTTTATTTTTACTTTTTGAAATTTTGTTTTGTAACTTGAAAATTTAACCGTAGAGATTGAAAGTATACTTAAGGACCTATCTCCAGTTGAAATTTTGGTCCAAAATTCAATTTCTATCCACTTGATCTTAGCAAGAGTCAAAGTTAGCAGATGTCTTTGAAAAGATTTGGTGACTGGTGGATTAATTGTTATGATTAAGTGGTAGAAATTGAATTTTGAGATGAAATTTTAACAGATGATATTTTTTTTCCTTTTTTAAGTGGTAACAAATAGAAAATATATTAAAGATGAAAGAATTTACAAAGGATGTCATCAAAGTCAGCAGCCCCATTTGCATATCTCCTGATTGCCATGAAAACGATCTCCCTTCCTGAACATAAGGCTCTAATTTCTCTTACTATTATGATCATTTTCCACGAGGTCTGCCGCCCACTTCATTGCATTTATAGAGTCCCCTTCAATGATCAATTTGCCTTTTCCTATTGAGAGCCAGATAGTAAGTGCTTTCCTAATATTGATACGTTCTACCTCTTTAGAATCTCGTCGTCCTATGGATTCTGAAAAAACTACCGACGTCCTCCCATTCCAATCACACAACAAGCCTCCTATACCTGCCGGGCCCAGTTTTCCTCTGGCAGCCCCATCGACATTGACTTTAAAAGTACCGACTTGATATTCCTTAAGTCATTTTCTAGTATGTATGGTTAGATTTTCAATTTTCAAAATAAACGGGCCTCAAAGCTTGACGACCTTTCACGGTCTTTGTTCAAGCCCATTTATTTAAGTCGGGTCCTGACCGGTCATAAACCGGGTTCGGACAGGTGAATACCCCTACATATACGTCTGATAATACACATAGGCAAAATCACCACTCCATTGAAATGTTTCTCTCAAGAAAAGTAGATGGATTATATTGATGGGATTAGTACATAACCCTCTAGTGGTGACCCTAAAAACAAGGAATGGCAGGCCAACAATTATTTGGTCCAATCCTGGTTGGTCCATTCTATGGAGGAACACATTTGTGCCATGGTGCATATGTTTCCCACGGCCCAGGAGATTTGGGACATTCTCAGGAATCTGTATTCCAATAAGGGTAATTTGGCCATATTTATTAAATTACTGAAGAGATAGGTCATCTCCATCAAGGGAGCATTTTCAAGTAGGATGGTCTTGTCAAAACATGAAAAATTGATGGACAATGCTACATCAAATGCAAGGAGAACGATGTAGTCAACATTGGTGATGTTGCAATTGATGCGGAGGATGATCATCTAAAAGAAAATCCTATAATTGTGAAAACTCCTAAAGGCATGCAGTAGTCTTTGAATGCAGTCTTGCCTTCCTTGAAGCATTTTTCTAAAGCCAAGACATTTTTGTTAGATGCTGATGTTGACAATTTGAATGCAACCTATGTCTTTTTTTTCTTTTTTTTTATGACCAAGGTGTCTAGGCCTCTTACAACACCCAACTAATCCTTGGGGCATGTGCAAGGGGACACTATTGTACAAAATGATTATATTGGCATAGACTTTTATCATCTTTTGAGGGACAGTTTTTTTCCCCCATCTTCTCCAAAATATGGCCAACACGTTTAAAGTTTGACATTTTGTTGCTCGGTTAGCACATGTGCCAAAGAAACCACTTGAGGAAAGGTCGGAGAAGATTTGCTTGCATCTCTCTAATATGGACCTTACGAATTCGTGGAGTTCTTTTCAAGTTGGCGAGAATGATGTGGACATCAAAAATAATTTTGTAGACGACATGGGCCAAATGGAAGATAGAAATGTGGAAATTACACTACGGGTGCATGAAAATTTGAAGGTGTAAAGAGGGACCCACTAGTGTCTTTTTTTGGGTCTAAAACCCTTAACTGATTTGCTCATAGGATATGTAAGTGGGTCAGGCCCATATTCCGTCATTTTTGGCTTGTTCTGACCCAAGGAAGTGGTCCAAAAGCAAGGCACAAGGAGTTGTTGCGGAAATGGGTCTCTTTCCAGTGAAATTAAAGATTCCTTATCCCTTAACTTTAGGAGTTAGTTTTCCGTGCTTAGAAGCTTTTGTGACTAAGTTGGAAAAGGTTGGGGTAAAAACGACTAGGGTATTGGAGAGTTATGGGTTCAAGTCGCAAGCACGAAGCAGATCTAAGCATAATAAACAAGGATTGTCCTATGAACCAATTGTCTTCAGGCATGTGAGGTGTTCAACATTTTTTTTTTTTGGGTGGATTTGAACCCATAACCCATCAAGACATTATTCGTTTCTTCCCCTAACTTAAATCCATAGGATCTTGGACGGGTACTGATGTAGAACATGTTGCAAACAGATTTTTGAAGAAGTATTCACGCCGAGTTGATAAGATGCGTGGCCCACGAGTTTAATCACGAGATAGGCCCTTTCCATTGTTTTACTTAATTTTTATTTATAATTATTTTGTCCATGTAAGAGTCCTACTCGAATAAGGACTGAAGTAAGAGTCTAGGATAGAATATGGAAGTCGCATGTTATTTGGAAACTTCCAAAAGTTAGAGTCGTATGAGAAAATAGGAATAGAAGTCGGCTACAATAAGCTTGTAATAACAGTTTCCTTTTTATGTTTTCGGATGCTTATAAATAAGATACAAGAGGTGGAGAACACACATTATTTTCGAAAATTACTGAATCTATCAAAAGAGAGTTTTACTCTTGCCTACGCTGCACTTCTGCCTTGTTGCAGGACATCCTTGTGGCTGGCCAGATCCAACATCATCATAATAACTCTTGGGCTTCATCCCAAGTTAAGAACGATCACAGAAAGCTGGGCTTAATCCCACTGACAGATCTGCCGCTTCAATCTGCAGATTCATCTCTGCTCCATACAGCCTATTTTCGCCCCTGCTGCCTTCTCCCTACAGATTCATCTTTTCCCAAGCAAGGTACTCCTGTTGTCTTCCTCTTCTATCCTTCTTTTCATCTTCTTTCTTCCTCCTTCCATTTTTCCCTTTCTTGTTTCCGCTGCCGCCATCCATTCTTCCGCTACCCCTTTACATTTTTCCATTTCTTCTTTCTTTTCGCATTCGTAAGTCACCTTAAAAGCACCCTAATCCCTTCACCCCATCTGACTAATGTCCCTCCACTCAAGTTAGAACTTGCACATGTGACTCAACTCACGTGTGTGACTCTTTCGCATTGATTTTTTACTTAATTTGGTTTCTTCTCCCGCTTCCGCTACATTAAGTGGATCAGAGCCAGATTCCCTGCATCCAATAACGATCCCCGCCCCTCGTCGGTGATCTGAAAAAAAAAAAAAAAAAAAACAAGGAAATTTCGATGGCATCCAAGAATGATCAGTTTGCCACCACCGCTCAACTCGATACTTTTAAAGCTGAGATGAAAGAATTGTTCACCAAGTTTCGTGCAATCATGATTAAAGATCTCGCGAACAGAGACACTTCCAAGAATCAAAAAGAAGAGCCACCACATCGGGAAGATTGGGATGATGAGGACGCCGAGCAACTGGCTCTCAACACCCACCCACCCAATCCCAATCCTCAGAATTCTAGCGCTTCTCACCGATCCTCTGACAACAATGAATATCGACCCAAGTTTGAACTTCCATCCTTCAATGGACTTCTCCACATCAAAGAGTTTATGGAATGGGTCACTAAGGTTGAGCATTTTTTTTAATACATGGGAGTTCCTAAAGCCAAACAAGTTCCATTAGTTGCTCTCAAACTCACTAGAGGTGCTTCTTCGGTGGGAGCAAACTCAACATGACAGATCTCAACAAAATTTGGATCCTATTCGTACATGGATCCACATGAAATAGCTTTTAAAAAGTCGGTATCTACCTCCTCATTACTCTCAGGTCTTATTCAACAAACTTCAGGACTGCTACCAAGGTACACGAAATGTTCAGGAATATGTTGATGACTTCTATCGCCTCCTCTCTCTTAATGATCTCCATGAGACAGAACAGCAAAAGAATTCTCGCTTTCTACGTAGTCTGAGATGGGATATTCGCAAAGCACTTGCGTCTCATAGCCATATCGCTTTGACATCGGCTATTAGTGCCGCTTTAAAAGTGGAAGAATTCATTGATACCTCTCCAACAAGGTACCAAGCCAATACCTGCCCTAAGTCATCCTGCCCATCTTTCTCCTATAACCAATCACAGAATCGCAATAATAACCACCAACCAGCATCTACCCAACCCCAATACTCTAAACCCCAATCATCCAATAATTTCCGCCCTTACAATAATAACCGTCCACCACCCCAACGCTCCACCTACCCTTCACAAAATCAACCCGGTCAATCATCCTCATCCTCCAACCCTTATTCTCACCCAAACATGGACAAGTGCTTCAAGTGTGGCAAAGTTGGTCATAGATCACATGAGTGTCGCAGTCGTTTGGCATAGATGGACTCTGAGACACCCAAGTCAGATCCTATTGATCCTTATGATAATGATATAGCGGATGACTATCAAGTTGATGATGAACCATATACTAGTGATCTGGGTGAAGAGCTCGATTGCTCTCTTGTGGTTCGCCCGCTCTTGCTTGCTCCGCATGTGCTGCATCAACTACGGCCCGAACACATCTTTCACACTACACGCACCGTCAAAGACAAAATTTGTTCCCTTATTATAGACAGTGGTAGTTGCGACAATAGGGTCTCTCAATTTTTGGTTGATAAGCTTCAACTTCCGGTTCAACCACACCCCAATCCATACTATGTTGGTTGGGTTGATGATACATGTCGCCACCAAGTAACTTCTCAATGCGAGGTTCCCTTCTCTATTGGTAAGTATCATGATACAGTTCTATGTGACGTGCTTCGCATGAATGTCAGCCACTTGATACTTGGCCGGCCTTGGCAATTTGGCGTTCACTCCTTACATGATGGCAATTCCAATACTTATACTTTCATGCACAATGGCCAAAAGATTATTTTGGCTTCTCCTACACGTCCTTTACAGCAGTCACGTGAGACACGCACATGCCTCATCTCCAATGACATTATCAAAGATTCCAGAGAAACAGGTCGTATTTATGCGCTTATGTTTCGTCCTGCCCCACAGGATACTTATGATGTTCCTCCTCAAATGCAGCCCCTATTGGATGAGTTTTCATGTCTTCTACCTTCAGACACCCCTGATTCTCTTCCTCCTATGCGCAATATTCAGCATCATATTGATTTCGTTCCTGGAGCTAGCCTTCCCAATCTTGCACATTACAGGTTGAGCCCCAAAGAACATGCCATTTTGCGGGAACAAATTGAGGACCTATTAGCCAAAGGTCTGATTCGCCCTAGCATGAGCCCTTGTGAAGTCCCGGCTTTGCTTGTGCCCAAGAAAGATAGTTCATGGCGTATGTGCATTGACAGTCGGGCAGTCAAAAAAATTACCATCAGGTACCGTTTTCCTATTCCACGTTTAGATGACATGCTTGGCATGCTTTCTGGTTCAGTTATCTTCTCCAAACTTGATCTTAAGAGTGGTTATCATCAAATCCGTATCCGGCCTGGTGACAAATGAAAAACCGCCTTTAAGACCAAAGATGGACTCTATGAATGGCTTGTTATGCCTTTTAGTCTCTCCAATGAACCTAGTGCTTTTATGAGGCTGATGAATCAAATCCTGCACCCTTTCATTGGTAAGTTTGTTGTGGTGTATTTCCATGATATCCTCATCTATAGCCGCAGTTCGGATGCTCACATGTCCCACCTGCGGGAAGTTCTCAATGTTCTTAAAGCCAACATGTTGTACCTCAATCTTAAGAAGTGTCACTTTATGACTCTGAAGATTCTCTTTCTGGGCTATGTTGTTTCTGCTTTTGGTATTCATGTGGACAGTGCCAAAATTCAGGCAATCCGAGATTGATCCGTACCTCGTTCTATACAAGAAGTACGCAGTTTTCACGGCCTTGCTTCATTTTATCGGCGTTTTATTCGTAACTTCAGCTCCATTGCAGCTGCTATGACAGATTGCCTCAAGCATTCTCCGTTCGTCTGGACTGATAACGCCGACAAGAGTTTTGCCCTTTTGAAAGAAAAGCTGACCACAACCCCTGTGCTTTCATTACCCAACTTTGACAAACTCTTTCAAGTTGATTGTGATGCTTCTATTATGGGTATTGATGCTATGCTATCTCAAGAAGGCTGCCCTGTTGCATAATACAGTGAAAAGCTCTCAAATGCCAAACGCAAATGGACTACTTATGAGATGGAGCTTTATGCCGTTGTCCAATCCTTAAAGTATTGGAGACATTATCTCATTCAACGAAAGTTTATTCTTTATTCAGATCATCAAGCATTGAAGTTCATCCAAAGCAATTCTTCCTCCATCGCATGCATGCTCGTTGGATCACTACTCTCCAGGAATTCACATTCATTTTGAAACATCAATTGGGACAACAAAACAAAGTTGTTGATGCACTTAGTCTCCGTTCTTCTTTACCTGTCACTGTGCATAGTGAGATTGTGACCTTTGATTATTTGAAGGAGCTCTACCCTGATGATTCTGATTTTGCTGATATCTGGACTGCGTGTTCCACCAATCAGGGTAATACAAAGGATTTCTTGATCCATGAAGGTTTCCACTTCAAAAGGACTCGTTTATGTATCCCTCATGATTCTCTTCACGGTCATATTATTCGAGATCTTCATGGAGGTGGCCTCGGTGGTCATATGGGTCATGATAAGACCATCTCTCTTGTTGAAGACCGTTATTATTGGCCTTCTTTGGTGAGTTCTTTAATGTATGGATGAGATTTGTTTGTATTTTAAGTGGGTGGAGTCAATAGTAGAGAGGGATGGCACTCTTGTAAATATTTTTTGCAACTTTGTGTATAAATAGGACCCTTGGGGTTAGCATCCAAGTCTTGGCTTGAAATCCAAGTTGAATGAAATTCAAGCCTTTAGGTGAAATATCTTCTCTCCCTCTCTCTCGAGTGTGAGTTTGAGTTTTGAGTGTTCTTGGGTCTTCTAGTTTTCTTCTAGGTTTTGAGTCTTAGTTCAAAGAAGAGTCTTGGTCTAATTCAAGTCCATCTTGAACGAATTTTGACCTTCATCTCCAATCGGATTGTAAGAATTCAATTCTAGAGGTTCTAGAATATTTATTTTCTTAGGTGATCTTGAAGGGTGTCGATTTCATCTAAGGATGCCATCGACATTATCTCCTTATTCTGGTGAGAATTTGAGGTTTTGGCTCATCTCCTTATTCTGGTGTGATCAAGGAGTGCTACACATCGAAGTTGGTCCGAGAATCTCCCTAGACAGTTCTGAAAGTACCTGAGTACTTAGAACCAGATTAACCTTAGAGGGGGGTGAATAGGGTAATCACAAATTATGGGGCCTTTTTAAATTTTACTTAATTAATGTCAAATAATGCGGAATTAATTATCAATTAATTAAGTGCGTGTGATAATCAAAGTGTGCAAGATTAAGAGCAATCACACAACCAAGTACCAATATACACGATTTATAGCGGTTCGGTTAAACAACCTACATCCACTGTTGAGACTCACCCAACCTTGAGCTATCTCCAATTTACTAGACGTTGGAATTACACCAACACAATAGAATAAGATTTCCACCTATTCAATTGATTGAGAATTTCACCCAACTCATATCCTACTATTTTTTATAGTAGTTCAAGAGAAAAACTATCTCTTTAATACACTTCACAATGATATAGATTTTAAAGTAAAATCTAAACTAAGAAGCACTTGCCTTTGAAGCCTTTGCACATAAAGTTGTACTTCTTGAATCACTCCACCCAATGTGAGCTCGTACAATCCCAACGTTTGATGAAGACTCGTTGTGTAGAGCAACCACAATCCTTGGGAGGTCCTTCTAGAAAATTGGGTTCCAATTTCTATCCTAGAAGCTTTGGCCTAATTCTTCTCTCTTAGTCATAATCTTTACCGATTGGATACTTGAATGATTTTCAAATGTTTAGCCAAAAGAGAATAAGCCTATGAGATTGCCTTCGATAGGTGAGGATTAATTTGTATAGATGGCTCTATGAATGCTCGTAAATTCAACATCTCTCATCTCCAAACAATGAACATATTTATAGGCAACATAAAAAATTCCGTATCACTAGAATACACGACAGATCGTGTACAGGCGATCGATCGTCCGTGTTTAAATTCATTTCCACCAACCCGACCGTTGAGCATTTAATGCACAGTAACGGCTCTAAAACGGTAACCTCACGATGGATCGTGCCACACAACTGATCGTCCATATTTCTGGCGACTGATCGGGGGTTGGCGAATGTATCGGCCTGAGACTGACTGTATTTTCTAGTGTCGAGTCTCATCCAGGCCTAGGGCAATTGATCGTGATGCCGATCTGTTCCTGCCCTGTACTCACGATCGATCGCATACCCGATTGATCGTGTGATACCAAGTTTTTCAGGTTTTGTTTATGTCCAGCCTATGCCATGTCTCAGCGATACATCGCCCATACGATTGATTCATCAAAGTTCCAGACGATCGATCGTGGGCTCCCAATAGTATCATCCTGAGACCACATGAGTTTGATGGTCTTGTTCAACCAGAACTTCCAACATTCCACACAACGTATCGCAAGACTACGATTGGTCGTGTGTTGTCCTTGGCGACTGATAGCCCGACACGACGTGTCGTCCTGACAGTGAATTCATATTTCCAAGTTGGGTTCCAATTCATTGTCAAACACATATTAGGATTGATTAATTATCTAGATGTGGTCTCTAAGCCTAGGCATGGTCCACCTAAGGTCTGGGTACCACCTAAAGTCATCTATGATCACTTACCATCAGTGATTGCCATACACGTTGATCCGTTGAGTCTTCACACTTCAACCAACGCTTGAGATCTTGAGTCTTGAGCTTCTCTCTTCAAGGCATTGCTTCACCTAAGTCACAAACTTGACAGACAGGTGACTCGGCAAGCTGGGGCACTAACAGGTTCGATCCTTTGGGTTTGGTTCTCTCGAGATTCTGCCGAATTTCTGAGCCAAATGTTGAAGGATTTCTTATTTTAGAAGGTGGAGGCATAGGTAGGTGATAAATTTGATCCTACCCTTCATCACATATCCATCCCATTGACCTTGGTCATTGTCACAGACGGGCCCACATTGAAGTTTTTTCAAATCTGACCCAAGGACGCCCAAAAACCCCAATTTCTGAATTTTTTGCTTCAATCTAGATTACAGACTACAGTTTCCTTTTCAAACCACCACCATTGTAGTCTTCCCTAGCAATTTTTGTGAATCCATCGGATCCGTAGTCCTTTTGTGACCGATGGAACCTATTTTTAACCCATTTTCTCAGATCTGGCCTATACCGGTGTTGTGCAGCCCTTTGTTTCTTAGATCTGAGATCTTAGATCTTCTCCTACAGCTACTAATTTGTGATACTTGTGTTGATGGTGGGTGTTCTTTCAGCATTTTTGAATAATCACTTCACTGTGTCGTCCACGGACAAGCATGATGTTCTCAATAGGACTTTTTCTTATTCAACCTATATTGGGAAGATCACTACTGGTCTTTTAAATGAGACCAATTACTTTCAATGGTCTCACTCGGCCAAAATGTTCCTTGATGGTAAACAAAAGATTGATTCTGTTTTTCTCTAAAATGGAAAAGATTGATTATGTTGATGGTACTACCATGGAGCCCGCAAAGGATGATCCAAAATATAAGGAATGGAAAGCTAAAAATTCCTTGGTCCAAACCTGGCTCTTCCATTTTATGGAGGAGCACGTTAGACGGTTGATATATTCACTACCTATATATTGGATACAGTCCAATCCTTATATTCTAATAATGACAACTCAGCTCACATTTATGAATTATATCAAGATGTTGCTCATCTTTGACAAGGGGAGTTATCTCTAATTTAATATTATTAAAAATGCAAAGTTATTAGATGGAACTTGATCATCTGGAGACTATTAAATTTGAGCATCCAGCGGATACAATATTGGCACAGGTAATATGTTGACAAACGGCACACTTTTGACTAAATGGTTAGTCCTAATCCTGCAAGCCTATTTACGCAAAATTTTGAACAACCTACCTCCTTGTCCCCTAACTGAGGTATATTCTAGATTGCGTCGTGATAAGAGGCGCAATCTGGTTATGTCCTCTGCCTTTGTTCTTGCTCAAACTAGCTCTGACTCTTCGTTTCCTTCACTTCTTCCTATTCCCACAAACGAGGTTACTACTCCTGAACAATCCCATCCTATTCTTGTGTATCAAAGACGAAAGCATAAGCCAACGGCTCAACATGACGATGCTCAACCATCTACTAATGGTCGAGATCCTTCTCCTACTAAACTTTCACTTCCTATTGCCCTCTAGAAAGGTAATTGTGCATGTTTTGGCTATCCCATTGATCAATTTGTGTCCTACAACTATGTTTCTCCTTCTTATCACACCTATACAATAATAAACTATAGAAAAGAGAATGGAGAGGAAATTTTCTCTTTTTGTCTTGTATTGAATGTAAAGGGTTACATCTATATATAATAAACTGGGAGCCAATCTAGGTTAATAATATAGAAAAGAATAAAAGAATGATAAGATTACAATCAATTATACAACTCATAAAATAAATTAAGATGTCTTTCCCAAATAGGGTAATTCTTGTCAAGCCTATCCTCAAGTGGGTCCCACAACACCTTGTGTGTCCTAAAGTGTGTCCTACAACACTCCCCCTCAAGCTCGTTCAAAGATGTCGAGTAATCACAGCTTGCTAACAACCGAATCAAGCTGATTTCAGGGAATTGATTTTGTAAAATGTTCGCAAACTGATCTTTAGACTTCAATAGAGGAGTTGAAAGGCAGCCTTCATAAACATGCTGACGAAGGAAATGGCTACCCACTTCAATGTGCTTAGTCCGCGCTCATGAAAGATTGATTGGAGGCAATGTTAATGATCGCCTGATTGTCACAGAACATGACTAGTGGATCGGCAGGAGCAAAGCCCAATTCATTAAGGAATTGGCGGAACCACAACAATTCAAAAGCAGTATTAGCCATGGCACGATATTCGGCCTCAGCACTGGAACGAGCAACAAATGATTGCTTCTTGCTTCACCAAACAACTAAATGTGAGCCCAAGAAAACACAATAACCGGAAATAGAGCGGCGATCATCTGGTAACCCAGTCCAATCAGCATCAGAATAACCGCTAACCAGACAAGTAGATTGGTGTGCATAGAACAACCCGCGGCCAGGATGAGCCTTAAGATACCGAAGGATAAGAAACACAACCTGGAGGTGAGTGTCCCGTGGTTCATGCATGAACTGGCTAACGACACCAACAACATAAGATAAGTCCGGTCTCATGATGGTGAGATAAATAAGCTTGCCGACGAGTTTCTGACAAAAACTGGATGTGTCAAGAAGAGTCACATCAGATGCAGATAACTTGGTATTCACATCCAGCGGGGTATCAACGGGTATGCAGCCAGAATAGCCAGCTTCCTAGAGGAGATCCAAGGTATACTTCCGCTGAGAGAGATAGAGGCCACAAGAAGATCGAGCGACTTCAATTCTAAGAAAGTACCTTAGGGGCCCTAAATCCTTAATGTCAAAAGTCCGTTGAAGACATGGTTTGCAAGAAAAGATGGTTGCATCATTGTTACCTGTGAGGACAATATCATCGACATAGACCACTAAAAGCATCAAAACTGAGTGGAGGCGGTAGATGAACACTGAGTGATCCGACTGACAGCGAATAAAATCATAAGGTAACAAGGCACTGATGAACTTCTCGAAAACCAAGCATGAGAAGACTGTTTAAGACCGTAAAGAGCATTTTGAGTCTACAGACAGAGTTGGGCTCCCCCTGCTTGATAAACCCCAGAGGAGGAAGCATGTACACTTCTTCATAAAGATCGTCATTGAGAAAAGTATTCTTCACATCCAACTGGTGAAGGGGACAATCAAAAAGGTTGTGGCGAGGGAGAGTAAGATCCGCACAGATGTAATTTTGGCAACAGGTGAGAAGGTGTCTTAGTAGTCCACACCATATGTCTACGTGAAGCCTTTAGCAACTAGGTGAGCCTTATACCTAGCAATGGAGCCATCAGGATTATGCTTCAAGACAAAGACCCACTTGCACCCAACAAGAGTCTTCCCGGGTGGCAAAGGAACCATGTCCCAAGTGTGGTTCTTCTCAAGGGCAGCTAATTCATCATCCATGGCTGATTTCCACAAGGGACGTTTCAAGGCCGTATCAACCCTCTTAGGTAACTTGATGTTGTCCAATGTTGTGAGGAAGCTATGATAGGAAGGGGGAAAAAGCATGATATGATACAAAACGAGTAAGTGGATGACTGCTGCAAGAGCGCTTACCTTTGCGAAGGGCAATGGGGAGATCAGACTGGTCAGAGCTAGGTGGATCTGGACCACTGGCAGATGAATGAGTGGAGTCAGTCGCAGATGGTAGTCAGGATTGTCGGTGTTGATACACGAGAAAAGGCTTGGTCGGAATTGTCGAGCTGAGATCTGATGGAAGAAGAGGAAAGACTGGGGAAGGAGCAAAGGTAGAGGGAGCTGGAAAATAAGGATCGCGCTCAAAAAATGTGACATCCATAGAGATGTAAGTTTTTCCAATGAGGGGATCAAGGCATTTATAGCGTTTGTGAGAAGGAGAGTAACCGAGAAAGACGCAACACACAGCCCTGGAATGAATCAAGAAGGCCAAGAGGTACAAAAGGGGTAGTTGGTGGCCCACATAAAGGCTGAGGGTCAAATTGTGGATCAAAAAGGCCAATAGGATCAGGGTGAGGTTGTGGGTCAAGAAGGCCAATAGGATCAGGGTGAGGCTGTGGGTCAAGAAGGCCAATAGGATGATTAGGAAGGCCAATATGTGGGACAGGGTCATGCTGATGTGAGGTGGTGTCTGGAGGTGAAGGTATTTGATATGGACAGGGTGGGAGGTCCTCCACATGATCATCCACATCAAATTCATTGGACTTGCAATGAGTATCTGCAACAAACTTATATTTTTCATCGCTTATATTAATTTGACTTTTAATTTCAGCGTGCGAATCATGAATGTGCTGTGCAGATGCATATACAGACTCAAACAGACTAGGTAACACTGACACTAGGATGGGATCTATGAATTGGGATGGAGTGAAAGCACACCTAACCAAAGCAAGAGGAGTTTTTCTGGTCTCCTCAAGTTTTTCATCCCTAGGAGATTCTCCTATCAAAAGAGGTATCTCCTGACTTCTGGTCTTGAGTCTCTGCCTGTATTTGAGAGGGATATATTTCTCCATTAACAACTCTTTCATTTCTTCCCAAGTCAAATTGAGGAGGTCTTTTCTTAACCTCCTACTTTTCTGTTCCACCGTCATCCAGAAAGTCCAGGCTTGCTCCACCAATTTCAATCTAGCGTAATGGACTCGTCGACTTTCTGACATGTCATGCCACATCAAGTAGCGTTCCATGACCGATAGCCAATCGAGAAAAACTTAGGGATATAGACGTCCATCAAAATTTTGGGGCACGACAGGAACAATCTTCAAGACACGTTCTTTTTTTTTTGGTAAAGTCCTGAGGCTGATGGTACTCACCATGATCAACTCCTCAGAGTTCAGACAACTTGGAAGTCAACTGGGTGCTCTTGGATTGTACAGGAATGAATTTAGCATTTATGGCTCCCTGTCTATTTTGAAATTCAGTCGTCTGGGTAGTCAACTGGGTGAGGAGCTTATTGAACCAAGCTAGGGGTTGTTCTCCTGACATGCCTAGATGATTCTAAATGTTATGTCCTAAACTCTATATGCCATGATGAATTTTTTTTAAATATTTAAAAAAAATAATAATAATTAATTAATTAATTATTATTTTTACACTAAATGCAAATGTAGGACCGTGAATGTTTAAGGAAACAATCCAATCTTGCTCAATTACCAATTTGACGCAGGACAAGGGATAGGGTAACCCTAAATGCCAAAATGTGGTCCCTAAAAATTAAAAGAAATGAAAATAATACACCCTAAATCTAAAATGGACTGAAATTAAATACCAATTAATATATGTAATTAATTAATATAGATATTTACCACAAAGAATCATGCAAATTCTTTGAATCTAATATAAGTGAGTATAAGACAATACATACCAAGTCGCATCTGCAGTAAAGGTCCCTCAAAACAAAGGAGTTTGTCAAATCCCATAAATATGTAGATCTATTATCAAAAATAGGAATTAAATTGGTTGTTTGGTAAGGAGAAATTGTAGGACAGCAGTAATATGAGGTCTTAACGGTATGGGACAACAAAATAGGGAATCTTAATGGATAGGACAGTAGTAAACAGTCATATATGGGACTGTTATGGGTTGGGACATCAGTTTCTGGGGTTGTTTGGGGTAGGGGAGGGTTGTAAGGGTCCCAAGCCTAGATGGGATCTGGGACAGAACGGGACGCATCTAGATGGGATCTGAGACAGATCAGGACGAGTCCGAATGGGATCTAGGACAGGTCGGGACGGTAAACAAGGATTTTTCTGGGACAAATCTGGGACAGCAATACGACGGTTTTGAGACATATCTGGGACAACAGTTCGAGTGGGTTTGAAAGGACAGCAAAGAGAGAAGAGAAAAAGAAAGAGATAGAAGAAAGATGGATAAAAACCTGGATTTTGGAAGAGGATTCTCACATTTTCCCGTGGCTTCTCGCCTTCCCTAGTTTCTCACGAGGATTCATTGGCTTCTCACCATGCTTCCTGCGATGGGGGCAAGTTTGCACAAAGCAAAAATTATTTTTTTCATTGATTAAGAGTCAATCCCATATGGAGGGGTCACATCATATATATAATGACTTAAAAACATGAAAAATACCAAAATACCCTCAAATAAACAAATACCAACTACCCCATTGATTAGAAAGCCCTAATTACATGTAAAATCACTAAATTTCCCCAAACAAAACCAGCTATTGGACTAAACAAATAAATGAAAGAAAAAATACAATCATGAAAAGCTGAAAATCATAAATCTAAATATAGAAACTTGTTAAATATGGAAACTCGTGTGGTGCTCCGCATCAGGTAACCCTGTAAAATTTACCCCTCGTCCAAACGCAGCCAAGGATGTTCCTGAATTCCTGGAGGGAGGCAGCCCATGAAGCACATTTGGTGAGGCTACGTCTTGCAACCATCGCACTAGATTCCACCATACCTTTGAACAACTTATTATTACGTTCCCACCACATGCTCCACAAAGTGGAAAATAAACAAAATTCTCAAAGAAACTATGCTTTAGACCTCTTAGAAGATGAAAGATATTCTAGATGAAAGCCAACACATACTCCTTTCAATGTGAATACTAAGTTTTCTACCGCAAATGGAATTCCACTAGATGATCCAACATTTTATTAAAAACCAGTGGGTAAACTTCTTTATCTCACCATTACTATGCTAGAATTTATCATATGTTGTTGGAGTAGTTAGTCAATTTATGCATGCCCCGCGAGATGCCCATCTTCACACAGTGTTTTGAATTCTTCACTACCTTAAGGCTCACCCTGGAACAGATCTATTTTGTAAACACCAGCCTCAACTGGTCATTCGAGGTTACTTAGATGTTGATTGGGCTAGCTCTCCTGATGACTGTCATTCAACTATAGGATATTGAACTTTTTTTTAGGATCTAATTTGGTCTCTTAGATCAGCAAGAAAAAAATTGTTGTTGCCCAGTCTAGTGCAGAGGCTGAGTGTTGTGTCATGGCCTAGGAAGCACGGATACTTCAAAATACTTGAAGTACCAGTGTCTGGTACGTATCCGACACGGATACGGCATGGATACGTATCCAATTAATTAAAAAATATTTTAATTATGAATACTCCTAGGATACGCGTATGTAGGTCGGGATATGGCGAACAAATAAAGAGGGATACGGCTGGGACACAGCCGAGAAAAAAGCACGGGATACACTTCGTGCGAAAGATAAAAAGGGGAAAAAGGGAAAAAAAACCGAAAGAAAACCCTTATCTTCCTTCTCTCCAGCTTTCCACTTCCATTGTTCCACCTACCCTCTCGGCTTCTCCGGCTCTCCTCTGCTCTCGCTCTCTGCTGAACTCTACTCTTCTCCTAGCCTTTGCATCTTCTGCAGCTTCTCCGTCTTATCCAGGTATGCTTTTCTTCCTCTTCTTCTTCTTCTCTTCTTCTTCGTCTTCTCTTCTTCTTCTATTCTGTCTTCTTCTTCTTCTTCTGTTCTCTTCTTCTTCTTCTTCTTCCTCTGTTCTTCGTCAGCCCCTCCCTGGCCATAACTCTTGTCGCCATCCCATTCACTACCCGATCCAGTGTCGCCTCCCACAAATCTAGCCTTTCTTGCTTCCGCCTCCCCTTCCAAGGTCTTTCCCCTTCGCTGCTGCAAACCTTTTCCTTCACAAGTCTTCCGCCCCCAAAACAGAGTCCCTTCATGCCCTTTAAGTCCATTCGTATCCCTCTTTTCCTATTCATCGTCATTTCCTCCTTTCTTATTTCTTCATTTAAAGCACATGTTTATTTTAAATCATATGCCTTTTTAATTAAAATGACATATACTCAGTTCATTCAAAACTATTTCATCCTTTTATTAAAACTTTAATGTGTGCTTGTTTACATAAGATTCCTGGGGATATTTGCATGGTTATCTGTGACAAAATTTATATTAAGTAAATGCAAGTATTAATTGGAATTTAATTTCAGTCCATTTTAAATTTAGAGTGCATTATTTTCATCAACATTACTTTTTACGGAACCACATTAGGCATTTAGGGTTACCTTATCCCTTTCTACAATTTTTTTGAAGAACCGCATCATAAAGACTAGAAAATTGCAAACAAAGAAGAGAGTTGCCAATCCACCAATCTGTCCAATATACATGTGTGTAAAAGCCATTCAGCGGTGGATACCAATATATTTTTTTATTTATATTTTTTGGTAATGTTAAATTGTATGTTAATCTGGCATTGCAATAGTGGTTTTCTATATAGCTTGGATTTGTTTAAGGGTTTTTCTATCTAGAATCTGATTTTGTAGAATCCTTTTTCTAGAATTTATGATGACTGATATATAAATAATTTTATCTTTTTAATAAGGGGTTCTTGAGAAAAACAAAAAAGAAGAAGAGAATGTCTACTACTTTGTTACATATTTTATAAATTTTAATTTTAATTTTATGCATCTATATAGATTTAAAAGCATAAGGTAGGGAACCTTCTCTTCATGGATGGACAACACATGCAGAAACTTCTTTAAGGTGGCATGAGTGTTGGGCCGGCCTTTCTTTTCTTTACTGAGTCTCATCTCAGTTTCTGTGGCTGGTGCTCTTTCTGGGTTTTTCCACAACTCATGGGTTGCAGTTAAGCTTATATTAATAAACATTTTGCACATCGTTTTCATTCAGACATGGAGGATGATGTTTTTACTGATGCCAGTGAAGGAAATGAAGAGATTGAAACCTTCAATCAGATTTTGTAATAAGTAATAACAATATAACATGTATTTTGTGAGTGACTTGTATTTCTTATCATGTACTTAGTAATTTAGTATTTGTTGAAATGTTGACTCTTTTTATCTCATAGTAGAATTTATGATTTTTTTTTGTAAATGTTTGAATTTAATATATATATATATATATATATATATATATATATATATATAATTTTTTAATTAGGCGTATCCCGCCGCACCCATATCCTAGTTTTTTAAAATTTGCCGTGTCCCCGTATCGGATATATGTCGTATCCGATACGCATAACCCTATCGGTGCTTCATTGGTCATGGCTTATATTGCTTGTGAATTACTATGGTTGAAGCAAGTTCTAGCTGAATTTGGTTTTGCTTCCTTTGAACCTTATTGATGTTATGCGATAATCAAAGTGAAATCAATATTTCTTCCGATCCTATATTCCATGAGTGCACAAAGTATATTAAAGTTGGTTGCCACTTTCTTCACCACCATGTTATTGCGGGTCATATTTTCACTCCTTATTTGCAATCCAAGGACCAACTTGTTGATATACTCACCAATGCCATCTCTCGGTCACAACTTGATGATGTCTTAAGTAAGTTCGATTTATCCGATATCTTCACACCAGCTGGAGGGGGAGTGTTATAGAATAATTTCACATTTAACATGTGTAGTTAACTTTTCTTGTAAATTGAATGAAAATGATTGTAATGGATCTTACTTTCCTTCTTCATCATCTTGATTGGCTCCATGTATTCTATATATGCGTATATTCTCTTCTCTTGTAAAGTGCAAGCAATACGATACTCAAAGAATTATCTCTCCTTTTTCTTCCATTACTTTCTTCTTTTTCTTTGTTATCATTCTAACACATATTACAAAACCAAATTACAATGCAAATTAGCTATAAATAGAAGCAAAAGAATCTTACATGAGAAATGAAAAAAGTAATATCAATATAAAATATGATAACATGAGACAAATGCCTATTAACATGCTAAGTGTTCATTGTTGCAACCATAAAAATGGCAGGTTTGAGTCCTAAGGGTGTCAAATAGCACTAAATCTAATTATAACTCCCAACCCTAAATATATGAGATAAATAACTTTGATGATAGTGGTGGTGGTGGTGTGGTGGCTGCAAGAATAATAATGATATTGCAATATCTACTGACCTCGTCACAAGAGAATGATCAAACATATGATTAATGGGCTGCACAATTAGGGCTCCGTCAACTGTTGCCTCTTCCATGCACTAAATAAACAAAGAAAGGGAAAAAACGAAAATGATGACAAAGATTCTTCAATATATTATTTAAAGGTACAAATTTCCATAAAATCCATCTTGGTCAATCTCGAGCTGACTTAAATGTTGATATACTTAGCTGTCATAAAATCCGAATGGAATGCATCAATTGAAAATGGTACTCATAAATACCAATATTGATGAAATTATGAGAGTAAGCAGGACAATCACATAAGTTTTATGTTGACTGCTAAATGCGAAAAACTAAAGTATACACACTCAAAATTTCACTCACCAAGTCAATATGGCTTGACAAAGTGACAAAACAATGCAAAACCATCATTCTATTTCTTCACATCTAAGATCCGTTAAGCTATGACCCAACAGTAAAGGCATGGTTTCCATTTAGATCAAGTCTGTCTAAAGATGAAGTCCTATAGATCATTTAGCTATGGCCAACTGTAAAATGTCTGAATCACATTAAGCCAACACATGAGGAACACAAAGTTAAGAGCCAATAATTCAAGATCTAAGGCCAGTTCATAAGGCCCACTAAAGAATGACCAGACCCACTATGCTAAGGCCACTATGATAGGATGAGACACATTAAAACTAAGGCCCAACAAGTCAAATGCCAACATCCAACTTTCACAACTTCAAATTTGTGATTCAACTCCTCCCCCTTGAATGATTGCGGGCATTCTTACACTGTTCTCAAAATTATATTTACCACTAGATTTGGATTGTCGTCATGTATGCGACCACCAAATTAAGGAAGACTTTGCAATACTGTTGCCAGAAAATTGAGGACTGAGATAAATCTGGTAATATTTTCAAATTATTAACACAAGTATGAAAATCTTATGATTAATTCTTCAGACAAATTTGGTAACTGAATTGGAAACCAAAAACACAATTTCATGAGAGTTAGGCAAGCAAGACACTCTAATGAACATGCCATTAAATAGATTATGAGTCTCATATATTTAGGTTCATCTAATAGGTGATTCTATAGATATGAAGTACATAAAGTTTCACAATCAATTGATAATCCAAGTCATATAATCTTGGCCTCTAAATTTTGATGAGTATAGGTCATTAATTTTTTAAATTTTAAAATCAAGGAGTAGGATGATCAAATGGAGGTTAAACTTCATACACAAACTGATCCAGGCATCAACCAAGAAGCATATCATGATCCATATACTGATGATGAGGCCCATAATGAAGAGTTGGATGAAACAGATGAATTTGCACTTTAGTACCCACTTGAGAAGTGAGAGAGACAAAGGAGGCCGTTCTTAGCTTTCTAACGGGACTATAACTATTTCATTCCAAGCCCAAAAGCCCTAGTATTGGGTTGGGGCTTGTGAGAGCATGTTACGGACCTCAAAAGCCCACATTTAAGGGTCGATTTGCTGCATGGGAAATCCTTGGACGAATTTCACTTCATCAACTCCTACATGGCATCCACATGGCATCCAATTTGGCATGGAATCATTCAACAAGGAAAGCTTGGGCGTGTGCTACATTGTAGTTCAATTCCAACCACAAACCAATATGGAAAGGCATGGAAATGGCAAAGTCATGTGAGGAGATTATGGACAATTTTGTGCATTTGATTCAAGGAAGGATCACAATTCAATGGCTAGGAATTCATGCTCTTAAGGACACCCAAAATTCGCCCAAACCGATTGGGAATTCTTTTTTTTTATTTTCTTATGTTTCTTTTTCAATAAATCAACATGTCACTTTGTGGACGGTTTGTGAATTTAAGCAAAGGGGTTGGGCTTGTGCATCACACTGGGATTAGCAATGTATTTTTTTTATTACTTTTTTGTTGGGAAAATTAATATAAATGCATGTAATGGGTACCCATTTGATTGAAGCAATAAAAGTTCTAGCAAAGCTAGCTTGAGTTCTCTCCAAGTTCTTGGTGAGTTTTACCTATGTTCTTTTGAATTTAATTATTGAATGTGAATTTAAGTCATGCATGTTTATGGTTTGAAATTTTGTGTTCTAATTTAAATGTCAATTGGATTTGAATTAACCCATATTCGGCCATACCATACTTGATTCCATTTCAATTTTTCAATTGAATTATAATTTCATTAGTGATCAATTGCAAGGTGACAATTTGACCTGGTGAGATTTGAGCCATGTTTATTTTTCTATTGAGTGAAACTTAGATTTGGTAAGCCAACACAACTCTGAGTTTTCTCCTAACACGAATTGGAGGGAAAATTGGTTTAGGGATTTCTAAGTTTTGAAACCCTAGATCTCAATTGTAGAATCAAGATCTAAAACTTTTGTTTCCGTTGAAGATTTTTTTGAAAGTGTGCAGTCACGTGCAGTTACAACCTAAGGGTCTTGATCACAAACTACTCATCTGGTCCTCTTTACATCACACCCAAATCCATTTGATGGCATGTCTTGTTAGTGTCTCAATGGAGAAAGTCTTGGTAAGGTTTTTGATCTCATAAACATTTGCATTGTTCTAAAATTTGGGAAAGGAAACACAAAGGACGTAGACTCTGAAATGGTCAGAATACCAATTCCATTGCCAAACCCAAATTCCAACTTGGACACATGTTGGGTTGTTGCAATTCCAGAACTGAACTTGGCTAGATTTGACAACAACTACAGTTCTAGTTCAGTTGTTAGAACTTTAGGCTCGGTGAGTGTACATGAGAAAGAAGAAACTACTTGCTTTTGGATAATAACCAGTTATACCTGAAATAAATTCATTTATATTTTTTATTAACAACTTGTATTATTCTTATAAAACTTCTTACTTTCCATGCATCAAAATGGAGCCTTCAGATACAGGTGTAACTTGGGTATTTGGGCCAAGCCAGCTTGATCTCTCCGGCCCCAGCAGACCCAACCCAGAAAAGTAAGGGCGCGTTGAATTGGGGCCCCACACCTTGGGATTGGATTCCCATTTCCATTTCTACGGATAGAAAGTGAAATATCAGGAGACATAAGAAATACCTGGAGCAAGAAATTGGCATCTCCTTGCAACGTAGGCTCGTGGCCTGGAAAGAAAGGGTAGTCCACAGCGGCCTGGAAAATAAAAGGAAGAAGAAGAAAAAGAAGATATGAAGTAGAGGTTAGTCTTAAGATGAAATTAAGATGGGTTTGTTTTATTTAAAATAAAAGAGTTATAACGGGACCTGTTGAAGAGTAGCCCAGACGTGCAAATGGGAGTCGATGGTTTTGATGGGTGCGGGATCGGAAGAGGGTGACATCTTCTCAACCGCCAATGATGATGATACAGAAACAATTGGAAATGGAAGAGGAGGAAAAAGAGCCTTCTTCTTCGGAGTTGGATGGGAAAATGTTGAGATGGGAACGAAGGGTTTTAATCTTCTTCTTACTAATAATGCTGCTGATGCTGCCATTAAAGGCAGACTGGCAGTGGCTGTTCCACTCCTCTCTCTTCGAGGAGATAGCGCCTCGTTACAGTTTGATGTCGAGATCGTATAATGACTTGACACGTGGAATTCAATAAGGCCATCAATTTCGATACAATTTATTTTTTAATTTTTTGAAAATATCTTAAAAATGCTGAAACCTAGTGAAGTACCAAAATTAACTTTTGTGAGAGCGTCTCTACGTCCTGCAATCTTACCGGTACCAGACCTAAAATCGAATCGTCTCGTTAAATAAGATTTAAGAGGTTGGTGTTAAATCCTGTCAAACTTATATTATAAATAATATTAAATTATTATAATTCTATATTAAAAAAAACTTTCATTATTTAAATCACGAAAATAAATTATATGACGTGAATGGTTATTTATAGGCACAAATATTTTTTTCTACAAAATTTGACCTTTAGTCACTATAGTCAAAGAGATTTTTTGAATTTTAATCAAAACTTTAAAATCTATTTATTTTTTTAGAATTACAGAAAATATAGAATATTTTTGAATAAATTCAGAAGCTAGAAGTGTTATTAGAAAAGAAAAAATCTAAATATAAATTAATTCTTTATTCCTTTAAAATAAATAATATTATATTACACCAAACATAAATATGCAATTATTATTAAAAAATAAAATATTAATTAAAAAAGGGTGACCATTTAGACACTTCGTTTTTCTTTTAAGAGACACTCCATTTCAAATTTTGTATAAAAATTACCATTTTGCCCCTCAATTTTTTTAAAAAGATGATTCCTTTACACAAAATTAAAGGGTAAAATGGTAATTTTATATAAAATTTTGAAAGGAGGTATCTTTTAAAAGAACAGTGGAGTGTCTAAATACCTACCCTTAAAAAATCTAGTCATGTAGGAAAAATTAAATATGAAGAGAGAGAATGGCTGGGAACATTAAACCTTCCCAGTAAAGCCATCTTCCTCAGCAACTGCAATTCTACAAAATCCCACGTTGGAAAGGTAAGAATAGAACCACTCTAGAGATGCTTATAAATTGAGAAGCTGAGAATGGGTCCATCACCTTCGTGTTGGGCCCTTTCGGGCTAAGATATGTGGGCTGGCCTTTTGATGCTAGCTCCTTGGGTCTAACGATAGATAGATAAAGCTTTTTTTAGAAAAGGAATTGTTTTCAAACAAGTTAAATCGCGGTTCCTTCCCATCGCAAATCCTAGACCCATTGTTGCAGCCGCCCCTTGAAAGCCATAGCTAGTCGATCCTCTCTTTCTCTCTCTCTTCTCTTTTCTTTTTTCTCTTTTCTCTCAAGAAACCCTAAACCCTAACCTACACACCTTCTTTCTTTGTCTCATCCTTTCCCTCTCCTTCTCAACCCCCTAACCTTGTCGCGGCCTCCTCCTTTACTGCGTTTTTTTCTCATTCTCTTTTGTCATCTCTCATCTCATCCCTCCTTACCTAAAACCCTAACCCTAGATCTAAACCCCAGGCTGTCGCCGTCCATCCTCCTTGCCATCTCTCTCATTCCCCCTTCTTAGTCGAACCCTGCTGAAACCCCTAATCACCGTCGCTCTTTCAATTGGCTGGCCCTCTCCCTTTCTTCTTTTCTTCTTCTTCTTTTTCTTCACTCCTCCTCTTCTTTGATTTTGCAACCCGGTTCTTAGGCTCATTGGTGCCCTAGCCAACCAACCCTCCTCAGACCTCTCATTGCAGATTTTGTTGCAACTCGACCCTACAGTTCTGTCCGAGTCCAGTCCTTAAGCCCAGCAGCTCATGGCCCAATCCGTCTCTCATCCCAGCAACATGAGTCCAACCTAGCCCAACTCCTGGGTCCAGCTCAATCGGAGTTCAATTAGTTCAAGCCCAGCTTACTGTCACGACCTGGCCCAAAATTCCATGACCGAGTCGTGCCCATTCAACCCAACTCGGCCCAATACAATATTGTTTGCTTAAGGCCCACACGCGCAACCCCGCATGGCTTTGCCTTTGGGCCCAGGTCCAGTACCAGACTCAAAAAGTGTTGTACTGGTTTGAGGAGGCTGGCTACTTATAAACCCCTCCTCATTTGCCTTCACTTCCTATGTGGGACTCCACACCCACTCGAACCGTTTGACACATCGACCCAATCGATGTGTCGACTCTAGCTCTAGTCAGGATATCACAATCCACCTCTCTAAAGCCCAGAGTCGTCCCCAGCTCGACACACAACCACCAAGGTCCACTAAGGTCAAGCCAACACAGTTCGAGTGTTGAATTAGGCGCTGAGACCAAATTTGTCACGACTAGGTCCAAAATTCCATGACCGAGCCAAGGCCATTCAACTGAACTCAGCCCAGTACAATATTGTCCACTTTAGGCCCACATGCGTGAGCCCGCACGACTTTGCCTTTGGGCCCAGGTCCAATACCCAGCCTAAAACGTGTTGCACTGGTTTGAGGAGGTTGGCTACTTTTAAACCCCTCCTCACTTGCATTCACTTCCGATGTGGGACTCCACGCCCACTCGAACCGCTCGACACATCGAATGGGTCGATGTGTCGACACTGGCTCTAGTCAGGATATCACACTTACAGACCAAACCCAGTTATGCTAAGCCCAGCATCTCGGCCCAACTTTGTTCGGCTCAACAGTCAAGCTCGGCCCATTTCCATGACCGATCTAGGCCCGTATCCATGCCTAGCCCAACCCGTTTCAGGCTTGTTTCTGGCCTGTTTCGGTGGTTCTCTTGGATCGTTTCTGCCTCATTTATGGATCGTTTCTAGCTCATCCCAGCCCTTTTTCGACTAGTTCTACGGGACTGTCACAGTTTTGTAGACCGTTCCAGCTTCTCTTACCTCAAGCCCATGAATCGTTTCCTTCGTCATGTTTTCTCGCTTTGGATTTCGACGCGCACACAAGTGAGGGGACTCATCACAGTAATTTTAGCATACCATAAGTTTCATATATCTATCTTGAAATTGTTTGGACATGGAGTGCGATGATGAGGTCCATGTTGTGTTATGAGCCACTCGGCAAAGGAAACCATTCTAACAAATAAGTGGTAAGGGTCCATTCGGGTGCACTCATGTCGTTTGCGTCTGATAACATGTTGAGTGATGTTGTTATAAAATGATGGTTGGTTATGTGATAAAATGTTGTATCGATAGTGTGATAGCATGTTGATCAGACAAATATAAGAATGTACTGGTTGAATTGTTGGATAACATGTATGTATGATATCATGTTGGTTGAATAACATGATGATGGGAGTATGTTCGATAATTTATAGGTATGCTATAGATTAACATGTGTTATAAAATAGATGAATCCTGCCTATTATACTGTGTTAATTTAGATGCACACATGATACGATAACATTTTGTATTGTTAATATGCTAACATGTGGTAAATTATAATGCATATAATTGACTATGATATGATATTGTCGAGCAGATAACATGCTTAGAAATAACTATGCATGCATGTAACTAGTGTATGTGTAATACCCCACTCCAGTGGGGTCTATAATGTGGAGCGTGTCTATGGAGAAAAAAAGTCACACATTGCTAGTTGCATTTGAAATTCCCTGATATATAAGTGATAGCCTTTCTCCTTTTAACACAAGGCTTTTTGGGAGCAACGGTGGGTTGGCTCGCCAAAATAAAGCCGTGCAGGCATGTGTGTGTGGGCCCAAAGCGGACAATACTGTGCTAGCGGGATAGGTCGTTACAAATGATATCATAGAATGGTTTCAGCTCTTTGCCTGAGGGGTGTGGGCTTGGTTCTTGTGTGTGTAGAGCCGGGGATGGCTCTGGCTTTAAAGGGGTAGATTGTAATACCTCGCCCTAGAGGGAGTCTATAATGTGGAACGTGTCTGTGGAGAAAAAAAGTCACACATTGCTAGTTGCATTGGAAATTCCCTAGTATATAAGTGGTAGCCTTCCTTCATCTAGTATAAGGCCTTTTGGGAGCAACAATGAGTTGGCTCACCAAAGTAAAGCCATGCAGGCCTGTGTGTGTGGGCCTAAAGAAGATAATATTGTGTTAGCAGGACGGATCGTTAAGTATGTGGAATGTTGGTGGGGGCATGGGTACTAGGCTACATCAAGATTTAAATACTCCCTCTAGCTGTCGGGTAGCTAAGGTTGGGATGTTATGTGACACCGAGTAGTGGAAGCGTGGTTGGGCTATGGGTTACCCGATGGTTGGGCATGGGTGGATGTACTACCTAGTGTGGGTTGGACAGTCAAGTCTATTCTTGTGATCTTCGGATGCATCTAGGGGAGAGGCGTGGTCTGGTTTGGAGGGCATGGTGTCTTGGAGCCTCAGGAGGGACAGGTTGAAGGGTTGTCATGGAAGTCTCAGGGAAGTTATTGGGTTGAGTATTGGTTCGCCCAAGGCAGGTTTAAAGGCCCTTGATGGATGAGGCATCCCCAGTGGTCTTCACACTTGAAAGGAGAATGGACAACCTTGAAAGAAGTTTAGATAACATCAGGTTGTCTGTTGAGGAACTAGACTCTGCTATCTCCTCCTCTGCCAGATCTGATATCATAGTTCCAGATTCTCGACCTGTAACACCGCGAAATCTTAGACCGAAGAGATTAAGATAATCATTCCTTAAAGATAGAGATGAGACGACATGATTTTGATGAGAGTGCTAATAAATAATGGGAATGATAGATTTTAGCTAACAAGGGTGGAAAGATGAGTAATTAATTAAATGAGAATATTGAAAATTAGATTAAAGGGATAAAGGCTGATTTATTTAAGTTATTGATTTAATTTAATAACATTTAATGGGATGGATTTTTTTTTAATAAATTAATGATGTGGGGAGGTGGCATACTATATGAGATGACATGATCTCTAACTAACACCCTCCTTGCATTTAATGCAACACCACCCACTCACCTTAATTTAGGGCAACCAAGAGGAGAGAAAAAAAAAAGACTCTCTTTCTCTCTCTCTCTTTAATCCCCTAACCCACCGATCCCTTACTCTTTCATTTTCCTTAACCTCTCATGCGGCACTCTCCTTTCTCCCTCCCGTGCGATCCTCTCTTTGCCCTTCTCTCCATCAGCGACGCTCTCTTTCTCTCCTCCCTTCTCTTCTCTCCTTTCCCCTCACACAATCCCCTCTCTCTCTGTCTTCTCGTCCGACGAAAATAAGAGGAGGAAGAAAATCTGAAGCAAGAGGAGAAAGAAAGAAGAAGAAAATCCGAAGCAAGAGGAGAAAGAAAGAGGAAAGATCCGAAGCAAGGAAGGCGAAGAAAGAAGAAAAACAAAGGAGGAAAACCCTCAAATCAAATTCGAGCCCTCTTCGATCCACACCAGCGAAATCATCAAATCCGTGAGGTATGTAGGATTTATGTTGTTTTAGGATGATAAAGACCCAATAAGAAGTTTAGGGATTGATGTATTTTGGATTTAGAAGAAGAAAGAATTAAAAGGGGATGAATCTCTGACTGACTGCATCCAACTGTTTGATGAAATGCCTGATAGAGATTTGGTCTCCTGGAACTCCTTGATTGATGGGCAGATAATGCCAGAGAGCTTCTCTCAGATATTCAATACAAACCAGAATGAAATGAGGAAGATCCTAACAGCTATGACAAATACAAGTAGTAGCCCCAATATTAGCAGTACAGTAGGAGGCTTTTCAATTTGAAATCTTCGATTGTGGATAAAAATGGAGCAAATACAACACAAACATGTTGAAATCAAGGGACTTAAGATTCATGTTGCTGAAATGGGAGAAGATTCAAAGGTGGTTGTTTTCTTGCATGAATTTCCAGAAATATGGTATACATGGAGATATTAGATGGGTCAGCTACCAAGACCCCAGACTTGTAAGACTTTATTATGAGTTCCAGTGACAACCCATAGACCCTTGGTTTATTGTAAGACTTTACATGTGTAATAATTAGGAGATAAAACATAAAATATAGAGTCTAAAGTCATTGAATTAAATTAAGAATAATGATATCATGTGTTCTTGTGTAACATGTGTGGATAATGAACGAAGGACCGAAAACAAACCCAGAATCGAACGAGTAGTTCATGGATTAACTTCATTCGCTGACCGGCTAGGATCAGGTAGGTTTTCCTACTTCGTTGAAGCACTACGGGTGCAAATCTAAATGATTGCTATAATTATGAAATTACTTTCATATCAAATTGATATATTGTTGAGATATTTTATCATTTAGAATTATAGAATGAGATAGTTTTGAAAATATAGAATATCATGGCTATGCTTTGGAAATGCATATCAAATGTATATTATTGCTATATGATATCAAATGAGTATTTTGGCAAGATTTGTGATACGAGGAAAATGATGTTATCCCGAGTTAATGTATTTTGATATATTTTGAATATATGATGTCAAGTGTGTAAATTTGTGAAATGTATTTTATAAAGAGAATAGAATGAGATCTATGTTTTTGAAATGATTAAAAATCATGAGATGCAAGAGCGTTAGCATTCATATGCATTCATACTCCTCATGCATGTGACATGGGGTGGGAAAGGCATGGAGTGAAACAAAGGGTTAGTTAATCCAAATAGACCTCAGTGTCATGATTATTGTATGGGGGTTACAGTCAACGAACCAAAGTACTGAATGTCCAGACAGACTTTGGGGTCGTATTATGATTTAGCGAATCAAGGTGCGTAATGGACCCGGGCAGACCTTGATGTCGTACGCGCGCGTGAAAGAAATAATGTCTCCCGGTGGGACCGGTTGAGTTTATGACAATCTAGAGTATCATACCCTGAAATGTGAATTGAAATGAGTATACGGGAGGATAACATGCCCCGTGGTTTCAACTGAGTCGTCAAAATACAAATGCCTGGGCATGATGAGGGCATACATCAATCATGGTACCGATGGCATGACATATAATATATTGATGAGCATTGGTATAATTTGTGTGTGTGATTTCGAATGGTGAAATAATTTTGATTGCATTATAAGTTTTGAGTTGATATAACTTTAAGGGGTTAATTGAGAATTAATTAAACTAAGTTAAGGATCCAATTAATTAATTAATTTGGTTGGTCAAATTGGGTCAAATGGATAAGTCAAAGGAATAAGTCAAGGGGTGGTTTCATCTCATTGAAACCACCCAAAGAAACACAAATAAAACCATGGGCTTAGGGTGGTGGTTTCATCTCAACCACCACCACCCAAAGCATGATGACCCATACATCTCCATGATGATGGTCAAAGGGTCAAAATGGAGGACCAAATCACCCTCATCTAAGGGCCCAAAACCGTTGGCTTAATGGTGGTATTATCTCAACCACCACCACCCAAAGACATGTAAGCCCATGCTTGGTTGGTGGGGGAAATGATGGAAGAGTGTGGCCCAAGCAAACCAATGGGGATGAGATGGGTTTTCATCTCATCTCTCCATCCCACTCTCATCTCACTCTCTCCCTCTCTTCCTCCCTCTCATTGCCGACCCACTCAAGGAGAAAAGAAGAGGAAACTTAGAAGAAAAAGGAGGAAAGAGCTAGGCTTGGCCGACCACCCCTCAAGACCAAACCTTGAGACATTCTTTCCCCATCCTCTCCCCCTCTCCCTCTCTCAAATCTACTCCATCATTGGCCGAACCAAACCTTGGAGTTTTTCATAGGATCAAACACATCCAGGGGCCGAACATCAAAGAGAAGAAGAAGGAGAAAGGGTGAAGGATTCAAGAGGAGAAAGAAAAGTCGGAGGGACCGTCGGATTTGTAAGTATCTCTAAACAAGATGTTAGATTTTTAAGGTTTAAAAATGGAGTCCATTTCTTAGATTAAATGGTGGCAAAAAATGCTATGGGCCATGGATCTAAAATCCATCCAAAGATGAAGTGAGAAATGGACAAAATGGGTAAGATAGGTTAAGAAAAGAAAAATAAGGACATTATGTATTTAAACATAGGAATGTGATTTTTTGAAGGAATCATAGGCCATAGGGTTCGGCCATGTAGTATGGCCGAACCCCATCGAAGGTGATTAAGAATTTTAATGGGGTCTTAAAGAATGGAAATGTAATGGCTCGGAATTTGTAAATCAATGAATATGTGAATATTATCTATTTTAATGATGAAAATTGGAAATTGGTGGAATAAATGGTAAATGGGCCAAAACTTGGACAAAGGCCCAAGTGTGGCCCAATAGACTATGGTTTGGATTTAAATTTATTTAAATGGGTCAAGAATGGTTAAATTGGGTCAAATACCCATTTGGGACCCAATGGGTCAAGAGGGTTATGCTCTAAGGTAAATGGGCTAGATGAAAATGTAATTGGGCCATAGGCCCAATGGTAATCCACTTAGAGTGAATTCAATGATTTTAAATCACCTAAGTTATTTGGAATTAAACAATGGTGATGTGGCCAAGTGTGGACCCAAGGTTTGGTGGGGCCTACCACCATGGTTGATTTGGTCAACCATGGGTGGAATAATGGAAATTAGGTTAAGTATAATGAATTCACCTAAGGTGATTTAAATAAGTAAATAGGAATTAAAGTAACTAAGTAATTAAATAATTAAATTATTTAAAATGGTAGTTAAGAGTGGTCAAAGGTGGCCCATGAGGTGAAGACTCACCTCATCCCAAACTCAAAAAAATAGAACACGTTGGGACTTAGAGGGGTGGAGTTATAAGCCATAAAGCAACTTAAATATCTCAAAATATCTTAAGGTTGGTGAAGGTAATTAATGTAAAGTAAAAAAAAAAAAAATCGGGATAAGCCTTGATGTCTTTTCCCATTCTCTTTTCATTCAACTCTCTCCATTTCCACTCTCCCATGGTCGTCCCCTACATCCAAGTGAAGGAGAGAAAGAGAGTTAAGGAAAAGAGAAGAGAAGGAGAGAAGAAAGAAGTGGAATTTTGAGAGAAATCACTCTAAGGTAAAGGGTTATCATCTTCCCTCTCATAATTTTCCCCTCTCCCTCTCTCACACAAAACTTACCTTGGCTGATTCTAGGGTTGGGGATTGCCACCCTTGATCAAAGGTCTTAACCTACCAAAGATTAAAGGGAAGGAGAGAGGAGGCTACGGAGACCGACGGGAGCAGCGAAAATCGGAGGAGACGTCGGATAGTGAGTATTTCTTAAACAAGAAATTTTGGATTTTAGGGTTTAAGATTTGGGTTTTATTTTGTCAATTTAATGGTAGTCAAGTAAATTTATGCTATGGATTTTAAATCCATCAAATGGAACGAATGGAAAAGTGGGCAAAAACCCTAAGTGGAAAAATTAGGGTTAGGGAAAAGAAATAAATACTTGGATTATGTGCATTGGGTAATTTATGAAATTAAGCATAGAATTGGATGATTGGAAGAAAATCATGGGCCATAGGGTTCGGCCATGTGGTATGGCCGAACCCCATGGTGGGTGATTTGGTATTGGATTTAAATAATTAGGGTTTCAAAAAGATGGAAGACAATGAGGGTTTTATCTAATGAAAATTAGGGTTGTAGATGAATGAATGGGAGTAAGTTGTAAAATGGTTTTATGATGAAAATGCAAAGGGGATTATGGCATTGAAATGCATGGAGGAAGTGAACCTTGAGCCATGGGTTCGGCCATGGTGTATGGCCGAACCCTATGGTGATCAAATGGTGGAATGAAGGGTTGTGAATAATGGAAAGTAAATGGGAATGTTGGTGGTGTTGATGGACCCGAAAATGTTTTAGCATTGATATTTGTAATGGACTCTAATGTAGCTAAGGATGATGGTTTTAAGTGTATGAATTAAACCCTTCATGGAGGGATTTGTGATAAACCCAAATGTGTAACAAGGACCCAAGAAAAATGGGGAAAGGACACCATGGGTTCGGCCATGGTGTATGGCCGAACCCATGGCCCAATTGTGATCCATTTTGGTGGGTTAAATTGGAGGATGAGTGATGTTCATGGTCTCCAAAGAGTATGAATGGGTAATGAATTCATTGTAGTTTAAATGTATGAGCTAAATCCCATGGAAAGAGTTGATGAATGAGGTATTTTGAAACCATGATTCATTACCCATCTAAAGGGTTAAGTGTGGGATTTTGTATGGGTTTAAATGAATGAGGGGTAGGTTAATAAAATGGTTAATTTTAATGGCTATGTGACATGGGTCAATGGGTAATTAATGGACCTAAGTTGGGGATCGAAGTTTATGATCAATTATGGACTTAATCATGCATGGATAAATGAGTGATTAAGCATGAAAGATGAGGTAGTGGCAAAACCGTAATTAGTGGTCAACTTTAAGAGTTCCATGGAAATTGATCATGGACTTAGGGGATCTAATGTAATAACCCTATGGTAATGTGTTACAAATTTTAAATGGGTTTAAAAAGCCATGGAAAATGGGAAGATTGATGGGTTTAATAGATGACGTGGGACCCACAAAACCTAGTTAGTGAAGTTCGGTCATGATGTATGGCCGAACCCCACTAAGGTATGATTAATGGACTTAATAATGGTTAAAACATAGACTAATGATGAATGTGTAATAAGGTACTGGACATCGCAGGCGGTGCGCGATCGGCGACCTGGTTTATCGAACGAAAAACGTAAAAGGACGCGAGTCGGTATTCGGTAGGATTCCTACCTTTTTGTAAGCCATGGATTTGGGTGATGTTTTCTTTAATTTATTTTGGAAATCATGTGGTTGTCTTTAAGATAAGTTTTGGATTATGTATCATGTGATGTTTTACTCTAAATTATTTTGGAAATTATGTGAATGCTTATGATGGGTTTTGGATTAAATATTGTGGGATGGTTTCCCTTTGATTTAGTTGGTAATCTTGTAATTGTTTTAAGATGGGTTTTATTACTATTGAATTTCATATATTACATGGCATATGGCATCTACATCTCATGCATGGCATGGGAGGCATATGACAGGGGAAGGATGAAATGAAACTGGAGTCCATGCTCCGTCGGGGCAACCGATAAACAGCATGGGGACATTTCACATATGTATTATTATACCTTGATGAGGCTTTGCCATCAAGGGGGGACTTTTGTAATTATGATACCTTGATGATGGTTTTCCATCAAGGGGGAGGTTGTATGTATTGGTATACCTTGATGATGGTTTTTCCATTCAAGGGGGGGGATGCCTAGTGTGGACCGCATCTTGATGAGGTTTTTCCATCAAGAGGGTCATAGCACGATGATGGTATGGATTTTATTTGGGACACTATGGATGGTTGAAAAAGGGACATTGTAGAATGAGGATGAGATTGATGGGGGGGATTCATGACATAGAACACCCATTGCATGACATTGCCCAAAGTGCATGGTTTTTCTATAATATTATCTGCATGCTGTTATTACTAATCCATGTGCTAGCCCTACTCGGAGTCCTACTGGGCGCGTGTTCTAACGCCCTACTTCTACCCTAGCTGACGATGCAGGAGATGGCGGAACGGAAGGACAGGACGGGAGTCAAGCTTAGGAGCTTGGCAAGGCAGGTTAATTATGTTGTTTAAGTTTATGTTGGAAAAATGTAATTTGAGTAGCTTAGCTTGTCGGAATGTAATAAATTAGATTACTGGCTATGTTTTGGGATTTTATTATGGACATTATGGTTTTGAGGTATTATAGAAATTTAAATGAATGTTATCTTCCCTGCTATCTCAAATCTGTAGGATAGTCTTTGTTGTTAATTCCGCACTGAGAAGTAATATTCCTTGAGCTTACGTCTACGCTGAACCGTACTCGTGAACTTGGCTCCACGCACGCGTAGGGTTGGCCAGTTAAGGGCCGGGCTTTAGAAGCTCGGACTTAACTCGCGTCGTGACGTCCTCGCCCTTTGTCACTTTTCCTTTTTTTAAAAAAAAATAGACTCTGATATTTCGGTGAAAAGGGGCGGGCGTTACAGGAAACCATGGAATATGACTAATGGTTTTAAAGAACTTGCATGATTAGATGTTAGTGATTTTTTTAAGGGGTTTTAATAATGAAAAATCATGGAAGATATTGATGATTTTTAATGGCCTAAAAAGGCATGGATGAGGATGAACCATGAACCATGGGTTCGGCCATGGTGTATGGCCGAACCCTATGGTGATGTAATGGTGGTTTTAAATGGGTTCAAAAGGATGGAAATGTAATGACTCGGAATTTGTGAATCAGTATATCTGTGGTTATTATTTATTTTAATGATGGAAATTGAGAATTTTAATGGAATAAATGTTAAGTGAATCAAAATTTGGGTAAAGGCCCAAGTATGGTCCAATGGACCATGGATTGGATGAAATTCATTTAATGGGTCAATAATGATTAATGTAATGGCCCGGAATTTGTAAATCAAAATATATGTGGTTATTGTTCGTTTTAATGGTGGAAATTGGAAATCTAATGGAATAGAGGGTAAATGGATCAAGATATGGACAAAGGCCCAACTAGGGCCCAATGGACTATGGATTGGATTTAAGTTTACTTAAAGGGTCAAAGATGGTCAAATGGGCCAAGGATGGTCAAATTGGGCCCAATACCCAATTGGGACCCAATGGATCAAGATGATGTAAGCTTTAAGGTAAATGGGTAAGATGGAAATGTAATTGGGCCATGGGCCCAATGGTGATCCATTTAGAATGAATTCAATGAAATTTAAATCACCTAAGTTAATTTAGAATTAAACCAAGGTGATGTGGCCAAGTGGGACCCACCTCCACCTCACCAAGTGAGGTGGCGTGTGGACCCAAGGGTTGGTGGGGCCGACCACCATGGTGGAATTAGTCAATTATGGGTAGAAGTATGAAGGAAATTTAAAGAGGTAGAATTAGGTAAGTGGAAATAAATTAACCTAAATTAATAATTTAATTAATCAAGTGATTAAGTTAAGCAAATGGGGTTAAATTGGTCAAATGGGAGACCAAGCTACCCAACCTCAAATGTAAAACACGTTGGACTTGGTGGTGGTTATCTAAACCACCACCATAAAGCAAGATAAATATCTTGTATTGGTTGGTGGAGTAATTAATATAAAGTGTAGTTAGGTCACCAAATGAGGATAAGCTTTGATTTCTTTTCTCATTTCTTATCCTCTCTTCATTTTTACTCTCTTCATTTTTTCATTCTCCATTGCCGTCCCATGCTCCAAGTGAAGGAGAGAAAGAGAGCTAAGGAGAAGAGAAGAGAAGGAGAGAAGAAAAAAAAATGTGGAAATTTAAGCAAAATCACTCTAAGATCAAGGTTATCATCTCCCCTCTCATCATCTTTCCCTCTCCATCTCTCAATACAAACCCTAACTTGGCCGATCCTAAGGTTGGGGTTTGTCACCATTGATCAAACATCTTGACCTACCAAAGATCAAGAGGAAGGAGAGAGGAGGCTAAGGAAACCGACGGGAGCGGCGGAAGTCGGAGGAGACGACGGATTGTGAGTATTTCTTAAACAAGAAATTTTGGATTTTTAGGGTTTAAGAATTGGGATTTATTTTGTGAATTTAATGGTGGTTAGATAGTTCTATGCCATGAAGTTTAAATCCATCAAATGGAAGGGTGAAAGATGGAGAAAAAAACCCTAAATGGGTAAATTAGGGTTAGGGTAAGAAAAGAAATAAATGGATTATGTGCATTTTGTAATTTAGTAAATTAAGCATGGAATTGGGTGATTGGAAGAAAATCATGGGCCATAGGGTTCGGCCATGTAGCATGGCCGAACCCCATGGTGGGTGATTAGGGGTTTTGATGTAATTGGTTAGGGTTTAAAGAATAGAAGACAATGAGGGTTTTTAGCTAATGAAAATTAGGGTTTTAAATGAAGGAATGTGGGTAAGTTTAAAAATGGTTTATGATAAAAAATGCAAAGGGGTTTTATGGCTTTGAAATGCATGGATGGAATGAATCTTGAACCATGGGTTCGGCCATGGTATATGGCCGAACCCTATGGTGATGAAATGGTGATCAAATGATGGGTTTAAAGGATAGAAAAGATGGATTTAATATTTTGGTGAATGTAGGTATTTTGGAGGAATGAATGATGGATCATGAGCCATGGGTTCGGCCATGGTGTATGGCCGAACCCTATGGTGATCAAATGATGGAATGAAGGGTTGTGAATAATGGAAAATAAATGGAAATGTTAGTAGTTTTGATGAACCCAAGAGATAAAACCAATGTGATCAAATGAGTGATTTAAATGAATGGTGAAATCCCCATATGGAGGGACTGTGATAAATTCAAATGTGAACAATGGACCCAAAGAAAAAATGGGAAAAGGACACCATGGGTTCGGCCATGGTGTATGGCCGAACCCATGGCCCATTTATGAGTCTTTTGATGGGTTAGGTTGGATTATGAATGTGTTTAGATTGATTGGGATTTGGTTAAGTTAAGGACTTATCTTTAATGAGTTCATGTTATGGTTGATAGACCACTAATAGATCTAAGTTATGGATCAATTTTTGGACTTAATCATGCCTAAATAAATGAGTAATTAATCATGTAAAAGAGTAGTGGCAAAAATGGTAAATATTGGCTAAAATTGAAGAAAACCACTAAGATATGATTTATAGGCTTATAAACGGTTAAAACTTGGACTGATTTGGTAATTTAAAAAGGTATCGGATAGCGCAAGCGGTACACGGATCGGCGACCTGGTCTATCGGGCGGAAACGAAAGAAAGAACGCTAGTCGGTATTTGGTAGGATTCTAACATTTTTGTAAACCATGGATTGAGTGATGGTTTCTTTTAATTATTTTGGAAATTAGATGGGTTGTTTTAAGATTGGTTTTGAATTATGTATTATGTAGGGGTTTTTACTTGATTTATTCTGGCAAGCCTATGAGTGGTTTAAAATGGGTTTTAAGGCTATGATGTGATTATTGAGGCTTTGCTTGATCTATTTTTATAATTAAGTTATATGTTGTATTGATGGGATTTTTTTAAATGTCATGGTTTGTTATTATATTCATTACATGGCATATGGCATCTACATCTCATGCATGGCATGGGAGGGATATGGCATGAGAAGGATGAAATGAAACCGGAGCCCATGCTCCGTCGGAGCGACCGATAAACAGGCATGGGGACAATATGATGTGTTTGACTCATCAGGGATGATGTATGGATTATTATACCTTGATGACGGTTTTTCCATCAAGGGGGATATTGTATTTGTGGTTACACCTTGACGAGGCCTTACCGTCAAGGGGGATGTTGTATTTATTGTTATACCTTGATGATGGTTCTTCCATCAAGGGGGATATTGTATTTGTGGTTACATTTTGACGAGGCCTTACCGTCAAGGGGGATATGCCATCGGGATAGTAAGGATGATGGGTGGGATTCATAACACAAACACCCATGGCATGGCATTCATTCTATGGCTTTCGTTATGTATTATCTATATGCTTGTTATCATTAATCCATGTGTTAGCCCTACTCGGAGTCCTACTGGGCGCGTTGTCTAATGCCCTACTTCTACCCTAGCTGATGGCGCAGGAGGTGGCGAAGCGGAAGGACGAGACGGGAGCCAAGCTGAGGAGCTTGGAAAGGCGTGCTAGATAGTTTACTAATGTTTATTTTGGATAATGTAATTTGAAATAGTTTAGCTTATCGGAAATGTAATATTTTAGACTTATTGCTATGTTTTGGATTTTGTGGTAGACGTATGATGTTATGGCATTTTGGTAATTAAATGATGAAATCTTCCCTGCTATCTAGAAAAATTGGTAGGATGGTATCTAATTGTCATTCCGCATTTAATGTATTATTCCTCGAGCTTACTTCTACGGGTGAACCATTCTCCGTGGACTCCGTTCCACGCACCCGTAGGGTTGGCCAGTTAAGGGCCGGGTTTTAGAAGCTCCGACTTAACTCGCGTCGTGACGTCCGCGCCCTTTTGTCACTTTTATTAAAAAAAAAAAAAATAGACTCTGATATTTCGGTGAAAAAGGGGCGGGCGTTACAGGAAAACATGGAGTATTGTATTAATGATTTGGAGGCTTAAAAGGGTCAAATGTTTATAAATTTTAAAGGGATCTTAGTGAAGAAAATCATGGAAGGTATTAATGATTTTTAATGGCCTCAAAGGTGGTAGGGGAAGATAAACCATGAACCATGGGTTCGGCCATGGTGTATGGACGAACCCTATGGTGATGTATTTGGAGCTTAATGGGTATAAAATATGAAAAAATAATGGAGCATATTGGTAGCCTTGAGGGACCCAAAAATATACTTAATGATGATTTAAAATGGTGATTTAAATGTATGATGGAAACCCCCTCATGGAGGGACTTATGGTGGAGCTAAATGATGTAAATGGGTCCAAGGAAAAATAAGAAAAAGACATCATGGGTTCGGCCATGGTGTATGGCCGAACCCATGACCCATTTGTAGGTCATTTTATGGGCTAAATTTGGAATTATGCATGTGTTTAGATGAATGTGAATTAGGCTAAGTTAAGGGCTGATTTTTAATAATCTTGTAATATGGTTGATGTTCATAAATGGATCCAAGTTTATGGATCAGTTATGGGCCTAAGAATGGAGAAAAAAAATGAGAACTTAACCATGGGAGAAGAGTGGCAAAATGGTAAATATTGGCCAAAATGAAGAACTATGGCCATGGCCGAACCCCATGGAGGATGGTTATGGACTTGGATGCTTCTTTGATGACTTTATGTATGGTTAAATGAAACATAGGTTGCTGGATTTTAAACCCATTTGTGAGCCATTTCATGGGCTAAGATTAAGGTCTATGTATGTGTTTAAGTTAATGGGGATTAGTTTAATTAAAGTGACTGATTTTAATGATTCTATGACATGGTTTATGAGTCATTGATGGATCTAAGTCTATGGCTCAATTATGGACCTAAGGATGTAAAAATAAATAGGTAATTAGCCAAGGAAAGGAGTAGTGGCAAAAGCATAAATAATGGCCAAAATGAAGACCCATGGGTTCGGCCATGGTGTATGGCCGAACCCCATGAGGGATGTTTGTGGACTTAAGGGCTCCAAATGATAATCTTATTTGCTGATTTATGGAGCATAGGTTGTTGTTTTTAGACTCACATAATTAAAAGAATTAATGGATTAAATGGGGCACACAAACCTAGATAGTGAGGTTTGGCCATAGGTGTATGGCCGAACCCCACTAAGGCATATGTTAAGGACATGAATATGGTTGAAACGTGGACTGATTTGGTAATGTGAAATAAGGTATAGGACATCACAAGCGGTGCGCGATTGGTGACCGGATTATCGGACGGAAATGTAAAGGGACATTAGTCGGTATTCGGTAGGATTCTTACCTTTTTGTAAGCCATGGATTATGTGTTATGTGATGGTTTTCCTTTGATTTATTTTGGTAATCATGTGATTGTTTTAAGATGGGTTTTATGACTATGATTTATATAAATATTACATGGCATATGGCATCTACATCTCATGCATGACATGGGAGGGATATGGCATGGGAAGGATGAAATGAAACCGGAGTCCATGCTCTGTCGGGGCGACCGATAAACAAACATGGGGATATTTTGATGTGCTTTATCCATCAGGAAGGTTACTATGGGTTTTATGATATGTTGATAAGGTTATTCAAACAAGAATGTTATTATGTGTTTATTATACCTTGATGATGGTTTTTCCATCAAGGGAGATATTCGTATTTATTATTATACCTTGAGGAGGCTTTGCCATCAAGGGGGATACTTTGTGTGATTTGACCTTGATGATGGTTTTTCCATCAAGGGGGATATTCGTATTTATTATTATACCTTAAGGAGGCTTTGCCATCAAGGGGGATACTTTGTGTGATTTGATCTTGATGAAGCTTTTCCATCAAGGGGGACATTATGTATGGTTGAAAAAGGGACATTGTACAATGACGATGAGCTTGATGGGTGGGATTCATGACATAGGACACCCATTGCATGACATTGTACCAAATTGTATGGTTTTGATATAATATTATCTATATGTTTTGTTATCACTAATCCATGTGTTAACCCTATTCGGAGTCCTACTGGGTGCGTTGTCTAACGCCCTACTTCCACCTTAGCTGATGACGCAGGGGATGGCGCAAACGAAGGACGAGACGGGAGCCAAGCGTAGGAGCTTGGGGAAGCGGGCTAGATGATTTACTTAAATTTATTTTGGAATGTAATTTGAGTAACTTAGCTCGTCGGACTGTAATAATTTAGATTACTTGCTATGGTTTGGATTTTATTTTAGACATTATGATTTTGAGATATTCTAGTAATTTAAGTGACATAGTTCCTTGCTATCTATTAAATTGGTAGGATAGACTTTATTATAATTCTGCATTAAGTGATATTTCCGCAAGCTTACTTTCTACGTGTGAACCGTTCTCGTAGACTTAGTTCCACACACACGTAGGGTTGGCCAGTTAAGGGCCGGGCTTTAGAAGCTCGGACTTAACTCGCGTCGTGACGTCTCTCGCCTTTGTTACTCTTTATTTTCCCAAAAAAAAAAAAAAGACTCTGATTTTAGTGAAAAGGGGCGGGGCGTTACAGTTGGTATCAGAGCAAAATCGGAAGAATGAATCTCTCGAAGTAAGATTAAGACGGTTTCACGTCTCACTGACGGATAAGAATCCCAACTGACCGACTCTTCGGAGTCCGCTGCACGGGGGCCGGGTTAATTTACTTCGATTGACTTAGACTGAAGCATTCAATCTGAGAATAACATTTGACGAAAAGGAATGATAGCAAAGGAAGGACAGTCACTCTAAGTTAGGATTTAGCAAACATAGCAAATATGGCTTATTTTCCCCCAAATTGAGAAAAATCTAGACTTTCCCCCCAAATTGATGAAACAGTGATGGATTTATCAAACATGGGAAAATTTCTCCGATTTCACCAAATGGAACAAACATTGATACTTAGGAATTTTTCCCCAAAAACTAAGTGTGCTTATTTGGATATTTTCCCCAAAAATCAAATAAAAACATTTGATACTTAGGAAGTTTCCCCGAAATTAAGTATGGTTATTTGGCAATTTTCCCCAAATTGGAAAGAAATAAATGACACTTAGGAAGTCTTCCCAAAACTAAGTACGTTTATTTAACAATTTCCCCCAAGTTGAGAAAGAACACTTGATACAAAGGCAAAATGAGAATGCATCATGATTTTCCCCAATTTGAGTAATGCTACATGATACTTTGGAAGTTTTTTCCCCAAAAATATAGAGATTTCCCCCAGAAAGAAAGCAAAACAAAGAGTGATGATTTGGCAATTTCCCCAAACAAGATACATTGTATTATACATAAGAAATTTCCCCAAAACCAAGATTGGTGTTATTAGAAACGGCTGTTGATTATTTTGTATTCTATTTGTATGATACAGATATGTCGAGTAACGTGGAGTATACGGAGTTATGGGATAAGGGAACCCCTAGCTATCCGATAGATTTGGTGTCTACTTCCAACAACTCCAGCATGGAAGTTAACATGGACTTTCAGGAGGGACCTCCTGAGGAAGATGAAGTGGATTTAGCATATTTTTCTGAAGAGCATATGGAAGACTTTCCAATGATAAGAGAGTCGGTAGGGGAAATAGAACCCGATTATATGTGCGAGTTGTGCAACCAGGATGGGCACAACTGCGCATACTGCCCCTACCCTCTTGAAGTTGTATGCCCGGTTTGTGGACTACATGGGCACGGGGAAGAAAGGACTAACTGTCCTTATATTGGAGGACTAGGGATAATACCCTGTTTGACATGTGGAGTACTGGGTCACATGTCGATGTCGTGCCCTGACAGTTCCTTTATGTTTGAGGATGATGCAGGGTCTTCTACGGAAGACTAGGTCATTTAAAAAGAGGGTATTTTTGTAAGGGTTGTGGGTACATTTTGTTATTTTGAAGGGTTTATTTTAACCCTACCAACCTTTGTATTATGATAGAAGTTTGAATGACTTTTTAAAGAAATATGCAAACTAAGAATTTATGAACGAACTAAGTCAATAATTTTTTTTTATGACTTAGGAAAATGCCTCCGAAGAGAAGAACCCGACAAAACTCATGTGTGGAGGAAGAGGTACAACAACCTCATCCGGAAGAAGAGGTACAACAACCTCATCAAGAGGAAGTACAGAATAGTGTGAATATTCCAGTGATAACACCCGAGCTACAAAACTTAGTGCAAGCTATAGTTACTTCCAGTTTTACAGCAACTCTTGAACGGAAATGGAGACACAACCTCCAATGAAACACGGGACCGAAGAGGTCAGGGTAGGGGAAATGCCTTTCGCCTTCACAAGAGATTCAGACCCAACTTTTGGAGACCTTCAGCCTCTACTGGAAGTTCCTGTTTCCAGTGCGGTCAGCAGGGGCATTTCAAAAGAGAGTGCCCACATAACGATAAATCTTCGCACTTCAGAGGTTCTCGCCGTCATCCAGCTCGACCAGCTCAGTCACAAGGGCCTAGAGCACATGACCCGATAGGAAAGGCACCTACTCCGACAGAAGCGGGACAGCTGAATACTACGATTTCTCTTCCAGAGACAGTGGATCATTCTGTGATTCAAGGTATGGCAGTAGTTTGTAGTTCATATGCTTATGCGATATTTAATTTGGGAGCATTCCACTCTCTTATATCTACTTCCTTCACGTATGTTATTAGCACTTTAGTACAACAAATGTCCACTACACTTACTATATTATTCCCTATTGGTAGACGATGACGACCATTGGTGGGTATATCGATTCCCCAATAGATACAGTTTGGTTCCATAAGTTGACACATGGGTCTTATGATAGACATTTGATTTCGTAGTCGACGCATGGGTTGTATGTTAGACCTGTTAGCCCTATGATAGACAGAATAGTCCTACTAAGGTATTAGTTATAACCATGAATGGATTACACCCATAGAGGGGTCATATTCATGGATCTGATGGATAAAGATCTTTCGTCCTTATTCGGACAAACTTGCAATCGCTTCATTAACGATATCCTGATTTTACAACCATCTGGAGCTAGCAGCAGTAGTCTTCACTCTCAAAGGCTGGACACACTACCTTTGTGGTGAGAAGTTTGAGGTATTCTCGGATCGCAAGAGCCTGAAATACCTATTTGATCAGAAGGAACTCAACATGAGACAGCGCAAGTGGACAGAATATCTGGCGGATTATGAATTCGCGCTTCGGTATCATCCTGGCAAGGCGAACAAGGTGGCGGATGCCCTTAGTCGTATCTCGAGAAAACAGATATCTCGACAATTCAAGACCGATCAAGAGTACCTAGGACTGACCCCTCGGTAAAGGGCGACAAGTCGTTCTGGGCAGGATAGGTTTCGGGACATGAAACTCTGCCTGCATGGTGTTGCCCCAGATCGAGACCCTCGTATGGACCGACCTCTCTGTGCCATGATTGTCGACCCATCTGTGACACCGACTTGTCGACAGGGAATTAATTATGCCGTTGGGAGTGCATTTAATGTGCAACGGTCGGGTGGTTGAACGGTAATAAATATGAACATCGACCCATTGGTGCCCCCGACTTTGTCGTTACTGGACAGTTTGAAAAACTGTGTTGACTCCTCTATAAATATGAGAGTTGTGTGATCATTTAATCATTTTCTTTGAACTGAGAAAATTCACATACTCTAAGGAACGATAAACTCTCTTTTGCCTACACCTGAGAATCAAATACAACCAATCAATTGATTGAGTTAGTGAAAGAGAGAAAGAGAGGGGAAAATAAAAGATACAAACTAGGACAGAATCAGTTTCATAGTCACCCTGAAATTGTGATTGCTCAACGACATCTACAAGGCGGAGCGTCGAGCACATATTGGGTGGATCTTTGAGAAGCACACATCTTCGAAAAAGAGCTACAAGGTAAGTGCTTCTTGGTTTTAATTTTGTTTAAAACTTTTATACTGTGAAGTAGATTAAGGAGGCTTGGCTCCGGAACGACTATAAAAAATCTAGAGCATCGTCTCTAGCACACGTGGTGGGTGGAATTCCCAGCCAAATCAAATAGGTTGAATTCTTATTTTACATGTGGTGGGTGAAATTCCCACCTGATTGAGTGAGGTGGAATTCTACTCTAATTGTGAGGGTGTAAGTCCCCATTTAGTGAATTTGAAGTTAGCTCAAGGTTGAGCTAGTCCTAACAATGGATGTAGGTTGGCTAACCGAACCACTCTATATCTTGTGTCCTTTTGTTTATGGTGTTAGAGTCAACTTCTTGTGTTGATTACATAATCACATTTCCTAACACACACACACACACTTGATTGATGTATCCACTGTACTCTAATTAATCAATCAAGTAATTTTTAAAAGGACCAACGAATTGGGATTGACCTATTCACCCCTCCCTTTAAGGTCAATCGTATTCTCGCACCAAGGGAGAACTTTCAGTATTTGATTTGGATTGGATCAAAATTTTAAAAGTTGGACTCTTAATGGTAAAACGATCCAAAATCCAATCAATTTGTGCAAATGTTTATGATTTTCATTAGATGGCACAAATTGGTGTGTGAATGTATTGGCTTTAATTGGCATTCAAAGGTTGGGTTGCATAATTTGTTGTCTTGTGAACTTGCATGCATCACAAACACATACCTTTCATCCATCAAATTTGTAAATCCCATAGGGATGGTTTTATGTCTTTCCATGTCTTGATATGCACTATCTTGGAAAATCATTTTGACATTGGAAATGAGTTGTTTGGAGAAGTATTAAAATAAGAAAAATCATCATTCTCCAAAACCTTATGCACCTATGTTGTGGCTTTCAATAATTATTAAAGGTGAATATTCATACCAAATGGATTTTGGTAGTGAAAGTCAAACATGGTTAAGTGGTCCAAGTGTTATTGGACCTGGTGCATTGTGCTCTCAAATTATTGAGCAAAGGAGAGCACACCTTGGAAAGTTTTATGGGAAGAAATGAGTGTTCATCTTTCAAGTGCATAATGAATTTCCAAGGATATGTTTTGTTCATTCATAGACTCATTATTGGTATATGATATGATGAATGAACTTAATTGCTTTTGATGCATATCTGCTTGTAGTGGTGAATTTTTTATGCATCTCCTTGGTTGTCATGAACTTATGTGTCTAATTGGTGTATTTTTCTATTTAGTTCATGTTGTTGTCACTCATATGCTCTTTCATAGAACAAGTTTTGTATGAGTGTTTTCCCTCCTCTTTGCATGCATCAGTTGGCTTCATATTGGCTTTTTTGAAAATCAAATGTATGAGCCCCTCCTTCTCCATCTCCTTTTAGTCCAACAATTAGGACTTGTTGAAGCACACTAAATGTGCTATATTTGTACTTATTACCTTTTCTCAATTTATGACAAAAAGGGGGAGAAATATTAGAAGCTTGATATAAGCTTTGGAGGAGATTTTGGAAGCTTGAAAGAAAGCTTAAGTTAAGGGGGGAGAAAAGAGGATAGTTTTTTTTTTTTATTAAAGAGGAGTTTAATAAAACTAAAAAAGTTTCTTAGTCCATTTGTTATGGGGGAGCACATTGTGCTTTATGGACTAACATTTGAGGAGGAGAATTATGCTTCCACCTAGTTTGTATTGTTTGTGTATACATGTACAAGATCACAATGGAGCTTGCAAGCTAAGCAAGATGAAGGTCGCATCTTGAAGCATAGTGTCTAGGTTTTGTCATTTGAATTTGTACTTATAATTTTCTATAAATTTGTATTCAAATGATGTATATGGGTTGGGCTATGTAACGCCCCATTCTTTTTCACTCGCCGAAAATCAGAATCTATTTTTTTTTTCATAAAAGAGTGAGAGAGAGCGGGATGTCACGACGCGAGCTAAGTCCGAGCTTCCAAAGCCCGACCCTTAACTGGCCAACCATACGTTTGTGTGGACCAAGTCCACTAAAACGGTTCATACGTACTCAAGTTAAACATGCCCTCTTGATGGATAATGCACATCAAGGTACCCTCACGAATGCCTTACGGACGCCCCGACGGAGCGTGGGTCTCCTGTTACATTTCATCCCTCCCATGCCATGCATGAGATGCAAATGCCAACATGCTATGTAATAATAAACATCATAGCATTTAAAATTCCATAATTGAAACATCTCATTTGATATCAAAATAATTCATCAAAACATGAATTAAAAATCATCATATATACATATTCTATGGTTTTCAATAAGGTAGGAATCCTACCAATGATTAACTAAAGTGTCCTTGCGTTTTTGTCTGAAAACCGCTCACCGATCGCGTCAAGCCGATCGTACACCGCTTGCGAGATCCCATTACCTTATTACATATAGATAAGTCAAACCAATGATCCCTTTGATTTCCAACCATGTTTAAGTCCATAAACATGCCTTAATGGAATTCTCTTACAACAACAGTTACCAGGCAAGCCTCCAGATGGCTCCATTCGAGGCTTTATATGGTAGACCATGTAGGCACCAGTGTGCTGGACAGAGGCAGGTGATCCTACACTTATTGGACCCGAGTTAGTTGCAGAAACTACAGCGCAGATTCAGTTGATACGGCAACACCTACTTGCTGCACAGAGTCGTCAGAAGAGCTACGCTGACAAGAGGAGGAGGTTCATTGAGTTTGAGGTGGGAGACTTAGTGTTCTTGAAAGTCTCGCCACGAAAGGGACACATGAGATTTGGAAAGAAGGGGAAACTGTCACCTAGATTTGTGGGGCCGTTTCCAATCCTAAAGAGGGTGGGGGAGGTAGCTTACCAATTGACACTTCCTCCACAGTCGTCATTTATGCACGATGTATTCCAAATATCTATGTTGAGGAAGTACAATCCTATTCCCTCGCACGTATTGCATGTACAAGACATAGAGGTGCAAAGCGACGTTACTTACGTCGAAAAGCCTGTCAGAGTAGTGGAGACAGAACAAAGGGTATTATGGAACTGAACAATTCAGTTCGTCAAGGTGGTTTGGGATCGACATAGTAATGAGGAAGCTACCTGGGAACTTGAATCAGAGATGAGAACAGCTCACCCTCAATTATTTAAGTAATTTGTTTAAAACCCTACTTCGCTCGATTTTCGGGACAAAAATTTTCAAAAGAGGGTAGTATTGTAACACCCCGGATTTTCAATTTATGAATATATATGGAAATTGTCCATTTAATTTGTGAATTAATGAAGATAGAGCTTAGATGGGTAAGGAGTTGGTTCAATTGCCCAATTAAGACCCAACGGATTATGGATAAGGTTCAATTGAAACAAATGGGTAAGATTTATGCAATTGGGTCAAAGTTGTCAATTGGGTCAAATGCCCAATTAGGACCCAATGGGTCATGGTTGACTTGGTCGACCACCAAATGGGTTCAAATTTAATTTACGTGTGGCTGAATTAAATTGGAAATGGAATCAAGTAATTGAGTTGATTTTAAGTGAATTAAATGAGTTGAATTAAAGGTATGAGTTGAGTTAAAGAGATGAGTTGAATGGGAAGTTAATGGGAGTTTCATTTTAAGTGAGTGGAGTGGGAAGGTGGAGAGTTGCATCTCATAAGACTAAACCCAAAGTGTACACACGTTGGGGAGATGGGAGTTTCATCTCATGGAATGAAACTTCAAAGGAAGCATTCAATGAGGGAGGTGAAAGGTTGTTGTTGCTACACAAGCCATATCCAAGATACACGTTGGGGACATGGAGGGTTTCCACCAAGAGGCATACGGTTGGGAGTTTCATCTCATCGGATGAAACCTCCAAAGTAAATATTAATGAGGGAGGTGAAGAGGTATAGTTGTTACAAAGGGGCATCACCCAAAGGACACCACCCTTGGCCGAATTACATTGGACAACAAAGAGTGTTATTTGCTTCATCTCACTCCCTCTCTCTTTATCTCTTGGCCGATCCCCCTCTCAAGACAAGAAACACTTAGAGTATTTTCTATTCTCTCTCTCCTCTTCCTCTCTCAAACATTCACTCAAGGCTGACCCTCTCTCAAACCTATACTCTTTGGCTGAACCCTCTCTTTGGGTTTTCATCTCAAGATCTCTCAAGCTCACTCTCGGCCAAATATCAAAGAAGAAGAAGAGGCTAAGGAGGGAGAAGATCGGAGGAGCAAGAAGGAGTGAAAGAAACCGGAGGAGTCACGGAATTGGTAAGTACTTGATGAGATTTTAGTAAGTGAGATAGGTTATGACAATGATGATTACTAAGGACACTACGTATATACGGCTTAAGCATGGAAAAGATGGTCAAGGAACATGGTTTGGCCATTGCATAGCCAAACCCTAAGTTTATGTATGAAAACCATCAAAGGATATAAACGTGGTTATATGATTTTTTAAGAGAAAGTGATGAACCATAGGGTTCGGCCACGTTGTATGGCCGAACCCCATGGAAGGGTTAGTGATTTAAAAAGGAGGGAAATAATGGAGAAATGTTATTTATTTTTAAATGATCTCAAATGTTGAAAAGGGTGAAGAACCATGGACCATGGGTTCGGCCATGGTGTATGGCTGAACCCCATGGAGAGATATAGATAGACTTAGATGTTTTGGACCATGAAAATGATGGGGGAATGTTGGTAATTTTAATAGGTTTTAAATATGGTTAATGATGATCTAAAAGGATGAACCTAAGTGTATGGTTAAACCCCCATGGAGGGACTTGAGTTATGGATCTAATATTGTAAATGATTTAAGAAAGAGGATGAAAAATGACATCATGGGTTCGGCCATGTTGTATGGCTGAACCCCATGACCCATTTTATGGACATTATGGATCTATGCATGCATGATTAAATGAATGAATGATTAAGCTAGGAAATGGAGGATTTAATTATAGATCTATGTTTACAGATCATGTTTTTGGATTTAGGTATGTGTAAATAAAAGGAGTGATTACCTATGGAAGGAAAGCATGGCCAAATGATGAAATTAAAGGACCATGGGTTCGGCCATGGTGTATGGCCGAACCCCATGGATCATGTTTTTGGATCTAGGTATGTATAAGTGACCTAAGTGTATGTTGGAATCATGGAAATATGGTTAAAATGATGGACCATGGGTTTGGCCATACAACATGGCCGAACCCATGGAGAAGGTTTTTGTGGACTTAGGTTTTATTAATGCTAAATGACTAACTCATGTATGATTGGTTAATGAATCAAAAGAGACGCCCAAAACCAAGTGAGTGAGGTTCGGCCATGTTGTATGGCCGAACCCCACTAAGGCATGTTTATGGACTTAAACATGGTTGGAAATCAAAAGGATCATTGGTTTGACTTATCTATATGTAATAAGGTAACGTGATCTCGCAAGTGGTGTACGATCGGCTTGACGCGATCGGTAAGCGGTTTTCGGACAAAAACGCAAGGACACTTTAGTTGATCATTGGTAGGATTCCTACCTTATTGAAAACCATGGATATGTATATATGATGATTTTGATTCATGTTTGATAAGTTATTTTGGTATCAAATAATATGTTTCAATTATGGAATTTTAAATGCTATGATTTGTATTATTACATAGCATGTTGGCATTTGCATCTCATGCATGGCATGGGAGGGATGAAATGTAACCGGAGACCCATGCTCCGTCGGGGCGTTCGTAAGGCATTCGTGAGGGGTACCTTGATGTGCATTATCCATCAGGAGGGTTGTATGATTGAGTTGTAACCGGAGACCACACTCCGTTGGGGCATCCGTAAGGCAACTGTGGGGATACCTTGATGATGAGTTTTCCATCAAGAGGATACTATGTGTTTTGGTCATATGGGTGATGGGTGGGACTCGTGACATATGACACCCATGGCATGGCATTGAATCAGCATGATTATGATCTCTATTATCATGCAATGTTTCTGGTTTTTATCTGTATGATTGGATCTCTATTATTATACACTGTTTTGAATACAATGCTTTACAAGTACAGTATGATGTATTATATCTGGATTTTTATACTAACCCATGTGTTTGACCCTTCTTGGAGTACCTACTGGGCGCGTTATCTAACGCCCTACTTCTACCTTAGATGGTGACATAGGAAATGGACAAAGCGAAGGACGTGATCGGAGCCAAGCTTAGGAGCTTGGAGGAGCTAGATTGATTATTTAGGTTTTATTTATGGAAATGTAATTTGTGTAGCTAATATTTGGGAATGTAATAACTTAGACTATTTTCTATGGATCGATTGATGATTAATCTGGATTAAGTTAATTTATATTGATTGCCTTCCTTGCTAAGTAAATGCTGTAATCCGATGTTATTTCCGCAATGAGTATTCCGCAAGTCGTAGTATCGCGTGTGAAATGTTTTAGTGGACTTGTCCACGCACACGCATGGTTGGCCAGTTAAGGGTTGGGCTTTGGAAGCTCGGACTTAGCTCGTGTCATGACGTCTCCGCTCTCTCTCATTCTTTTATTTAAAAAAAAAAATAGACTCTGATTTTCGGCTAGTGAAAAAGGGCGGGGCGTTACAGGCTAAATTTATTGAGTCTGTATTCATTAGCTTCTAAGTGTTTTGTCATGGAAATTGACAAAGGGGGAGATTGTTAGTGCCCGGGCTTGCCGAGGTACCTATTTGTTGTAACACTCCAATTTCTCAATAATATGAATATTTACGAAAATGCCACTAGATTGGTGAATTTAATAAATGTGATTGTAAATGAGAAAATGGTGGGGTCCATTGCTCAAATTAAGACCCTATGAGCATATTATAAGTGTCAAATTTGATTGAATGGGTAATGAACATCAAATTGGGTCAACATAGTTAATTGGGTCAAAGGACCCAGTTGGGACCCAATGGGTCATGGTGGACTTAATTGACCATTGGGTGAGCCCAAATTTAATGGGGTTAAGATGATTTGATTTGAGATTAAGAGGAGCATAAATGGGTAGGCTTGATGCAAATGGGTAAACCACATTCAAAGGGGCTAAACCACTCATAATTGGGTCATGGCGCCAATTGGGTCAATGGGCTAAATGGGGACCCAATGGGTCGGGTTGACCATGTTGACCATGGTTGACCATGTGGACCCTTGAGTGAGCTCAATTGTGAGTCAAATCAGGTTGAATTGGGGTTGGAATGAGTTGCATTTAAATTAAATGGTTGGGTTGACTCAAGTGTAATAAATGAATGGCAATTAATGTGGTGAGTTAAGCCATTGAGTTGGTTGAGTTGAAATGGAAATCAAAGGGGTCTTGTATTCTCATTGAGTCAAAGGGAAGATGAGGAGTTGCCATAACCTTAAACACCATCAAGTGAAGTCCCACACGTTGGTGGGTTGGAATTAAATTTTGGTGCATGGAAACCAATGGAATGAGGTAAAAATCTCATGGGAATATGGAGGGGTTTCCATCTCATATGGAAACCCAAGCCTCCAACGTTGGATGCCAATGGGTGCATTGGTTGGTAGCAAGTGTCTCATTGGTTTAAGCAAGAATTGATGGGGATTAATGAGAAGAAGTGGGGCTAATTAACAAAAGGCATACACCACCATACTTGGCCGATTTTCATCCCAAGGAAACCTTAGAATTCTTATCTTTCTCCCTCTCTCAAGAACAACCCTCCTTGGCCGAACCAGCTAGTGGTGTCTTCACCAATTGATCAAGCATACATCCGGCTAGGGACTAAGGAAGAAGAAAGGAAACAAAAGGGAAGGAAGTAAAGATCAAAGGCAAGAGAGAAACAAAGGAATTTGGTAAGTATTTTCATTAAATTTTGTTTAATAAGATGGGACAAATGGAACATGTTTTGGGCCATGGGTATGGCAGAATGCATCAAGGTTTAAACCTTGGGTAATGGTGGTTTAAAAATGATAAAATGGATCATTGGGTTCGGCCACCTTGGATGGCCGAACCCCATGAAATTATTTGGTTAGATTGATGGTTTTGAAGGCTAAAAACCATGGAGATTGTACATGTTTTAATGGACATAAGATGTAAGCTAAAAAGGTCCAAATCATGGGCATAGGGTTCGGCCACCTTGGATGGCCGAACCCCATGAATGTGTTTGATATTTTGGTATGGTTTTTGGAGAGATAAAAACCATACCAATGGTGGAGAGTTGTTATGTTATTTAAATGGAGTTAAGATGTTTAAAAATGATGATAAAGTGTATATATTGGGTCGGCCAATATATGGCTGAACCATGTGTTGATCATGGTTAAATTAGCATGCCAAAACGATGAATAATCATGGGAAGCATTGAACCAAGAGAACCATTGGGTTCGGCCATGGGTATGGCCGAACCCCATGGATCATTTTATAAGGATTTAAAGGATGGAAAAGATGGTGAGATTTATGGACTGTTTTGTTGAATTAAAGGGTTTCAAACTTGAATATCATGGAACGATAGGAAGGGTTTAATAAAAAAGGGATTCTAAGTGAACATTTGGACAAGGCATGAGTCAGCCATTTCATGGCCAAACCATGGGGTTACTATGGCTAAGTTATGACATAGAGATTCAAATGTGAAAGCCATAGGGCTCAGCCATATGTATGGCTGAACCCCATGGACCATGGCTATGGGTTTTATGAATCAATTTCATGGAAATAATTGGTGGTTTTAATGTTTAAGCATGATATAATTATGCATTGGTAGCAATGGCAATTTTGTGAATAAGGGTAACCATCAAGAGTTGAAAGAGGGGATCCAAGTGAATAAGTGAGGTCCGGCCAAGGTGTATGGCCCTGTAACCCCCGTCCCTTTTTCACTCGCTTTTCGAAAACCAGAGTCTATTTTTTTTTTGGAATGGAGAGTGAGAGAGGGCGCGGACGTCACGACGCGAGTTAAGTCCTGAGCTTCTAAAGCCCGACCCTTAACTGGCCAACCCCACGCGTGCGCGGAACTAAGTCCACGAGAACGGTTTACGCGTAGAAAATAAGCTCGCGGAAACTAACTGAATGCGGAACATGATAATAGAGTCTATCCTACCGGTTATTAGATAGAAGGGAAGATACAACATTAACCAAAATACCCCTATGTTCATAATTATGTCTCAAAATGATAACGTCCATAACGCAATCCAAACCATAGCCAGAAATATAAATTATACAGTCCGACGGGCTAAGCTACTTTAAATTACATCTCCAAAATGAAACTTAAATAAAATTAGATATCCGCTTCCCAAGCTCCTAAGCTTGGCTCCCGGCGTGTCCACCGTTTCCGCCATCTCCTGCGTCATCAGCTAGGGTAGAAGTAGGGCGTTAGTCAACGCGCCCAGTAGGACTCAGGTTAGGGCTAGCACATGGGTTAGCGATAACATGCATACTGACAATAATATAATGATAAAGTAAAATCACATGATGTATGCCATGCCATGGGTGCCTATGTCATGTGTCCCACCCATCCTCCATATCATAAAAATATCGTATCCCCCTTGACGGCAAAGCCTCGTCAAGGTATCCCCATGTTAGCTTCTCGGTCGCCCCAACGGAGCATGGACTCCGGTTATAGCATAACGTGCTATCCCCATGTCTGATTCTCAGTCGCCCCGACGGAGCATGGACTCCGGTTATAGCCCCTCGGGCTATCCCCATGTTTGCTTCTCGGTCGCCCCGACGGAGCATGGACTCCGGTTTCATTATTTTCCGGCCCATGCCATGCATGAGATGTAAGTGCATTATGCTATGTAATATATATGTAATCCAAAAACTTAATATATATCATACATAGCCATATAATGCATAACATTAAAAATATAAACCATAGTATGAATGTAGAATTCATAAATAAAAAACCCATCATAATACAAATTACATAATCATCAAAATAGATTAAAATAATCATCACATATCCACGGCTTACAAAGAGGTAGGAATCCTACCGAATACCGCTTAGCGTCCTGTTATGTTTCCGTTCGATAATCCGGTAGCCGATCGCGTATTGTTTTGCCACGTCCCGATACCTTATTACACATTTATCGAATTAATCCATTTGTTATCTGTAATTAAATCCCTAACTGATTACAATTTTTAAATTCCTAATTACGTTACACGTTTATCAACATTAGCCCCTAACTTAGCCCCATTTTCCGTGGTTTTAAAACACATCCATAAATCCAATTTTTTTGGCCATTTAAATATTCTAATTTGCGAACCTAAACGCAGCAACTATCCGCTTTATTTAATCTTTCATAGTGTATTCGATTTCCTGTCTAATCCATATAGGGTTCGGCCATGTACCATGGCCGAACCCATGGTTCTTCAAAGTCGCTAATAATTACCATTTTGCCACTCTCTCTTCTATGGTTAATCATTCCCTCTTTTATGTGTATTTTAAATCCAAAATTCATCCATAGCTTAGATCCACTAGGCATTCATTGACCATGACCTAATATCCATAAAATAGCCACTTAATTTAATTAATTTTGAAAACATTTAATCCCATAATCATTCCATATTTGGCCTAAGATGTGGCCCACAAAAAGGGGTCATGGGTTCGGCCATACACCATGGCCGAACCCATGATGTCCATTTTCCCATTTCTTGAGTCCATTTTGCCTCATTTAATCATACCTCAAATGAATTTAAACCATTCATTTACATCCTCATTTTCATCCCATTTAAAATACTATATACCAATCCATTAAAATTTCCATTCCTCTCCATCATTTCCTATTCATTAAAATCACAAATCACCACCATAGGGTTCGGCCATACACCATGGCCGAACCCATGGTTCATGGCTCACTTTTATTAGTGCCATTAGGACCAATGTTTTATCAATTTTTGTCCATGATTTTTCTTTGCTAAAAAGGTACATTTTAAAATCAATAACATCAATTGGTCCCTTTAAAACTTATATCATACATTTTGTAAATCCATTTAAAACTATCATTTCCTCTATCATCTTCTATCTCTTCAATCTCATTAAAATAATTAATTATCACCATAGGGTTCGGCCATACACCATGGCCGAACCCATGGTTCATGGTTTATCTCTTCCATGCCATTTTTTGAAACCCTAACAACCATGTGTATTTCTCATGATTTTTCTCATTTTAAAAATCCTTTAAAATCACCAACTTTAAATCATTTGAAACCTAATTATCATTAACCATTCCCATAATTTTCAAACCTTAAAATGTTAATAAAACCAGTAATCACTTAGCATTTAAGAACCCTAACCCTTTCTCCATATTTTTTCCAACTTTGAAATCCTCATAAAATCATTAATCATTTTAGTACTTGAAAACCCTAATTAAGTTCATACTTCACCTAATCACCCACCATGGGGTTCGGCCATGATACATGGCCGAACCCTATGGCCCATGATTTTCTTTCAAACTACACAAATCCATGCTTAAAAAAATTTAAATCCAAACCATCCTTAATCCATTTATTTTTCTTAATTTATCTCTCCCAAATTCATCCATTTCTTAGTTTATCTTTGGATGAATCTTAGGTCCAAGGCCCATGATGTTTTTGGCCATCATCTAAGAAATGGATTCTATTTTTTTTAAATCATGAAAGTTTAACCTCTTGTTTTGGAGATACTTACAATCCGACGACTCCTTCGGTTTTCGTCACTCCCGTCGATTTCCTTGGCCTCCTTTCTTCTTCCTCTCCTTGCTTGAGCGGTTAGGATACTTGATTCATGATGAAAACCTCAAGGCTTGGATCGGCTAAGGTAGAGTTAGGTTTGGGAGAGGGGAAGAGGGGGAGATGATGAAGATGGTAGCTCTTGATCTTCAAGTGGTGAATCCAAGGTTTCACCTCTTTTATTCTCTTCTTCTCTTCTTTTTCTTCTAAATTTTCTTCTAAGTTTTCTTCCCTCTTTCTTAGTGTATGGGACGGTTTTGAGAGTGGAGAGAGAGATAGAATGACGTGGGTTTGTTTGGAAAGAGATGGAGATGGGTGGAGTAACCTAGACTCCACAATTAATTTTCCTCACCAACCAACATGGCATTAATGGTGGTGGTTGGGATAAAACCACCACTTAAGTCCATGGTTTTATTTCTTGTGTTTCTTAAGAGTGGTTTGTGTTTGTTGGAGTGGTTTTGACCCTTTGACTAATCTTTGGATTAGATTAATTAACTTGATTAATTTGATCATTAGGTTAAGTTAATTAATTCCTATTCAATTTAATTTTATAAAATTCTCTCTAAGATCCACCCATGGTTGAGTCAACCATGGTGGTCGGCCCTACTACCCTTGGGTCCACACGCCACCTCAATTTGGTGAGGTGGAGGTGGGCCCCATTTGGCCATATTACCTTGTTCCTTCATCACCAATTTAGGTGATTTAAATTTTATTAAATCTATCCTTCTTATTGGATTACCATTGGGTCCATGGCCCAATTTCGGTTTTTTTTTTTGTCTTACCCATTTACCTTAGGGCTTACATTAATTTGATCCATCGGGTCCCAAATGGGTATTAGACCCAATTTGACTATCCATGACCCAGTTACTTATATGAATTAATTTCAATTCATGGTCTATTGGGTAACCATTGGGCCCATGGCCCAATTAAATTCCCTCCGATCCACTTACCTTAGGGCTTAGCTACCTTGGCCCATTGTGTCCCATATGGCTATTTGACCCAATTGACCACCCTTGACCCAAATTTATCATCATTGACCCATTTAAATGAATAAATCAAATCCATGGCCCATTGGACCACCCTTGGGCCATTGTCCCAAAATTTGGTCCATTTGGCATTTTATCACATCAAACTTCAAATTTAAAATAATAAATGCCACTATATATTGATCCAAAAATTCGGGCTATTACAGGCCGAACCCCGCTTATAAATATTTTTGGATATTAATTTTAATGGATTGTTTTAAAGAAGCTAATGGATGGAATTATTAAATCAAGGGACTTGATTTGGGGACTTTAAAACAATGACAAAAAATGGGAAATAGAGACCAAACTTAGATGATGAGGTTCGGCCATGTTGTATGGCCGAACCCCATCCAAATTAAGTATGGGATTAAAGTTGATTCATGGTTTATGTGAATAAGGTGATGGATCTCTTTGACGGCACGCTAGTTGTGACCGGGTAAAGCTCAAAAAGGAACAGACATTTAAGCAAAGTTTCTGTAGGTTTCCTACCTACTTGTAACCACTGTTATATTTGGTTTTATCATGTTTTTATGAGATATGTTGTTATTGATATTATGTTTCAAATCGGTTTTGAATAATGAGATATATTGCAAATGACATATATTCATTGACATCTAATGCATGGCATGGGGTGATGATTATGGATTACCTTGTCGTGAGAATCCCAATGAAAGAACACTGTGAAATAACTCAATGATGAGAGTCTTTCCACAGGAAATGAGGATTACTGTGGATTACATTCTCGTGAGAATCCCAATGAAAGAACACTGTGAAACAACTCAATGATGAGAATCTTTCCACAAGAAATGAGGATTACTGTGGATTACCTTATCGTGAGAATCCCAATGAAAGAACACTGTGAAACAACTCAATGATGAGAGTCTTTCCACAGGAAATGAGGATTACTGTGGATTACCTTATCGTGAGAGTCTCAATGAAAGAACACTGTGAAATAACTTGATGGCTATGTATACTTGTAACGGGTGCGACTCATTACATTTGCACCGCATACATAGCATTGATTTCAGATGTTTTTGATTATCATATACTATGATATATGCATGTTTTATAAACTAATCATGTGGTAGCCCTGATTGGAAACCTATTGGGCGCGTTGATCTAACAATCTAATTCTATCCTTAGAGGATAATGCAGGAAAAGGAAATGGGAAAGAGAAGGTCGTGGACCTGGAGGGGAGCCAAGCTTAAGCGCTTGAATGATGATTGGGATTTCTATATTACTGTCTTTTGAATTACATTTTTATGGACATGTAATAGCTAGTAAACTTTGCTATGGTTTGTTTATGGTTTTGACCATGGATGTTTGGATTATTTAATGTTAATAGATGAGACTTGTACTTGCTATCTAATCAGTTTATTTCCGCAATTGGTTTAGTTTATTCCGCAAGACTTGATTAGCTCCATGTGTGGTTTGTCTTTCATGGGTTTAGTTCATGCACACATGGGTGGCCAGTTAAGGGTTGGACTTGGGTAGTCCGGACTTAGCTCACGTCGTGACGCCGCCCGCCCTCTTCCGGTGTTATTATATTGTTATTAAAAAAAAAAAATTAGACTCTGAATTCTCGGAAAGGGCAGGGGCGTTTCATTTGTCAATTCCATGACTTAGGTGAAGCATTTCCTTGGAAGGTTTAAGCTATGAACAAGACTCAAGGTGTGGGGTGAAGATTGAATCAAGACCTCAAGATGGAATAACAAGTTGAAGATTCAAGCATCACCAAGTGTATGGCAATCATCAAAAGTAAGTTGGCCATAGATGATTTTATGTGGAACCCACACCCTTAGTGGACCTTGCCTAGGTTTAGTTAAACGTGTTGATAAGATCATAAAAAAACATTAGTGGCCCCAGGACAGTCACTGAACTAGATGGGATAAATATTGGAAATTTGGTAATCTGTCAGGGCAACTCGTCGAGTCCACCGACCCATCGGTGAAGACAGGACATACCTATCGAGGTCATCGACACGTTGATCGGATTGATAGGGGTTCTGAACTAGAATGACTGTCACTCTAGGCTACTCTTAGATCGAGCATATCGAGTGCACCGATAGGATTGACCCACCGTGGTCATCGATATATCGACTGAATTTGGGCAATCTCAAGAAAGAACAGACTGTAAATTCAGTCTGCTCTTTGACATTCGGGTTCGACCTGTTGGGGAACACAACATGTCATCCTAGGTCGACTTGAGTAATTGAATTAGAACTCTGGGGTATTCTTAGATAGACACGTCGAGGTCATCGACCCATCAAGAATACAAGGACCGACCCATCGATGGACATACATGTTGATCAGTATGTTCAAGGTTCTGGATGAGCGGGCTCTGTACTTTTATGCTGCTCTATGATAATTTGGACCGACCCATCGACAAGATCGACATGTCGAACATAGGTTATGTCGATCCATCGAGGAGACCGACCCATCGGTAGTGACCGTTTTATATCCGTTGGAAGCCTAACGGTCATATTGCAACGACACTTTGCTTGTACCGATCCATAGACCAAACCGATCCATCGGTGACCTAGAGTTGGGATTTTTGTGTTTGCCTATATTCTCCAAACCTTGATGAGTTTGGTTGGACACTTTGAGAGAGATTTGAATAGGAAAATCCAAAAACATTCCTAAAGATCCCACCTCCTTACCATGCACTTCACATAGGTGAAACATTTGAAAATCCAATCTTCATAGATTGAGATTGAGAAAGAGAGAGATAGAGAAATCAAGCCTAGGATCAGCTTACAAATCCATATCTTAGCAACCTCCCATAGATTGTGATTGCACATACAAAGGCACATCATCGTCACCATACGACATCGCACTGGGAGAAGTCTTCAAGAAGCATATCATTTACAAGTGAGCTTACATAAGGCAAGTGCTTCTTACTTTTGATTTAATTTTTAAATCATATTGTACAGTGGAGTATATAGGGTGTACTCTGGAACCACTATAAAAACTAGATGGATAAGGACGTAGACAGGGGTAGGTCATGTAGCACCCCGCCCTTTCCGAGAATTTCAGAGTCTAATTTTTTTTATATAAACAATGGAAGAGAGCGGACGGCGTCACGACGCGAGTTAAGTTCAGACTACCCAAGTCTGAACCTTAACTGGCCACCCATGTGTACATGGAATAGACCATGATAGTGAATCACACATGGAACTAACATCAACATGCGGAATAATCTAGATTAATTGCGGAATAGAAAGACGAGATAGCAAGTAACAGTCTTAAACATTAAATAACATAGATCAACCATCCAAAGGTTATTATCCTAATCAAACCATAGCAAGTAACGAATTATTACATGTCCAACAAAATATTCAAGTGACAGTAATATAACGTAATCCAAATCCATCATTAAAGCACTTAGGCTCAGCTCCCCTCCCGGTCAATGACCTTTTCTTTTCCTTTACTTGTACCTGCAATCTCCTCTGAGGATAGAATTAGGGCGTTAGATCAACGCGCCCAGTAGGTTCCCGAATCAGGGCTACCACATGTTAGCATATAAAACATGCATATACATATTATAAAACATGATCATCAAAACAAGTAAAACAATGCTATGAAATATGCACATGCAATGAGCATCCCCCATCATGTACTTTCATAGCCATCACTTGACGTGCCTTGCACCAACAAGGTAAATTACAACACACCTTCATCTCTTCTATAAGCGATGTACATGTAATGAGCAACCCCCATCATGTACCATTGTAGCCATCACTTGACGTGCCTTGCACCGACAAGGTAAATTACAACAACATTCATCTCTTCTATACAATATGTACATGCAATGGGCAACCCCTATCATGTACAATCGTAGCCATCACTGTAGAACTTCATTCATTATCCCATGACTATGCATGAGATGCCAATGCCTGTATGCCATTTGTTAATGCATAATATATCATTTGAAACCACATAAAATCAACAAGAGTATCATAAGAAAAACTAGGATAAAACTGTGGTTACAAGTAGGTAGGAAACCTACCTAAACTTGGCTTAAGTGTCCGTTCCTTTTTAAGCTTCACCTGGTCACGACTCGCTCGTCGTTCAACTTCCGGTACCTTATCCATATATCAATCAATAAGTCATAACATCATTCACTTATTTAATCACATTATAGACCCATCCACATCATGTGGGGTTCGTGTCCGTACATCCAACCCTATGATCATTTCCATCATTGATCATTCGACTGGTATTTACAGTTTTTGCCATTGACCTTAAACCATATTGAAACCAACATTCATAACCATTCCACCATAGTGGGGTTCTATTACCCATTACCATATGGTTCTCCATTAGGATCTTTTTAAACCTTTTAATTCAACATGGAACCATTAACAATTACGACTCATAAGCTTAGCCTATTTAACCCATGCCATGGTCCATAATTATCATGAATGATCCCCTAATTAAAACAGTCATAAGCTCCCATTTAAAACAGCCCATTAATTATCAAAACAGCCCCATGGGGTTCGGCCATACTCATAGCCGAACCCTAGGGTTCACTTGATCCAATCAACACCATGATCACTCATGGTTTAATCATGCTAACTCAACCATGAATTAAACATGGTTCAGCCGCATATTAACCCACCAAAACAGTAACATATTAATCCATTTATTACCATAAGAACACCATATCTTCATATGGTTTTTAACTCACCAAAAACATGAAAGACTTACATGGGGTTCGACCATCCAAGGTGGCCGAACCCTAGGTCCATGTTTTGGTCTTTCATACATATTTTTGGTGTCACTTATTCATATAAAAATCAGCACATCATTGCTGCACTTTAACCTCTCAAAACCATCTAATAAATTCATTATTTTGTCCAAATAACCATAACACCTCATGGGATTCGGCCATCCAAGATGGCCAATCCCCATGGTCCATTTTTTCCAGTTTTAATCCACTGTTTTAGATCAGTAACTTAACCATAACATTACCATGGTTCAGCCATATATTGGCCAACCAAAATCAGTAAATAATCTTCATGTAAATCACATAAAAACCCCATGTGAGAGATGGCTTGGTTTTCATGTTTGGTCATTTTAAACATGTTTTTGGTCTCATTTAGACATAGGATAACAGTATAATGTTACCATATTTTTACCTTTCAAAACCATCCAATAAGCCCATCACTTTGTATGATTTCCATTTTGTAAAACTCAATCCAAATATCCACATAACAGTTCATGGGGTTTTATGGCTAAGATAGGACATGGAAGTTTAAGTGGATTTTTGGGTTTTAGATCAAATTAGAATCATATGGTCAAATGATTAACTTGCTGCCATGTACATAGGGTATTCGAATTTCTAGAACGGTGAACAAGCCGTGATCGGAAGACGGTCCAAAGGAAGGGTCGAACAAAGTAAACTATTGTAGGTTTCCTACCTTTATTGTAACCACTATTTCATATGCTGTTTTATATTGATTTCGATAACTTATATGATTGTAAAGTTATGTTTCTAAATGACATGTTTGCATAGACATCTCATGCATGGCATGGGATGATGGTGTTGTAACCGGAGGCCACACTCCGTCGGGGCGTCCGAAAGACCACTGTGGGGTACCCTGATGATGAGAATCCCATCAGGAGGAATCCGGAGGTCACACTCCGTCGGGGCGTCCGAAAGACCACTGTGGGTTACCTTGACGATGAGAATCCCGTCAAGTGATGGCTGTGTTGAATGGTGATGGGTGGGACTCATACATGTCCATTTCATACATAGCATGTTTTTATGGAATTTTGTCACACATGTGTTATTATTATATTATTTGCATGTTTTTGACTAACCATGTGGTAGCCCTATTCGGAAACACTACTGGGCGCGTTGATCTAACGCCCTATCTATATCCTTAGTGGATGACGCAGGGAAATGGAAGAACGTGGATCGAGAAGAGGACCAAGCAAGGAAACTTGGGCGGTTTGAATCATTTTGAATGGACTTGAATGGACTATTCATGGATGTGTTATTTGAATTATGTGGACACTGTAATTTGGTAACTAGATTTGTTGGTTTTAATAAGTAGTTAAGATAGATGCTATGGTTTGTTTTGAGTTGGATGGTTTGATTGAACGATTAGTTAAGATTGATTAGTAATTTTGGAGAATAAGTTATGTACTTTGCTATCTAAGAATGGAAAATTGGAATAGTCAAAAGTTCTATTATAACCTCAGTTAGATTAAAACTAAGTTAATTCCGCAAGTTATATATGTACCATGTGCGGATCAGTTTTATGGACTTAGTTCATACGCACATGGGCTTGGCCAGTTAAGGGTCGGATTTAGAGATCCGAACTTAACTCGCGTCGTGACACTCCGCCCCGATCACATGATTATTTTATATTTAAAAAAAAAAATTAAACTCTGAAAATTAGAGTGAAAAGGGCGGGGTGTTACAGGTCGAACCTTTCGAAATTCTAAGGGAGTTGGGTAAAATTTCCAACCAATTGATTAGGTGGAACTTCTAATCTATTAGTGAGGGTGTAATTCCCCACATAGTGAATTGGGATGGCCCAAGGTTGAGTGAGTCCATCAGTGGATGTAGGAGGGTTTACTCTGAACCATTATACATCTAGTGTTGTGGGTGTTTGCCTGTTATTGTTGTGATTGCTCTAAGTATTTGCACTCTCTTATCACACAACACTTGATTAATCTTGTTATTCCGCTGCTTATTATTTTGATTAATCAAGAAAACTGAAAAGGTCTTTAAAATCGGGATTGCCCTATTCACCCCCTCTAGGGTCAATCTTGGACCGTGTTCTAGCAACTGGGAACTTTCAACCAACACCTGACCTTGCCTAGAGTTAGTACTCACATCTGGATAATCATGAAAACCCTAGTGTGTGTTTGACACCAAATCAGAACCAATGGAACTGAACTTGGAAATAAACCATTGATTTTACTAGTATGCCGACACATCATGTCTGGTGACCAATCGCACTGACAGAGGATGATCAATCATCAATCTGCGATCAATCGTATGGAAAATGGAAGGTTCTGGTTGGAATGGATTGGTCTTAGGATGATACAGTCGTTGCCATGATCGATTGTCAGTTACATTGACGATACAATCGTGTTGGCGATCTATCCTTGAGACAGGACAAGGTCGGACTTAAAACATGGGCTAAAATCTTGATCATATATGCTCAATCGTGTGGACAGGGCCGACACATCGGGCGCACGACTGTAACGCCCCACCCTTTTTCACTCTCCGAAAATCAGAGTATATTTTTTTTTAAATGAAAGAGTGAGAGAGAGGGAACATCATGACGCGAGTTAAGTCTGGATTTCCAAACCCGACCCTTAACTGGTCAACGATACATGTACGTGGACCAAGTCCACTAAAATAGTTCACACGTTATATAAAATAATTGCGGAATTAACTTATGAATAGAAAACTATTCATAACCATGATATTAAAGTAAGTAAGGAAGTCGATCACATATAAAATAACTTAATGTCAAATATCCAAAATCATCCATCGACCATGGCAAAATAAACTAAATTATTACAATCCCAAAATGCTAAATATCTCAAATACATTGTACCAAAAATCAATATTAAATAAAGTAAGCATAAGCTGCCCAAGCTCCTAAGCTTAGCTTTCTTCACGTCCATTGTCCTTTCCATTTCCTGTTCCAACATCTAAAGGGTAGAAGTAGGGCATTAGTCAACGCGCCCAGTGGGAATTCCAAATAGGGTCATACACATATAGGATCAATGTAAAAATTAGAATAAGAGTATCATATTAGAAACTATAAACATATCATAGTATTAAAATCAGCGCATGATAATCATATCCAAATCATGCTCATGTATATGTCCATGCCATAGGGTGTCATATGCCAATGATCCCCCACCCAATCTCCATATCAAACATCATACATATCATCACAACATTTTCCTTGATATAATGAAACCATATAAAGGTGTTCCCTTGGCCATTTACGTCCACAGTATTTTGTGATGGCACCACCAGGTCACTATTATACCTCCCCACGTGTGTTAATCGGAATTACCGATGGAGCAGTGGACTCCTCCCTCTGTGCAGGGTTTTTGGACTGGTTACCCCGGAGCTCTCTGGCCCAAATTACTCTGTGCCCCTATCTAGCAATCCCGTACAAGGCCAATAAGTCAATGGTTCACATAGCTTTACATAAGCTAGTCTCAAGCCCTAAGTCATGTCCAGAAAGCTCATAACTTGGCTTGCTGCCCCATATACTCCCTCCCATGCCATGCATGAGATCATGAATGCAACATGCCATTCCATATCAAATCATATTGAAATTCAGTTCATAAAACTTATACCATTTGATTTACTAAAATAAACATTGTACTGAAATAAAAACCAGTAACATATATGATCCATATACATCTCAACAAGGTAGGAATCCTACCAACGTCTGATTTACTGTCCTTTCCTGGTTTCGTAGAAATAATTCCAACGATTGCAGGAATCGAACCTTGTTACCTTATCAAATCCAACCATATATATTAATTTGATTGTTTATTTTTATTTCCATCAATTTTACATCATACTAGATAATGAGAGGTTTCTGGAAATTTACCCAAATATATAACATTATATTTCAGTCGACTGAATCATTTATTCAGTCAGTTGAAACATGCCAGAATCCTTTTCTTATTTGCTATGTCTCATTTCTGTCGACTGAATCATCAGATTCAGTCGGTTGAAACTCCCAAAAACTATATTCTGATTCGTCGAACACTAGTTCAGTCGACTGAATCCCAGATTCAGTCGACTGACTATTTGTCAGTCTATTTTGTTTGATTATTTTGTACATCTTTTCTTCATGAACTTTACTTCTAACGATATTTAAACATAATAACACCATTCATTTAACTCTTATATGGATATACTCTTAACTATTAGCCAAGACTAGGATCCTTTCCTTTAATCCATTCAATCCTACTACCACTACATGAATTTGAATATCAAACTGTGTTTGTTTCAACCATTAATCATCCTTTGAATGGACTTCTAATTTCTATGGCCTTATAACAATTCAGCCATCCATTGTATGGATTGTGGAACCCATAGATTCAGCCATCCTATGACCAAATCTATGGTTCACCCTTAGCCTTAATCGTCCATTGTTCTTAAGCTTAAGACATACCTTTTCCCATCTCCTCCTTTCTTTTGTTCTGTCTTTACTCCTTAGTCCTTCTCCTTCCTTTATTGTTCTTCAGTAACTCATCCAAGTGCCGATGGTGTAGATGGAAAAGAGATAGAGAAGGAGAGGAGAAAACTCTCTTGTTTCCCAAAAGGTAGAATCAACCAAGGGGTGGCGTGTGCCCCTTTGTAACAACCATGTCTTTCCATCTTCCCATTTAAGTTTGGTCCAACCAAGGAGTCTCTTGGCCAAACCAAGAAGACTCTTGGCTTAAACCAAAGTGCCTTTTGAACTCCCAACGTGTCCATTGGATTTTTACCCTTTGAGATGGAAACTTTCCATCTTTCTATCTCAACTCACTTAATTCAACTCAACTCAACCTATCTCCACTTAATTTACTTGAACTCACTTTTCAACTCAAATCTATCCAACTCATTTTAATCCATTTAATTTATTTGAACTCATTTGCCAACTCAACTAACACCTTAACTCATTTGAACTCATGCAACCCTTTAATCCATTTGGTGGTTGACCAAGTCAACCATGATATGGTCGACCATAACACATGGCCCTTGGGGTCTCACCTTGCCATGTCACTTACATGCCACCTCACTTGATGAGGTGGATTCTTGCATTGGGTCTTAATTGGGTAGCTGACCCAATTAAATTAATCCTTACCCATCTACTTCAAATCAGCTCATCTATGACCCATTGGGTCCCAATTGGGTAATTGACCCATTTAATCACACTTACCCAATTATTTCCAAATCGAATTCTATCCTTGATCCATTGGATCTTAATTGGGTTATTGACCCAACTCCTTTACCCATCTAAGGTCCATTTCATCCATAAATTTTAAATTCAATCAATTTAACAATTTAAATAGACAAAATCCAATATATTTATGCATTGAAAATTCCGGGATGTTACAACGACCAATCGCCTTGGGTCTGGATGAGGCTTGTCTTAACAAAGTACTGCCAAAGCAGGATAACCTCGGCCAATACGATCGCCACCCCACAATCAATCGCTAATGAATTCTCACGACCAACTGTCTGTGACCATTTTTTATCCATTGGAAAACAATTAATGCGCAACGGTCACATTACAACGACTTTTTTAAATGCACGATCAATTGCCTGTGCACGATCAATCGCTTGTTGTAAGTCCATAAAATTTCTGGTTGCCTATATAAACTCTGGTTTTTTATGAATGGAGTTGGAGTTTTTTATCAGATGAAAATCTTAAAGCATTCCAAGTATCCCAGCCTCTCCACACTCCCCTTTAAGCACTTTACTTAGGTGAATCATTTACAATCCAATCATATTGATCGAGATTAAGAGAGAGAGAAAACCATCTAGGATAACTATTGATATGTAACGCCCCGCCCTTTTTCACTCGCTTTCAGAAAATCAGAGTCTATTTTTTTTTAAAAGAGTGATAGAGAGAGGGACGTCACGACGCGAGCTAAGTCTGAACTTCTAAATTCCGACCCTTAACTGGCCAACCCTATCTGTGCATGGACTAAGTCCATGAAAACGGTTCACACTGTAACACCCCGATTTCTCAATAAGATGAATATTTACGAAAATGCCCCTGGATTGGTGACTTCAATAAATATGATTGTAAATAAGAAATGGTGGGGCCCATTGTTCAAATTAAGGTCATATGAGCACATTATAAATGTCAAGTTTGATTGGTTGGATAATTTCTCAATGAAGTGGAAAATTACCAAAATACCCCTGAGTTGTTAAATTAATTATTTTGTGATGTTAAGTAAGGAAATAGTGAGGCCCATTGCTCAAAATAAAATCATATGAGCACATTATGAATGATAAGCTTGATTGGTTGGGTAATTTACATCGATTGGGTCAAAAATGATTAAATGGGTCAAAAGGCCCAAATGGGACCCATCGGGTCAAAATGGATGATTTGACCGTTCTGTAAACTTAAATTAAATGGGGTTAAGCCTATGTGATTGGAAATCAAGTGGAGAAGAAACGGGTAGGCTTGATCCATATGTGAAAACCATTTACAAATGACCAAAATACCATAATTGGGTCATGGAGACAAAAACGGGTCAAGGAGCTAAAAGTGGACCCAACGGGTCGAGTTGACTATTGTTGACCGTCTGAACCCTCAAGGGAGCTAAAACACGAGTCAAATCAGTTGAATGGGACTGAGGTGAGTTGGAATTAAATCAAGTAATGAGTCAACTCATGTGCATTAAATGAAATGCATTAAGTATGTGAGTTGGGTGAGTTGAAGTGGAAATTTAAATGATCTTGAGTTGGGTGAGTCAAAAGGGAAATTGAAGGGGCTGTAAATCAGTGAATCTAAATGGGAATTGGAAGAGGTTGGCTGGTCTCAAACCAACCAAAACAAGTCCCACACGTTGGGGACTTGTTTTGGTGAGTTCCATGGTGAATATTAAATGTAAATGCATGGGTTTGAAGTGAGTTGCTTGGGAAGCTGTATGGCTGCATGGGTAGCTGCCAAGGGGTGCCTTGGATGGCACCCAATGTCCATCGTTTTGTGCATGAATTGATGAGGAAGTGGAGGGGTGTTGATGGCTGAAATACAAAACCAATGAACACCATCACTTGGCCAATTTATCATTGCAAAGCCTAAGATTTTCCTCATCTCTCTCTCCCTCTCTCCTCTCTCCAATTCGTTGTTCTTCTTGACTGGAACAGCAGAGGTTTTGGCATCAAATATTCAAGCATACAACCAGCAAAGAATTAAGGAAGCAAGGATTAAAAGTCAAGAGCAAAAGGCAAAGGAAAGTGGTAAGTTTTTCCATTGATTTATGTTTAATAAAATGGGTAAAATAAGACATGATTCGGCCATGTGAAATCTATCAAAGGGTTAAAGTATGATTCTTTTATGCCCAATTAGATGGAAAGCATGGACATAGGGTTCGGTCACTTTGGATGGCCGAACCCCATGAAATATTATGGTTAATCTTGATGGTTTTGAAAGATTTAAACCATGCAAGTATAGGACTGATTTTGGAGGTTTAAGATACATACTTTGGAAAGATTGAAAGCATGAATTTGAATGTCATAATTTGGCCATGCTATGGCCGAATTTGACAAGGGTCTAAACCATGTAAGAGATGGCTTGGTTTTCATGTTTTGGAAACATGAAAACCATGGATTTTGTGGACTGTTTTTGATAGTTTTGGAAATTAAAACCCTATGAAAATGGGCTAATTTTTGGAGGTTTGTTTGAAAGTTAAAACCTGATTTAATATACTGTTATTACATTATTATCTGAGGTTTAAAAACAGTAAACCTAACCATTGGGTTCGGCCACCATGGAGGGCCGAACCCCATGTAAAAGGATGTTGGTGTTCATGTTGGAAAAACATGTAAACCATAGGCTTTTTATGGACTGTTTTGGATGGTTTGTTTGAAAGTTAAAACTTGATTTAATATACTGTTATTACATTATTATCTAAGGTTTAAAAACAGTAAACCTAACCATTGGGTTCAGCCACCATGGAGGGCCGAACCCCATGTAAAAGGATGTTGGTGTTCATGTTGGAAAAACATGTAAACCATAGACTTTTTATGGACTGTTTTTGATGGTTTGTTTGAAAGTTAAAACCTGATTTAATATACTGTTATTACATTATTATCTGAGATCTAAAAACAATAAACCTAACCATTGGGTTCGGCCACCATGGAGGGCCGAACCCCATGTAAAAGGATGTTGGTTTTCATGTTGGAAAAACATGTAAACCATAGACTTTTTATGGACTGTTTTGGATGGTTTGTTTGAAAGTTAAAACCTGATTTTAATATACTGTTATTACATTATTATCTGAAGTTTAAAAACAGTAAACATAGTCATTGGGTTCGGCCAACATGGAGGGCCGAACCCCATGTAAAAGAGGGTTGGTTTTCATGATTGGAAAACATGGAAACCATAGACCTTTGTGGACTGTTTTCATGGGCCATTTTATGGATGTATGTGTGATTAAAAATGGAATCATGTTTGCTATTTTGGTCGTCCAAAACATGACTGAACCATGTTAAGGTTACGGTTAAGGTTGTAGAATTTAATCAAGGTATTGGTGGCAATGGCAAATCTGTGAATACAAGCCAAATGAAGAGATTAATCAAAAGTACTTATAAGATGTTTTAGGTCTCATATGTGAATGGACATGTAAATAAGATTATAATTTACTTATTGTTGCATAATAAGGTACCGAAAGTTGAACGACAAACGAGTCGTGACCAGTTAAAGCCTAAGAAAGAACGAACGCTGAAGTGATTCTTCAGTAGGTTTCCTACCTACTTGTAACCACGGTTTTTACCCAGTTTTTCTTATGATACTCTTGTTTTAATATATGTGTTTCAAATGATATATTATACATTAACAAATGGCATACATGCATTGGCATCTCATGCATAGTCATGGGATAATGAATGAAGTTCTACAGTGATGGCTATAAATGTACATGATGGGGGTTGCTCATTGCATGTACATAGAAGAGATGAAAGTGTGTTGTAATTTACCTTGTCGGTGCAAGGCACGTCAAGTGATGGCTACAAATGTACATGATGGGGGTTGCTCATTGCATGTACATAGAAGAGATGAAGTGTGTTGTAATTTACCTTGTCGGTGCAAGGCACGTCAAGTGATGGCTATGAAAGTACATAATGGGGGATGCCCATTGCATGTGCATATTTCATAGCATTGTTTTAACTGTTTTTAATGATCATGCAATATGATATATATGCATGTTTTATATGCTGACATGTGGTAGCCCTGATTCGGGAACCTACTGGGCGCGTTGATCTAACGCCCTAATTCTATCCTCAGAGGAGATTGCAGGTACAAGCAAAGGGAAAGGAAATGTCATTGACCGGGAGGGGAGCCAAGCCTAAGTGCTTGAATGAAGGACTGAACTACTTTATATTATTGTCTTTTGAATACTTTTGTGGGACATGTAATAATTCACTACTTGCTATGGTTTGATTAGGTTGATAACATTTGGATGGTTGATCTATGTTAAATAATGTTTAAGACTGTTACTTGCTATCTGGTCTTTCTATTCCGCAATTAATCTAGGTTATTCTGCATGTTGATGTTAGTTCCATGTGTGATTCATAATCATGGTCTAGTCCATCTACACATGGGTGGCCAGTTAAGGTTCAGACTTGGGTAGTCTGAACTTAACTCGCGTCGTGACGCCGCCCGCTCTCTTTCGATGTTTTATTATAATTTTTTTAAAAAAAATTAGACTTTGAAATTCTCGGAAAGGGCGGGGCGTTACACACACATAACAATATAAAAACATGCAGATTAAAATCATAACTGCGGAATTATAATAGAACCTAATTCTATTCCATTTTATATAACAAAGTACTTCAAGTCTTTAATCATAATTAAACTTAACTTGAAATATCCAACCAACCATTCAGACCATAGCAAGGTTATCTAAGTTATTACATGCCGAATTCTAGCTACTCAAATTACAACTCTATGAGTATCTTGAGCAAATAAAAACTAAAAGCATCCAAGCTCCTATGCTTGGCCCTTTTCACGTTCATCGTTCCCCTTGTTTCCTGTATCATCCACTAGGGTAAAACTAGGGTGTTAGAGCAACGCGCCCAGTAGGTATTCCATTTAGGGTCTACACATGGTTAGTACAAATCATATATAATAACACAAAGTCAAAACCATATAAAACAATGCCATGTCATGACGTCAAATGCAATGAGTCCCACCCATCACAAGTACAAATAACCTCTTGATGGAATTCTCATCATCAAGGTACCCCCACATAGGTCTTTCGGACGCCCCGACGGAGTGTGGCCCCTCAGGTATCTTCTTGTTGGGAAATGCACATCAAGGTATCCCCACATTGGTCTTTCGGACGCCCTGATGGAGTGTGGTCCCTCCGGTATCTTCTTGATGGGAAATGCACATCAAGGTATCCCCACATTGGTCTTTCGGACGCCCCGACGGAGTGTGGCCCCTCCGGTTACATATCCTTCACCCCATGCCATGCATGAGATGCTAATGAAACACATGCTATTTTATATTGTAAACATAGCATTAAAACTCACATTTGAAACATATCTATTACAGCGTAAATTCATCAAAATAAGATAAAACATTGTACATAAACCCATGGTTTCAAAGAGGTAGAATCCTACCAAAGACCACTAAAGTGTCCTTGCGCTTTCGTCCGGTAACCACTCACGATCGTACACCCCTTGTGAGGTCTGTTACCTTATTACACAACAATTAATTAAACCCATGTTCCAATTGATTTCTTATCATGTCTAAGTCCATTTAACCCAACTTTGTGGGGTTCGGCCATACACTATGGCCGAACCTCACCCCTTTGGTTTTAGTTCCCTTTTTGCTCATTTAACTTAAGTCCAAGATCATATCACTTCCCATTCATTTAATCCAACATACATAAACCTCACGTCCATCAAACCTTCCCCATGTGGTTCGGCCATACACCATGGCCGAACCCATGGTCCATTATTTTCCACTTAATTACAATATTGCCATTCTTCTATCCATGGCTAACATTCCATTAATCTACCCATTCATACATTAAATCCATAAATAATTTCCCATGGGGTTCGGCCATACACCATGGCCGAACCCATGGTCTATCATTTTCATGATCTCCATTTAATCAATCACCATATTAAGTCCATCTATATTTTTCCATGGGTTCGGCCATACACCATGGCGGAACCCATGATCCATGATTCTTATCCATTTTAAACCCTTATAAAACATTCATAACATTCCATGGTTTTCATCCCTCAAAAACCTATAAAATAGACAATGTCTTTCCATGGTTCATCCTTCCATTAAATTACTATATTCATCCCCCCCAATTTTCTTCCATGGGGTTCGGCCATACACCATGGCCGAACCCTATGGTTCCATTCTCTAAACAAAATTATCAAAATACTTACCGGTTCCGCGACTCCTCCGGTTTTCCCTCGCTCCGACTTGTTCTTCCGATCCTTTCCTTCCTTAGCCTCTTTTGTAAGTATTCCTCTTTCTACTTGATCTTTCACACTGCTGGCTGCCTTCTCCTTCTTTGCACACTGCCTAGAACTTCTTGTTGACAGAGCACAAAGCGTCAAATCCCTCCCTTAATTGTGTATGCCATGCGCCGCTTCTTTCTTATGCTGCCTCTGTTTTATTAAAAACTCCACTCGGTCCTATCTTGCTGAAATAACAAGTAATGATTTCAGCCGTGTGCATAGATTGCAATTGCTATTCCTTAGTGTCGCTTTTAACAAAGGAAAGGACCCCTTTTTGCGCATCATCTTGGATGTGCATATCTCCTATACACGGCCTAAGTAATCTATTTTTAACTTTAGACATCTTCTTTATTTGGATTAGGCAATTGGATGTCATTGCCTAATCCAACTCATTAGACGTGTTGCCCATTTTAGAACAATCTTGGTTCGGTATAACTCCTTGATTTCTTGAGAGGAAATCTAGCCTTTTTGGTGTATGCGTGTGTGTCATCCTCATCCAGACAATCCCTTATTTATAGACATAATGCATTACGATTTTAATTCAGCCCCATTTAATTAGACTTGAACTCTCTTGGTGGTCAACCAAGTTAACCACGACCCATTGGGTCCCAATTGGGCATTTTGACCCAAATAGCAACATTGATCCAATTAAATGCGCCTTACCCATTTACTTTGAATTGACCCTTATACCATAACCGTTGGGTCCTAATTGGGCCATTGACCCAACACATTACCCATCTAGGGTTCATATCCGTTAATTCACAATTAAATTAGCAAATTCTGTAAATATTGATAACATGGAAATCCGAAGTGTTACATGATATATGTTAAATCCTAGAGATCTTACCCAAGGATTGTGATTGAGCATACACAAGGCACATCTTCGACATTGTCGACATCACATTGGGAATGATATCTTCAAAACGCACTCATCTAAAAGTTTGAGCTATTAGAAGGCAAGTGTGTTTTATGTTTGGTTTTATTTTCAAATCTTGATTGTGAGATGGATTCAAGCAAGGTGCTTGAACCACTATAAAAAATAGAGGGATAAGGACATAGACCAGGGTTAGGTCGAACCTTTCAAAAACCTTAGGTGATTGGGTGAAATTCCCAAACAATTGGGTAGGTGGAAGTCCTACTCTATTTGTGAGGGTGTAATTCCCCACCTAGTGTATTTGGGATAGCTCAAGATTGGGTGAGTCCAACTAGTGGATGAAGGAGAGATTCTCCAAACCACTTTACATGTATTGTTGTGGGTGTTTGGTTTGTTTGTGTGATTGATTTATAATTGGTACACTTTTTTTTTTTCACATAGTACATTTATTTTGATTAACATTGTTATATCCACTGCAAATTATTTTAATTAATCAAGAAGTTTGTGAAGACCATAAAAATTGGTGATTGCCCTATTCACCCCACATCTAGGTTCAATCTTGACTCGTGTTCTAGCGCATACGTGAACTTTCAATTGGTATTAGAGCCTAGTGTTTTTCATAAAGGATCTAACCATCCGAGTTGATCCCTTCTAGAACAATGACCTTGGGTGCAAGGAAATTCATTTCTGGATCTTCATTTCTTACATATTCAAACTTGGTTTCTTGGAAAGTCAAAGTGGAGAACCTTTTTGTTTCACTTGATGAATATGTTAAAGAATCTGTTTTCCAGATCACAAAATCTATCAATGAAACTGAGAGTGAAGATTGGACCTCTATCCAAGATGAATTTATTGAAAAGTTTTACAAATTTGTGGATAACTCAATGGAGGGTTCCACTCTTGTAACCATTTGGAAAAACAAGAGAGAGGTGAAAATTTGAAATGTTTTATTGGCTCCTTTGCACCCAACCAAGAGGAATCCTCAAGTGAGGAAGAAGATGATGTAGAGGATCTTGAAAAGGAAGATGACCTCCAAGAATCCTACAATGCCATGTACTTAGAGTATAAAATTGGTTAAGTATCTTGATAAGGTAAAAATTGAGAATGCCAAACTCTTTAGCCAACTTCAATGTACTAATATGGAAAATGATTCTCTCTCTACAAATTTGAAAAATGCAAATGATGAAATATTGAAATTGAGAGAAATCAAACATTGCTTCAAGAAAAATTAAAAGTATGAAAATGATACCTTGAAGTTTAAGGAAGTTGGAAAATGACTTGGAGATAAAAATGTTAAGATATCTCAAGACATGATTACCTAAAGAAAGCTAAATTTGGTAGAACCTATTTTGGGTAAACCACATTGTGATTGGCATGGTCTTGGACATTCTCAATCAAACCCAAAGAGACCCATGAACCAATCCATATTTGGTAGAAGAGCCTAGGCATTTCCAGCATGAGTACAAGGATGAGTGATTTAACTGGGCATTTCAAGCATGAGTGCAAGACAAGGAGAATGTAAGTTAAAACAAAGGTGGCTAATGGTCTTCCTTAAAGAGCAAGGAAGAGAAAGAATGAGGTGATTGGAAATTCACATCATGCAAAGAGAAATAAGGTAAATCAGTTTGTGAATATTCCTAAAAAACACTTTGCACCTCATACCATGCATCATCCCTATAATGGAAAATCAATTAGGGATAGGTTAAGACCTCCTCATTCTGTGAATAGGAACATAAAAAAGGAGAATCTTGTCTCAAAGCTCCAGAATTGGGCCAAATGTTCAAATTGGTAGAATCAAAACGCCCAAATTCCAAAGATTTGAGAGGAAAGGTCTGGATCAAAATTTCATACGGATCCCCAATGGATAGGACTTTATTCATGCCATACATTGGTCTAAGACTTGAGCCAAATTGTTATCTCTAGACCAATTGTAGTTGAAATCAATCTTTGTATAAGTAAGTTCAAACAATGGCTTGACACACTTGACTCTTTCAAGCAATTGATTGTATTTTTCCTGGTTATAGTATTTGTCATGCTTGATGAGTCATACATGTGTGGATTTAGAGTCAAAGTCCTATAGTATTTAGCTTAGATGTGTTATGTTTTCTATATGGTTAACACATTTGAAACATGTTTTGGAATCTTAGAGTGTATCTTGCTTTATTTCCATGTTCACTATTGCTGTATGTTTTATGGATTGAATTTGTGCAAGATACTTGTGTGGTATATATTTTTTTAGTTGGTATAATCATGTTTATCATATGCCACATGGTTTTTTTTTTTTTTTTTTTTTAAATCAAGAGGGTGATTTCAAATTGAAAAAAAAATTAAAAAGAAAAAATCTGTGCTGTCATGGCGATTGATCGCCATTGAGGATGGATTAGCGACGACCGATCGGCTGCGGCAATGTATTGCCAGTGCACAGAAGAATTTGGTTAGAAAACCCCCTTCTGATTTGTGTTGTATTCCATGTTCCTCAATTGCTGTATTTTATTATGGAATGTATGTTTTCATTGTGGCTTGCACTTAAATGCTTTAAGTTTTGGAATATATCATGTTCCATCTCATTCCTTGTTCTCAATTAGGTGTACAATTTTGGAATGAATGATGTTGTACATTGCCTCAAGTATATCACTTGTATGTGCTTGCATCTCTTGTTTTCTTCTATATTCTTAATTGGTAGAATCTTTATTGTGAGATGATCATGTGCACATACATAGAGTGTTTCATTCCAAATTACAAAATTTGTGAATCTCTTGTGGAATGAAACTTGTCCCTTGCTTGTGAATGGGATTTGTTGATCAATATGTGATAAAATGTTTTTCATTGGTAATCCATTCATGTACCAATCTATTCTATGTTTTTGAACCTCATTCGAGTATTCATGTTTTTTTCTTTACCCCAGACCCACTGTACCATTTGTCTATGTCTGAGTTAGTTTGAGTAGTTAGTGTTTAGTTTTGAGTTTGCCGAGTCGAGTTCAAGTTTTTCATTGAGTCAGTTTAGTCTAGGAGTCAGTCATTCATCATTTCATCCAAAGGTACATCTAAGTCCCGATTGTTCGTTTTCTAAGATATTTCTTCGTTTACACTTGGCCAGTGTAGATTAGTTAACATTGAGGACAATGTTCAATTTGAGTTTGGGGCTATTAAGGTCATCCATCATATGTCAATTTCATAAAAAAAATCTTAGGGGAGAGTAAGTGAAAAACTGAGACCCCTTAAAAAAAATTCAGCATCCATCATCCATCTTTGTCTTTGTGACCAGCAGACACTAAACAACTGGATAGAAGTCATGCAAGTAGATGGTCGAGTTTTCATTTTCGCAATGTGTCTGTCTAGAACACAAGTTCCCCCAAACTTGTGTATAAAAACCATTTCTTTAGCTATGAGGGTGATGAAGCTGGAAATCCAAGAGGAGCAACCCAGGCCTCTCTGTGGCCGAAGCACTCTAGCTGCAAAGAGAAAAACCAAGAGGCTAGCTAGGTGTCACCAATGCAGACGTTGCAATTGTAATGGAATACGATAAGAATATGGAGTTCGCTGTGAGACAGCTGTAAGTAGACTTGTAGGAAATAGACAGATCTATGTGGATCTATGCAAGGTTAGAGTAAGTCCTGAAAACTGAGATGCCTTGAATTCCAAAGAACTGTTGATTTCCGAATGAGCGCTCACAAATGTCTTGACAATCTGACGTTAAAAGAGTCATAATCTTGCTTAGACAAAAATAGACAGAATCATTTTAGAGAAGAGTAAGTGAGGACTGAGACTTCTGGAGCTTAAACACTGCAAATTCTAGTTTGAAAAAGATTACCCGCGTCTTGACAATCTGATGTAAAAAGAGTCACATTTTTAGCATTACTACTTAGATATAAATCTTTATATCATACTTTTCCAGAATTTTTTTATAGGATTTATACTTGGAAACCCTTGTACACAGCCATATTAAGATTAGTCTGAAAAAAGAAGAAATTTCACAAGTCAAGTAATCACTAGATGAATACCAGTGGAGACTTGGCCAAGTGATCTTTAGAGCCATTCTTTTCTTCTAAGGGTTATAAGTTAATTCTATTTTCTTTGGTAGTGCATCAAGTCATTGTTGATCTCATTATTCTTTATTTTGGTCATATTACTGAGAATGCCATCAAAATTGAGTTAGTATACTTAAATTTTTTTTAAATTTATTTGAAACAAGGAACCCACCTGTTAAAGCTTAGGATATGATTTAGGCCATTTTTGGATCGTTTGAGCCTTTCAAGCCTATCTTTGGTCATTTTTGTAATATCCCGAATTTTTAAATCAACATATATATGGCGGTTATTTATTTTAATGATGGAAAAATTGGAATTTTGATGTTATGGATGTTAAATGGATCAAAATTTGGGGCAAAGGCCCAAGTATGGTCCAATGGACCATGGATTCGATGGAATTTATTTAAGGGGTCAATAATGGTCAAATTGGGCCCGATAACCATTTGGGACCCAATGGGTCAAAATGATTCAAGCTCTAAGGTAAATGGTAGAAAATAATTTAATTGGGCCATGGGCCCAATGGTGACCCAATTGATCGAAATGGGTTGAATTGGAATTAAACCACCTAAGTTAATGATGAGATGATTAAGATGGCATAACCAAGTGGGGCCCACCTCCACCTCACCAAGTGAGGTGGGGTGTAGACCAAGGAAAAGGTGGGGCCGACCATCATGGTTGACTTGGTCAACCATGGATAAGTTAAGGGGACTAAGGAGGATTAAAGTAGATTAAGTTGATTAAATTATTTTAAGTCATCTAAGTTAAGATTAATGGGGTTTAAGTGACATGGCCGAATGGGGCCCACCTCCACCTCATCAAGTGAGGCGCTGGGTAGGATAGGTGTTGGTGGGCGCCGTCCACCATGGTTGACTTGGTCAACCATGGGTGGATTTCTTAGAGAGAGAAAATTTAATGGAATTAAATTAAATGGGAATTAATTAACCTAAGTAAGGATCTAATTTAATTAACTAGGTTGGTCAAATGAGGGTCAATTGAATAAGTCAAAGGGACAAGTCAAGGGGTGGTTTCATCCCATTGAAACCACCCAAAGAAACACAAAAGAAACCATGGACTTAGGGTGGTGGTTTCATCTCAACCACCACCACTCAAGGTATGGGGACCCATACCTCTCATAATGTGGTCAAGTGTTCAAAGTGGGAAGACCAAACCACTCCCTCACAAGAGACCAAACCGTTGGCTTGGTGGTGGTTTGGTCTCAACCATCACCACCAAAGTCAAGGGAGCCCATACTTGGTGGGTGAAAGCCATCATGGAAGTGTATGGTCTAAGAAACCAAGAATGGGATGGTTTTCACCTTACCACTCAAGCCCACTCTCATCTCACTCTCTTCTTGTCCTCCTCCCTCTCATTGCCGACCCACATTCAAGGAAAAAGAAGGAGAAAAATTTAGAAGAAAAGGGAAGAAGAACCCAAGTATTGGCCAACCACCTCAAGGCCCAAAGCTTGAGATAATTTTCCATCCCCTCCCCCCTCTCCCTCTCTCAAATCTAACCTTACCATAGCCGAACCCAAACCTTGGAGACTCCATCTTGATCAAGCACATCTTGGCCGAACAACAAGGAGAAGAAGAAGAGAAAGGGCTAAGGAAATCAAAAGGAGAAAGAAAAGCAGGAGGAGTCGTCGGTGTGGTAAGTAATTCTTAAACAAGAATTTATATTTTAAAGGTTAAGATGTGTTTATGGAATCCATTTCTTAGAATGAATGGTGGCCACAAATGTTATGGGCCTTAGATCTAAGATCCATCCAATGATAAGATGAGAAATGGATGAAATGGGAGAGATAGATTAAGGAAAATAAATAGACATTATGGACACTATTAAGATTAATTAAGTGTGGAAGTATGGGTGTTTTAAGGAATTATAGGCCATAGGGTTCGGCCATGTAGTATGGCCAAACCCCATGGTGAGCAATTAAGAAATTTAAATATGGTTTTTGGGATTAAAAACCATGAAAGGATAATTTATGATGTCAAGATGTTATTGAGTAAATATTAATGATTTTTAAAGGGGTTTTAAACAAGAAAAATCATGGGATATGTAAATGATTTAGTGGCCTCCAAAAATGGTGAATGAAGGTGAATCATGAACCATGGGTTCGGCCATGGTGTATGGCCGAATCCTATGGTGATGGAATGGTGTATTTAATGGTTATAAAAGTATGGAAATTAATGGAGAAGATTGATGGTAATTAAGTGGATTTTTTTTTAAAGTATTTTAAACAAGGTTTTAAATGGGTGGAAATGAGGTTTTTAAAATAAAAACTATGGACCATGGGTTCGGCCATGGTACATGGCCGAACCCCATGGGGAGACTTTGAGGAAATTTGGTGTTTTGGAACCATGAAAAATAAATGGGAATGATGGTTAAATTAATGGACCAAAATATATCTCATGATATTATGGAAGGATGATTTAAATGTATGATTTTAAATTCAGTTATGATGGGACCAAATGAGGTAAAATGGACCCAAGAAAAATAGGAAAAATACATCATGGGTTCGGCCATGGTGTATGGCCGAACCCATGTCCCATTTGTAGGTCATGTTATGGGCTAAAAATTGGAATTATGTATGGGATTAGATGATTGGAAATTTAATTAAATTAAGTGGCTGATTTTAGGGATGTTATGTCATGGTTAATGAATCATTAATGGGGCTAAGTATATGGATGAATTATGGACAAAAATGTACATGGATGGAGGAAATATTAAACCATGGAAGTGTAGTGGCAAAACCGTAATTATTGGCCAAAATGAAGAACCATTAGTGGCAAAACCGTAATTATTTGCCAAAATGAAGAACCATGGGTTCGGCCATGGTACATGGCCGAACCCCATGTAGGTTGGACATGGACTTGGGTGCATTAAGATGACCTTATGAGTGATTAAATGAAGCTTAGGGTTGCTGCATTTTAGGCTCACAAAATTAGAATGTTTAATGGGCTAAAAGTTGGAATTATGCATGAGTTTAAATCAATGGAAATGAGGCTAAGTTAAGGGCTGATTTTTGATAATCTTGTAACATGGTTAGGGATCATTAATGGATCTAAGTTTGTGATCAGTTAGGGACTTAATCATGGATAAAATATGGACTAATTTGGTAAATGTATAATAAGGTATCGGGACATTGCAAACGGTACGCGATCGGCGACTGGATTTATTGGACGGAAATGAAAAAGGACGCTAGTCGGTATGCGGTAGGATTCCTACCTTTTTGTAAGCCTTGGATTAAGTGTATGTGATGGTTTCCTTGTTTTATTTTGGTAATTATATGATTTATTTTAAGATGGGTTTTAAATACTATGGATTATATTTTAATGCTATGGATGATATTTTTAAATGTTATGGATTATATTTCAATGCTATGGATTATATATTAAGGATATGAATTATATATATACTACATAGCATAATGCACTTACATCTCATGCATGGTATGGGCGGGAAAATAAAGAAACCGGAGTCCATGCTCTGTCGGGACGACCGAGAAGCAAACATGGGGATAGCTTGATATGCTATAACCGGAGTCCATGCTCCGTCGGGGCGACCGAGAAACAAACATGGGGACACCTTGACGAGGCCTTGCCATCAAGGGGGATATGACATTGTATGATGATATGGATGATGGGTGGGACACATGACATAGGCACCCATGGCATGGCATTCATTTTATGGGTTTTATTATATTGTTATATGTATGCTTGTTATCACTAATCCATGTGCTAGCCCCACTCGGAGTCCTACTGGGCGCGTTGTCTAACGCCCTACTTCTACCCTAGCTGATGACGCAAGAGACGGCGGAAACGGTGGATGCGACGGGAGCCAAGCTTAGGAGCTTGGGAAAGTGGCTACTTAGCTTTATTTAAGTTTTATTTTGGAAATATAATTTAAGTAGCTTAGCTTGTTGGATTGTAATAATTACTGTTTCTTGCTAGGGTTTGGACTGTACTCTGGACGTTATCATTTGAGATATAATAATGAACATAGGGGTCTTTTAGTAATTTAAGCGCCGTACTTCCTTGCTATCTAAAACTGGTAGGATAGTCTCTATTATAATGTTCCGCATGTAATTATATTCCGCGAGCTTACTTCCTACGCGTGAACCGTTCTCGTGGACTTCGTTCTGCGCACGCGTAGGGTTGGCCAGTTAAGGGCCGGGCTTTAAAAGCTCGGACTTAACTCGCGTCGTGACGTCCGCGCCTGTTGTCACTTTTATTTATAAAAAAAAAAAAATTAGACTCTGATTTCGGTGAAAATGGGGCGGGCGTTACAATTTTATTCTGATAGTTCCCATTTTTAGCCTTATTGAAAAATTAGCCTAATTTATTGATCAACCAACTTTATCATACCCAACTCTGGTTGTGGGGTTTGAGCCTCATTAAAGTATTTGTAACCTATTCTAGAACTCAGAAAAGGTTAGAGATGAAAAATTGGGATGGTACTCTGAAAAATAAGCAACACTAAAAGAAAGGGAAAAAGGAAAGAAAAAGAAAAAAAAAAAAAGGGAACATTCGGACACCAAAAGAAGGATGTGAATAAGAAGAGAAAAATAAATAAAAAGAAATACTTTGAAAAGTGTTGAAAGAAAAATAGAGGAAGAATATCCCATTTCAAATTCATGAAGGCCTCTAACCATTTCTGCCCAAAGTATTGCTTTTAGAGTGTTCCGTCCTTCTTTGATCTGATTCGATCCTAAGCCACGTTTCATCCTATTAGGAAGTCCTATTGATGTTAAGCCAAAAATAGGTTGTTTTATGTGGAGAATAGAGGAGGCAAAATAATGGTATTTCACTCAACGTTCTCAGGAAAGTGGCGTCTATTTATGAGATCATTTATTTTCTTTGATATGTGCCGTCTTTGTTAATACATATGTGAGATATTTTGATTTGAATACATAAACTCTACTCACATATACCTTGAGAGAAAATGAACCCGAACCTCTGAATGTTAATTTTTCTGAAAGATATATCTAGTGGGGCTTGCAGTCAAAGCGCATTTTCCAATGTGGGTACATAACTAGTGATTGTTTGGAAAAAGAAGTATGTCTTATTATTGGCTAAGCACACACTACACTCTGCGTATAAGTCATGTAAAATGAACTTTAGAGTTGTATGATGTTTAGACCCATTGTTTGTGTGTTCTTGCTAAATACGTTGATGTTTGTGGGTATTATCATTATATAAGCCCTCACGAGACTATAACTCGTCCAATAGAGGAAACCTACCGGTTTAAAGGCCTATTGCATATGCTAAATGCAATCGAGAGAACCAACGAAAGTGGTGTAGTTCAGGTTTAGATTAGGTTAGTCTAGGATTTGTGTGCTTTCATTTGCTTTTAGTATTTTTAGGAAGTTTGCACTTGAGGACTAGCAAAATCTAAGTTTGGGGGTATTTATTGAGCACTGAACTATTACATTTTTATCCCTGAGTATTGGACTAGTTAGCCTTGATTTTGTATATATCACATGCATTTAATGTCATTTTCTAGTTTTGTAGATAAAAATGTAACACCCGGATTTTTCAATGCATAATTATATTGGATTTGAGTCTATTTTAATTGTTAAACTTGTTGAATTTAAGGTTTATGGATGGAATGGACTTAGATGGGTAAGAATTGGGTCGATAGCCCAATTATGATCCAATGGATCAAGGATAGAATTCGAGTCGGAAATAATTGGGTATGTGTGATTAAATGGGTCAACTACCCAATTGGGACCCAACGGGTCTCAGATGAGCTAATTAGAAGTAAATGGGTAAGGTTTGTTAATGTAACACCCCGGATTTTCAAGTTATGAATATTTATGGAAATTGTCCATTTAATTTGTAAATTAATGGAGATGGACCTTAGATGGGTAAGGAGTTGGGTCAATTGCCCAATTAAAACCCAACGGAGTATGGATAAGGTTCGCTTGAAATAAATGGGTAAGATTTATTTAATTGAGTCAAGGTTGTTAATTGGGTCAAAAACCCAATTGGGACCCAATGGGTCATGGTTGACTTGGTTGACCACCAAGTGACTTCAAGCTTAATTAAATTGGGGCTGAATTAAGTTGGAAATGGAATCAAATAATAGAGTTGTTTTTAAGTGAGTTAAGTGAGTTGAGTTAAAGAGATGAGTTGAGTGGAAGTTAATGGGACCTTGATCTTAAGTGAGTGGAGTGGGAAGGTGGAGAGATGCATCTCACAAAGATCAACTCAAGGCTACACATTGGAAACATGGGAGTTTCATCTCATGGGATGAAACTCCAAATAGATCATTAATGAGGAGGTGAAAGGTCTTTGGAGGTTACACAAGGCATACACGGTGGAGAGATGGAGGGTTTCCATCTCAAGATGGAAACCCAAGGGTCAAACGGTGGGAGTGTTTCATCTCATCAGATGAAACCTTCAAATGGAACATTAAGGAGCGAGGTGAAGGGGCATGGGAGTTACAAGAGGGCATCACCAAAGGACACTACCTTTGGCCGACCCTCATTGATCAAGGAAAGACTTTAGTTTCAATTCACTCTTTCCCTCTCTCTCTTGGCCGAACCACCCCTCAAAACAAGAACACTTAGAGTATTTTCATCTCACTCTCTCCCTCTCACACAAGACCAACCACTCTCATTGACAAAGGGAGAACACTTAGAGTTTTATCTCAAATCTTCTCTCTTTCTCCTTCTCTCAAACCTATACCTCTTGGCCGAATCACTCCTAGAGATTTTATCAAGATCAATCTCGGCCAAGGATCAAGAAGGAAGGAAGGAAGAAGAGGCTCAGGAAGGAAAGAAGCAAGAAGGAGCGAAAGAAACTGGAGGAGTCGCGGAATTGGTAAGTACTCGATAAGATTGCATAAATAAGAAAAGATGGTCAAGGACATGGTTCGGCCATTGCATGGCTGAACCCTAATCTTGTTATGACTAAGGACCTCTTGAATGAACCATATAAGGATTATGATCATGGATCATGGGTTGGCCTTGCATGGCCGAACCCTAATTGTGATGGATATATGGAAAGGACCTGATGCATGTTTAAGACAAGGTTTATGATCAAGATCATGGTTTGGCCTTTGCATGGCCAAACCCTAGATTTCTATGTATATGAGTCATGAGAGCTAAAAAGGTGTTGGATGAGGTTCGGCCATGATGTATGGCCGAACCCCATCAAAGGATCAATCATGGATTTATGATATATTTTAAGGAAAATAATGGACCATAGGGTTCGGCATGTTGTATGGCTGAACCCCATGGAAAAGTATTAAGGATTTTAAAGGCTCTAAATGGATGTATGTTGGTGAATAACCTTAGACCATGGGTTCGGCCATGGGGTATGGCTGAACCCCATAAAGAATTATTGAATTATGTACATTTATTTAGATCATGGAAATGATGGGGGAATGATGGTAACTTTAATTGATTTTAAACATGGTTAATGATGATCCAAAAGGATGAACCTAAATGTACGGTTAAACCCCCATGGAAGGACTTTGATTATGGACCTAAGAGTGTATATCATTTAAAGGAGAAAATGGGAAATAAGACATCATGGGTTTGGCCATGGTGTATGGCAGAACCCCATGGACCATTTTTTAAAGGGTCATTTAGAGATCTATTTATGATTAAATGAATGAATGCTTATGCTTATGCTAGGCGATGGAAGGATTTGATGATGGGTTTTTATGTTGATGGATCATTTGTGGATCTATGCATGAAATGTTTAGTCATGGATCTATGTTTTTGGACCTACACATAAGGTGATGGAAATAATGGCAAAGAAGTAAATATGGGTAAAATGAAAGATCATGGTTCAGTCATGGTGTATGGCCGAACCGACATGGGGAATGTTCTTGTGGACTTGGGTGGTTATTAATGTTAAATGATTAATCTATAAGTGATTAGATTAATGAAACAAAGATGGCATGATCTTGGACTTAATTTAAAAGATCAAAGGACTAAAAAGAAGGGCACAAAACCAAGGGAGTGAGGTTCGGCCACGTTGTATGGCCGAACCCCACTAAGGCGTATTTTGTGGACTTAGGGTTTTAAAATGATTTACTTAGAAGTGATTGGTTAAATCAAAAGAGGGACCAAAATCAAGTGAGTATGGCCGAACCCCACTAAGACATGTTTATGGACTTAAACATGGTTGGAAATCAAATGGAACATGTGTTTGATTAATTGATATGTAATAAGGTAACGGGATCTCACAAGCGGTGTACGATCGGCTTGACGCGATCGGAGAGCGGGTTCTCGGACGAAAACGCAAGGACACTTTTGTGGTCATTGGTAGGATTCCTACTTCATTGATACCATGGGATATGTATGATGGTGTTAATTCATATTTTGATGAGTTATTTTTATCAAATGTTATGTTTCAAATATGGATTTTTAATGCTATGGTTTGTATTATTATATAGCATGTGGCATTTGCATCTCATGTATGGCATGGGAGGGATGAACTGTAACCGGAGTCCATGCTCCGTCGGGGCGTCCGTAAGGCAACTATGGCGGATACCTTGATGAAGAGTATTCCATCAAGAGGAAGACCTTGATGTGCATTATCCCATCAAGAGATAACCGGAGACCACACTCCGTCGGGGCGTCTGTAAGGCAACTGTGGGGATACCTTGATGATGAGTTTTCCATCAAGAGGATACTATGTGTTTTGGTGATATGGGTGATGGGTGGGACTCATGGCATATGACACCCATGGCATGGCATTGAATCAGCATGATTATGATCTCTATTATCATGCACTGTTTCTGGTTTTATCTGTATGATTGGATCTCTATTATCATACACTATTTTGGATACGATGTTTTACATATACAACATGATGTATTAAATCTGGATTTTTATACTAACCCATGTGTTTGACCCTAATTGGAATACCTACTGGGCGCGTTGTCTAACGCCCTACTTCTACCTTAGATGATGACACAGGAAATGGACAAAGTGAAGGATGTGATCGGAGCCAAGCTTGGAACTTGGATTATTAAGTTCCATTTTGTTTAAGTTACTCATCGATAATGTATTTGAATAATTAGTTCATGGGACTGTAATAACGTAGATATATTTGCTATGGTTTGAATGTTAATTTTGGATATTCCAACTTAAGATAATTATTGGTAAGTGTTGGACTACTTTGCTATCTAAAATGGAATAGAATTATTATTCTATTATATTTTCGCATCTACGATTTATTCCGCATGTTAATTCGAGTATGTGTGAACCGTTTTAGTGGCCTTGGTCCACGCACACGTATGGTTGGCCAGTTAAGGGTCGGGCTTTGGAAGCTCGAACTTAGCTCGCGTTGTGGCGTCCCGCTCTCTCTCACTCTTTTATTCAAAAGAAAAAACATAGACTCTGATTTTCGGCTAGTGAAAAAGGGCGGGGTGTTTCAGTTAATTGTGTCAACTAACCAAATTAAGACCCAACGCATGGGATCCACCTCAAAAAGTGAGGTGGCATGTGAGTGACATGGCCAAGTGGGACCCAAATCCACCTCATCAAGTGAGGTGGCAAGTGGTTAATGTAACATTGTTGAGTTGATTCATAAGTTTACTTGAGTCAAGTGGGAAGTGAGTTAAGTGGAAAATGAGTTCAAATGAATTAAATTAATTGAGTTGAGTTGAATTGAATTAAAGAAATGAGTTAATAAGGAAATGGAGAGTTCCATCTCAAGGGACACAACCCATGGCCCACGTTGGAAGTGAAGTGGTACCTTGGCCAAGCCAAGGGACACTATGGTTGAATGCAACCTTAATGAGGAAAGATGGAGGGGTTTTCATCTCATGGGATGAAACCCAAGGGGGACAATCCAAGGTGTACACGTTGGGAGTGCCAAGGGATGCTTTGGTTTGAGTCAAAGGTCTCCTTGGTTAAGTAAGCCAAGGGACACCTTGAACAAACCAGGAAGTAAATAGGGGAAAGGGAAAGGACTTAGGCTAATTATAAAGGGGTACAACCAAGGGGCACTTCACACCCCTTGGCTGACCCCTCCATTGAGGAATTTCCATCTCATTCTCTTCTCTTCTCTCTCCCACTCTCTCCCACATTTTGTCTTTACACTTAGAGGACCAGCAAAGCATCAAGGAAGGAGAAGGATTAAGGAAGGAATTGAAAGAAGTTGGGGCTGATTTCAAAGAAATACCACCAAGGGACACTTCATACCCTTGGCCGAATTCCACAAGTTGAGACACTTCATACTCTCTTCTCATCTCTCTCTTCCAATTCGTCTCTAGATTTAGAGAAATCATTGAAGAAACAAGGAAGTGAAGGACCAAGGAAGAAATTCAGACATTAAAGAAAAGAAGGAGACGGGAAAAGATATGTTCTAAAGTTTAAGAACAATGTAGGATTAAGATTAGGAGGAATCATGGTTTTGGCCATGGTATGGCCAAACCCATGGGTTCTCTATTTGGTTGGAATATCGAGTAGAATGTTGTTAAGACCATTGAGTTATATATATATATATATATATATATATATATATATATATATATATATATATATATCCATTCAAGGTATAGATGTATGTTGGAAACAAACAACCAAAGGGTTGAATGCAAAATCATGTTATAAGGATACAAGATTGAATGAATCTTAACCTTGGTTAATGAGTAAAGTAAATCCATTTATGAATTATATGGATGATGTTAAAAGTGTTTTAAAAGAATAAGGAAATAAATTCAAGAGGAAGGGTCAAGCCAAACATCAAACAAAAGAGGACTGTCCACGGGTGTGCATTGTCTGATGGACGGGTATTATCGTCCACGGACGGGTTCCTATCGTCCGCGGAACGAGTTTCTACCATTCGCAGAATGGCTGCGGACAGATTGTTGTCTGCGGATGGGTGTGCATTGTTTTATCATCCACGGACGGGTTCTACCGTCCGCAGGACGGGTAATGGACTAGACAGGGTGCTGTCTGCGGATGGGTTGCATGTCTGTAGGACGGGTTCCTATGGTCTGTGGATAGGTTTCTATCGTCCGCAGGACGGGTAATGGACTGGATAGGGTGCTATTTGAGGACGGGTTGCACTGTCTGTAGGACGGGCTTCTGCCATCCGTGGGATGAGTTTCGACTGTCCGCGGATGGGTTTCTATAGTCCGCAGGACGGGTAATGGACTGAACAGAGTGCTGTCTGTGGACGGGTGTGGACTGTCCGCGGGATGGGTTTCGACCTTCCGCGGATGGGTTTCTATCGTCCGCAGGACGGGTTACGTGCGGTGATCTACCGAGTTTAGTCGACTGAATTCTTGATTCAGTCGACTGAATTTTAAAGTGAAATTTTTAATATAATTTTTCCAGATTGTTTAAGATGAGTAAAGGATGATGGGAATTGAATGGGTAATTAAATTAACATATGTGTGTGATGAATTCGTTAAGGTAACGAGATTTCACAAACGGGTGTAAGATCGGCTTTGACGTGATCGGTGATTGATATCTTCACGAAAACAGCAAGGATATCATCTTGGACGTTGGTAGGATTCCTACTTTGTTGACACACTGTGGATTATATACATGTACTGTTTTTATTTCCATATTTGATGATGTACTTTGGGTATCGAATGATTATGCTATTAAAAACTGAGTTTCAATGCTATGATGTACTTTGATATAAATGGCATCATTGCACTCATTACCTCATAAATGGCATGGGAGGGAACACAAGGAAGGAGTCCACGGTCCATTCGGGGTTTCCGATAAACAAATGTGGGGAGGAATCCACACTGATTCCGATTGACATACTGGAAGAGATATATGATGTTTGAATTGTAAGAGGAGTCCACGCTCCATTCGGTGGGACCGATAAGGCATACGTGGGGAGGCATAACAGTGAATACTTTGATGTGACTTGTTCATCAAGAAGATTAATAATGTGATTTGTGATATGGTTGTTGGGTGGGAATTCATTGGCGTATGACACCCATGACATTGCATTAAATTAGCATGATTTTTGTTATGAGTATCATGCGCTGATTTTAGTACTACAAGTTGTTTACAGTTTTGATATTATGTATCTATCGTGATTTTATACTAAACCCTACTTGGAATTCCTACTAGGCGCGTTGACTAACGCCCTACTTCTACCTTTAAATGATGGTACAGGGAATGGAACGGGCAATGGACGTGAAAGAAACCAAGCTTAGGAGCTTGGATAGTTTATGCTTACTTTATTTAAGTTTTATTTTGGACAATGTATTTTGAGATAATTGCATTTTGGGACTGTAATAACTTAGATCTATCTTGCTATGGTTTGATGTTACTTTTGGATTTTTAAGTTCAGTTAATTTAATGGTGATTGACTTCCTTGCTAATTAATGTTATGGATGGTATTTGTATTCATATGATAATTCCGCAAACATTAGTAATGCGTGTGAAATGTTTTAGTGGACTTGTCCACGCACACGTATTGGCGGCCAGTTAAGGGTCGGACTTTGGAAACCCCGGACTTAGCTCCCGTTGTGGCGGTCCATTCTCTCTCACTCTTTATTTTTTTTAAAAAGAAATAGACTCTGATTTTCGAAGAGTGAAAAAGGGCAGGGCGTTACAAAAAATGGAAAGTGTAGGGAAATCATCTCAATTCAGTAGATATTTGCAAGATTAGAGCTTAAAAGTAAAGACCTGGATTTTAATAATTTAATTCATGCCACTTTTAGGTTTTCCATGTAAATTAGTTAATCATGATCCAATTTCTAAGATTAATTAATTATTTTTAGAATTTAAGTAGTGAATTAACTAATAAATTCTATAAGAGAAAAAATGCAATTCAAGTGCCAAAGCTTGAAATTCAAGATCTACTTCATATGGGCCAAGCTAAGTTCCACAAGCCAACACTGGGCAAGGCCACAGACAGTCCATGCGCATTTCATACAGTTGGGCCAGGCCAATGTGTAATTCAAAGGCCCAAGTCTCAAGCTCAAGTTGAAGTTAAGTGGGTCCAAGATCCAAAGTCCAATAGCTCTATGGTCCAAATTCGAATTTCACCTTGTGATCCACAAGCCCATGGCCGAAATCCATAACCTAATCCCTCTATCTTCCATGCACATTTCATCTCCACCTTCCATTCATCATACATTCAATCTTAACCGTTCATCTTCATGCAACTCATCTCCACCCACCATTCCTGAGCTTAAATCTCCACCTTCCATCTCATGCATCAAAATTAGGTCAAACTTAGAGCCACCCATCAAATTCAACCCACACATGCATGACATTAGATCTAGGCCATCCAACATATCCATCATCAAGATTAACCTTAGGATCATAACCATCCATGCATCATCTCATCATCCATCCATCTGCATCATCCATCACTCATTAAAGTCATTAGATCTTAGGACATTTCATCACATCCATCCATTTCATATTAGGTAAAACCCTAGAGCCTCCATGCTAATCCATCTCACAGCATATCTTGCATTAAATCTGGCAATTCATCATACCATCTATCCATCTCCACCTTTAAATCACAACCCTTCATTAGGTACCATATCATTCATATAATTCATTTTTATTAGATCACCTTAGAGCCATTAGATTTAACCCCAATCTAATCTTAGCCATCCACTCATTAAAAACCCTAAGTTAGAACAACTTGGAGTCCAAGTAGCCTTCATGCGCATATGCCTTGTCACCACCCTATCTCTCCACACACTCCACACGATTTTAACACTAAAAAGCCTCCATGTACCTAGACAAAATCTCATCCAAATACACTCCTAAAATCACTCACACACCTCATCATCCCAATCGTCCATCATCACACATGATTTTCACAAATCCACAACACTCCATTCGAATTTCACCTAGGTCAACCCTCCTCATCATCTTCTCATCATCCATCCATTTATTCATCTCATCTCTCAATATCATCCATTCATTGCATTTCATCCCATCAACCCTAGATTGCACAGTAAATTCATCCAATTGACCCAACCCGTTTGTGGGTCCGGAGCTTTACTAGTTTTTTTATATAATCTCCAATCAACTATTATCTTAATTGGGATAGATCTTTAGGATAAACAGTTAAGCCCAGAGAATAAAATGTCACATATGTTCTTCACACGTGGACTCAAATATGTACCATATATCTATCCATATACAACACATACCATACAAACAAATATTTCCATAACATGATCAAGACATCATTATTCATATTAGAGTTGCTAATAGTAGCATAGCGGTCCAATACATGCTTAGAAAGACAATACGTACCACATGCGGTACTTATACAAAATATGGTTTATAAACCAACAGAACAAAATGAATGTATTTCCCAGCCGTGGAAGATACAAATGATAGTACTGACTTTCTCATCCTAAGCCTGCAATGGAGGTTCTTCCTTCTCGAATACAACTCTTGAAATGTGAGGAGTGTGAGCTAAGGGCCCAATGAAGAGAACTTAACATAATACAATAATCAAGATCAGGTTAGCACATGCAGATTAGTCAATAACATTATAATGGTCTACTCATACCATTTATCATACTTGAATTCATAATTAGTCTACTATACCAATTTATCAAGTCACCATCACTACCATACCACTGTCACACCAAAGCATTACACTGGCTATAAATGCATTAAGTCCCGACGCAGTCATAATGCAACATCTTGTAAGAGCATAACGACCCCAATGGTCCGGCCTACTGCCCAGCCTACTGCCAATAATATATGACCTATATGGTCCGGCCTATTGCCAATAATATATGACCTCATTGGTCTATCATAGCCCATCAGCTAAGTGTGTGTGGAGGTAGTATCAACTTCACAGTTTAATCTTTCATCATAATATAATGCATTCTCACATCGGAGCTCATCATCATCAATATCAGAATACTATACATAATAAACATCATTATTATCAATATGAACATCTCATAGCAATATATCAAGTCCAGGCATGTAAGTGGGTTCATTTTTCGTATATAGACTAGTAGACTTCGACTCCCTGACACCGTGTTATGCTTATGTTCTAATAATTAGAACCAATTTTCATCCCTCACATGGAAGCAGTGTCAAGTCTCATATTCTGGCCTATTCAGTCTTTCCCATATTATGTGAAATCCATGAAACCACTTGTTGCACTAGATTTGTAACACCACAATTTCTCAATGAAGTGGAAAATTATGAAAATGCCCCTGAGTTGTTAAATTAATTATTTTGTGATGTCAAATAAGGAAATGGTGGGACCCATTGCTCAAATTAAGGTCATATGAGCACATTATAAATATCAAGTTTGATTGGATGGGTAATGAACATCAATTGGGTCAAAAATGGCTAAATGGGTCAAAGGGCCCAATTGGACCCAATGGGTCAAAATGAATGATTTGACCATTGTGTAAGCTCAAATTAAATGGGGTCAAGCTGAACTGATTGGAAATCAGCTATAGCAAAAATGGGCAGGCTTGAAACACAAGTGAAAACCAATTAAAAATGGCAAAAATCAGCCCATGAATGGGTCATACTGTCAAAACGGGTCAAAGGGCCGATTGGGGACCCAATGGGTCGGGTTGAGTAGGTTGACCACGGATGACCGTGTGGGCCCTCAATTGAACTCAAGTGTGAGTTAATTCAGTTTGAGTTGGAATGATTTGAAGTGAGTTTGATTTAAGAAAAGAGTTGACTCAAATATGGAGCATTAAATGTGATGAGTTGGATGAGTTGGTTTAGAATAAAAATATCATGAGTTAAGTGAGTCAAGAGGAGGTGGAAATGAGTTGTAATCTCACACAACACTTGAATAAACCCATCTCAGCCGTTGAGTGTGAAGAGGTGCTTTGGCAAAGCCAAGGGACACCAAGGTTGGGCGGCGCCCATCCATTGAATGGATGCATTGTTTCATTTCCAATGGGTGCAACGTTTGGCACCAAGGGGTGTCTTGGTTGACACCCAACATCTCTTCGTTTTTGGGAAGAGTAAAGAGGGAGGATGAATGGGAGTTGGGGGCTGAAACTACAAAAGGCAAAGGTTGCCTTTCTAGGCCGTTTTTGTCATTGCAAATCCAAGAATTCCCATCTCTCTCTCCCTCTCTCCAATTCATTTTTCCTGGCTGAAACAGCAGACGTTTTGGCACCAGTAATTCAAGCATAAACCAGCAAAGAATTAAGGAAAGAAAGAAGAAATAAAAGGGAGAAACCAAAGATCAAAGGCAAGAAGAAAGTTTGGAAAATTTGATAAGTATCTATGTGTTATTTTGGTTTAATAACATGGAACAAATGGGGCATGTATTGGGCCAGGGTTATGGCCGAATACACCAAGTTTTTAACCTTGATTTATAGAGGTTTTAAAATGGTAAAGCTGACCATTGGGTTCAGCCACCATGGAGGGCCGAACCCCATGTGAAAGATTGGTTGGTTTTCATGTTTTGAAACATGGAAACCATGGAGTCTTTGTGGACTGTTTTGGAGTTCTATTTGAGATCCAAATGCATGTTTTAAAGAGGGTTAAAAACATGGATCTGAATGACATAAGGACTGAAGTTATCATGGGTCTAAACAGTGGATTAAAATTGATGAATTGGACCATTAGGATCGGCCATCTTGGATGGCCGAATCCCATGAAGTATGATGGTCATTTGGACAAGTTGATGAACTTAGTTGGATGGTTTTGAGAGGTAAAAATGCAGCAATGATATACTGATATTATATGTTAAAATGACACCTAAAACATGTTTGAAAGATGATCAAAACATGGACATAGGGTTCGGCCACTTTGGATGGCCGAACCCCATGAAAATATTAGATGGTTTGGTGAGTTAAAAACCATATAAAGATATGGTGTTCTTATGGCAATTAATGGATTAACATGTTTACTATTTTTGTGAATTTTTATGTGGCTGAACCATGTATAATTCATGGTTGAGTTAGCATGATTAAACCATGAGTAATCATGGTGATCATTGGATCAAGTGAACCCTAGGGTTCGGCTATGAGTATGGCCGAACCCCATGGGGCTATTTTGAAATAAATGGACTGTTTTGGATGGGAGGTTATGGTTGTTTTAATTAAAGAATCATACATGATAAGTTATGGACTATGTGTAAGAAAATAATCAACCATTGATGATGATGGATTGTGGATAAAAATCTATAGGATGTGGTTCGGCCATGTGGCATGGCCCAACCCCATCAATGATTATCTGATAGAATTGGGTTAAGTAATAAATGGGATTAAAGGTGATGAATGAAGAACCCCACATGATGTGGTTGGGTCTTAGATATTAATGAACAAGTAAGTGATAGTATGATATTCTGATTGTTATGGACAAGGTACCGGAAGTTGAACGACAGTGCGAGTCGTGACCGGGTGACGCTAAAGAAAGATCAAATACTGAAGTGAATCTTCAGTAGGTTTCCTACCTACTTGTAACCACAGTTTTATCCTAGTTTTCTTTATGAGACTCTTGTTTATTTTATGTGGTTTCGAATGATATATTATGCATTTACAAATGGCATACAAAGCATTGGCATCTCATGCATGGACATGGGATGATGACTGAGGTTCTACAGTGTTGCAATTATGAGTTACGTCCTCCTTAGGCGATGAGAGTCCCGCCAGGAGGAGTAACATGATGATCATAGTCACATTGGTCTCCTTAGGAAATGAGAGTCCCGCCAGGAGGACTAATAGGTGATATGAATCAACTCAATGATGAAGCGTCTTTCCACAGGTAACGAGGTTTACTGTGGATTACCTTATCTTGTGAGACCCAGATGGAAGTGTATTGTGATTTACCTTGACGGTGCGACGCACGTCAAGTGATGGCTATGAATGTACATGATGGGAGAGACTCATTGCATGTGCATGCTTCATAGCATGGTTTTACCTGTTTTTACTAATCATGTACTATGATATATATGCATGTTTTATATGCTAATCATGTGGTAGCCCTGATTCGGGAACTTACTGGGCGCGTTGATCTAACGCCCTAATTCTATCCTCAGAGGAGAATGCAGGTACAAGGAAAGGGAAAGAGAAGGTCGATGACCGGGAGGGGAGCCAAGCCTAAGCGCGTGAATGTTGAATTGGACTTCTTATTTACTGTCATTTGAATTTATAATTTGTGGACATGTAATAAGTTAATACTTGCTATGGTTTGATTAGACTATTAACTATGGATGGTTGTTTACCTTAATTATCGTGTGAGACTGTTACTTGCTATCTTTTCATATTATTTTCGCAGTTAATCTAGTTCTATTCCGCATGTTGTTGTTAGTTCCATGTGTGATTCATATTCATGGTCTAGTCCATGTACACATGGGTGGCCAGTTAAGGTTCAGACTTGAGTAGTCTGAACTTAACTCGCGTCGTGGCGCCCCCGCTTTCTTTCACTATGTGTTTCTTTCAAAAGAAATTTTCAGACTCTGATTTTCGGAAGGGTGGGAAAGGGCGGGGCGTTACAGTTGGTATTAGAGCGAAAGGGGAAGTTGAATCATCGAAGTAAGATTAAGACGGTTTCATGTCTCACTGACGGATAAGAATCCCAACTGACCGACTTTTCGGAGTCCGCTGACTGGGGGCCGGATTAATTTACTTCGAGTGACTCAGACTGAACAATCAATCTGAGAACGACAATGAAAGATAGCAAAGTAAAGTACAGTCATCATAACTGGACATATCAAACATAGCAAGTAGGATGTACTCCCCTGATATCCCCACACTGAGAAACAAACAACAGGAATGTAGAGATTTCCCCAGAAACAAAAGAACACAAAGAGTGATGATTTGGCAATCTTCCCAAACAAAGTACATGATATTATGCATGATCAACTTCCCCTGAAAACCAAGAGTGGTTTATTTAGAATTGTTGTTGAATATTCTTGTGTTCTACTGATATGATACAGATATGTCGAGTAACGTGGAGTACTCAGAGTGGTACAGCGGAACCCCTAGCAATCCCATAGATTTGGTGTCTGCTTCCAACGACACCAACGTGGAAGCTAACGTGAACTTTCAGAGGGGCCTCCCGAGGAGGAGGAATGGAACTTAGCACCATTGGAGGAGGTGAACCTAGCACCATTACCGGAGTATCTTATGGAAGATATTCCTTGGTTAGTGGGACCTCTTGAGGAAGAAGAAGAGGAACATGCTGTGATACAAGGTATGGCGGTAGTAAGTAGTTCTTATGCATATGCACTATTTGATTCTGGAGCATCACACTCCTTCATAGCTGCATCATTTATTACTGCTACCGGTACATTAGTTCAAAGATTAGCCACAACACTTACTATTGTATCCCCTGTCGGAGATTCGGCATTGGGACTTATATGTACGGCGGTTAACACTGAATTAGCTGGACTCAGATTTGAGTTCAATTATCTGGTGCTTGACATGTCTAAGTATGACATAATATTCGGCATGGATTGGTTGGCTAAGTTTCAAGCCAACATCGACTGTTATCGTCGAAGAGTGACATTTTGGTCACCCGAGGGTAAGCAATACGTAGTTCGTGCAGATAAACAGAGTGGATTACAGGAAGGGTTAAACCACGTGGTATTGAATAATATCATCATAAATAAAGCTCCAGTTACTGAACTTCCGGCAATTGTACAAGAATTTGCGGATGTATTTCCAAAAGAACTCCCTGGTTTATCACCTATGAGGGAGATTAACTTTGAAATCAAGTTGTACCCTGGTACAGCACCAGTGTCATTACCACACTATCAGATGGCACCAGCAGAGATGTCGGAGCTAAAGAAGCAGATTGATGAACTGCTTAGGCTGGGTTGCATCCGGAACTGTACATCATCATGGGGAGCACCAGTGCTGTTCGTAAAGAAGAAGGATGGTTCGCTTCGGATGTGAGTGGACTACCGGAAGCTGAATCAGCTAACAGTCCGGAACAAGAACCCTCTACCCAGGATCGATGATTTATTCGATCAATTGAAGGGTTCTAGTCATTTGTCAAAGACTGATTTGATGTCTGGTTATCATCAAATTCGAGTTAGGGAGGAAGATATAGAAAAGACAGCCTTTCGGACGCGGTATGGACTGTTTGAGTTCATGGTCATGCCATTTGGACTCACAAATGTGCCGGCTATGTTCATGGATTTAATGAACATAATTTTCCGTCCCTATCTGGGTCAATTTGTAATTGTATTCATTGACGATATACTGATATATTCCAAGAGTCAGGAAGAACATGCAGAGCACTTACGGATAGTTTTGAATACTTTGAGGTAGCATAAGCTGTATGCCAAGGCCAGTAAATGTGAATTCTGGCTATCCGAGGTCAATTTCTTGGGACATGTTATATCTGAGGGAGGTATAGCCGTGGATCCGGCTAAGGTGGCAGCAGTGAAAGATTGGAAAGCACCCAAGAATGTAACTGAAATTCGTAGCCTCTTGGGATTGGCTGCTTATTATGGAAGATTTATCATGGAGTTTGCAAAAATAGCATCTCCATTGACTCGACTCACACAGAAAGGAGTCAAGTACGAGTGGACAGATCTATGTAATCAAAGGTTTGAAGAGCTGAAGACAAGACTTACCACTGTCCCTATTTTAGTTTTGCCGGTAAGTGGCAAGTGTTACGAGGTATATTGCAATGCCTCAGGAGAGGGACTGGGTTGTACACTCAGTCAGAGTAATTGTGTGGTGGCGTATGGTTCAAGGCAGTTAAAAATACATGAACGTCTTTACCCCACACATGATTTGGAATTAGCTGCAGTGGTTTTCTCCCTCAAGAGTTGGAGACACTACCTCTACGGCGAGAAATTTGAGGTATTTTCTGATCGTAAGAGCTTAAAATATCTTTTTGATCAGAAGGAGCTCAACCTCAGGCAACGAAGATGGATGGAATATCTGGCAGATTATGAGTTTGCGCTTAGATATCATCTAGGCAAGGCAAACAAGGTAGCGGATGCCCTCAGCCGTATACCACATGCATCCGTGGCATGTTTGATCAGATCGGAATGGGAGATGCTGCACACCATTCGAGAGTTCAATCTTCATATCAACAACTATGGGAGTATGTATAATTTAATCATATGGTCCAATATAGTCACCAAGATTGAACAAGAACAACGTATGGATCCGGAAGTGGAGGTCATATGGGCCAAGATGTCTATTGGCACCATTGTTACCGGAATGGGAATTACGGCCAGGACAAGGTCTTTTATTCTGGGGAAGAACATACATGCCAATGAGTTGCCGGAAGGAGCTACTAATTGAGGCACATCAGTCCAAGCTCTCTATCCATCCGGGCAGCACCAAAATGTACCATGATCTAAAGAGGCATTATTGGTGGCATGGACTAAAAAGGGATGTGGCGGAATTCGTGGCACATTGTCTAACTTGTCAGCAAGTTAAGACTGAACACCAAAAGCCACCAGGGTTACTCAAACCCTTAGCAGTGCCAGAATGGAAATGGGAACACATTTCCATGGACTTTGTATCGGGGTTACCGAGGTCTTCAAAGGGCAATGACGCCATATGGGTCGTAGTCGACCGACTGACCAAGTCCGCACATTTCATTCCTATCAAGATGACAGATTCATCTGAGACGTTGGGTCGGCGGTATATTAAAGAGATCATTCGGCTACATGGCATTCCCCGAATGATAGTATCGGACAGAGATGGCCGTTTTACCGGCAGAGTATGGCAAAGCATGCAGTCAGCCATGGGGATAGACTTATTGACTAGCACCGCTTTCCATCCACAGATTGATGGACAGTCAGAAAGGACAATACAGACTTTGGAAGACATGCTGAGAGCATGTATCTTAGATTTCAAAGGAGGATGGGAGGACCACTTACCACTGGTGGAGTTCTCGTATAATAACAGCTATCAGGCAAGCCTTCAGATGGCTCCATACGAGGCATTATATGGTAGACCGTGTAGGTCGCCGGTATGTTGGACAGAGGCTGGAGAGCCTGCATTGATTGACCGGAACTAGTCGCAGAGACTACCGCACAGATTAAGTTGATACGTCAACACTTATTGACTGCACTGAGTCGGCAAAAGAGCTATGCTGATAAAAGGAGACGGTTTCTGGAATTTGAAGTGGGAGACATGGTATTTTTAAAGGTCTCGCCACAGAAAGGACACATGAGATTTGGCAAGAAAGGAAAACTGTCACCAAGATATGTGGGACCGTTTTCCATCATAAGAAGGATGGGGGATGTAGCTTACCAGTTAGCACTTCCTTCGCAGTTAGCAGCTCTACATGATGTGTTTCATGTGTCAATGCTAAGAAAGTATAATCCGGATCCGTCCCATGTTTTGAATGTTCAGGATATTGAAGTACAAAGCGACGTGATGTACGTCGAGAAGCCGGTCAGGATAGTGGAGACCGAACAAAGGGTGTTGCGAAACAGAGCGATTCAGTTTGTAAAAGTGGTATGGGACCGACATGGTGATGAAGAGGCCACATGGGAACTTGAATCGGAGATGAGAACAGCTCACCCCGAATTATTTGTGTAATTTAATTTGAGAACCCTACTTCACTCAATTTTCGGGACAAAATTTTTAAAAAGAGGGTTATATTGTAACACCCCAATTTCTCAATGAAGTGGAAAATTACGAAAATGCCCCTGAGTTGTTAAATTAATTATTTTGTTATGTCAAATAAGGAAATGGTGGGACCCATTGCTCAAATTAATGTCATATGAGCACATTATAAATATCAAGTTTGATTGGATGGGTAATAAATATCAATTGGGTCAAAAATGGCTAAATGGGTCAAAGGGCCCAATTGGACCCAATGGGTCAAAATGGATGATTTGACCATTGTGTAAGCTCAAATTAAATGGGGTCAAGCTGAACTGATTGGAAATCAGTTATAACAAAAATGGGTAGGCTTGAAACACAAGTGAAAACCAATTAAAAATGGCAAAAATCAGCCCATGAATGGGTCATATTGTCAAAACGGGTCAAAGGGCTGATTGGGGACCCAATGGGTCGGGTTGAGTAGGTTGACCACGGATGACCGTGTAGGCCCTCAATTGAACTCAAGTGTGAGTTAATTCAGCTTGAGTTGGAATGATTTGAAGTGAGTTTGATTTAAGAAAAGAGTTGACTCAAATATGGAGCATTAAATGTGATGAGTTGGATGAGTTGGTTTAGAATAAAAATATCATGAGTTAAGTGAGTCAAGAGGAGGTGGAAATGAGTTGTAATCTCACACAACACTTTATTAAACCCATCTCAGCCGTTGAGTGTGAAGAGGTGCTTTGGCAAAGCCAAGGGACACCAAGGTTGGGCGGTGCCCATCCATTGAATGGATGCATTGTTTCATTTCCAATGGGTGCAACGTTTGGCACCAAGGGGTGTCTTGGCTGACACCCAACATCTCTTCGTTTTTGGGAAGAGTAAAGAGGGAGGATGAATGGGAGTTGGGGGCTGAAACTACAAAAGGCAAAGGTTGCCTTTCTAGGCCGTTTTTGTCATTGCAAATCCAAGAATTCCCATCTCTCTCTCCCTCTCTCCAATTCATTTTTCCCAGCTGAAATAGCAGAGGTTTTGGCACCAGTAATTCAAGCATAAACCAGCAAAGAATCAAGGAAAGAAAGAAGAAATAAAAGGGAGAAACCAAGGATCAAAGGCAAGAAGAAAGTTTGGAAAATTTGGTAAGTATCTATGTGTTATTTTGGTTTAATAACGTGGAACAAATGGGGTATGTATTGGGCCAGGGTTATGGCCGAATACACCAAGTTTTTAACCTTGATTTATAGAGGTTTTAAAATGGTAAAGCTGACCATTGGGTTCAGCCACCATGGAGGGCCGAACCCCATGTGAAAGATTGGTTGGTTTTCACTGTTTTGAAACATGGAAACCATGGAGTCTTTGTGGACTGTTTTGGAGTTCTATTTGAGATCCAAATGCATATTTTAAAGAGGGTTAAAAACATGGATCTGAATGACATAAGGACTGAAGTTATCATGGGTCTAAACAGTGGATTAAAATTGATGAATTGGACCACTAGGATCGGCCATCTTCGATGGCCGAATCCCATGAAGTATGATGGTCATTTGGACAAGTTGATGAACTTAGTTGGATGGTTTTGAGAGGTAAAAATGCAGCAATGATATACTGATATTATATGTTAAAATGACACCTAAAACATGTTTGAAAGAGGACCAAAACATGGACATACGATTCGGCCACTATGGATGGCCGAACCCCATGAAAATATTAGATGGTTTGGTGAGTTAAAAACCATATAAAGATATGGTGTTCTTATGGCAATTAATTGATTAACATGTTTACTGTTTTGGTGAATTTTTATGCGGCTGAACCATGTATAATTCATGGTTGAGTTAGCATGATTAAACCATGAGTAATCATGGTGATCATTGGATCTAGTGAACCCTAGGGTTCAGCTATGAGTATGGCCGAACCCCATGGGGCTGTTTTGAAATAAATGGACTGTTTTGGATGGGAGGTTATGGTTGTTTTAATTAAGGAATCATACATGATAAGTTATGGACTATGTGTAAGAAAATAATCAACCATTGATGATGATGGATTGTTGATAAAAATCTATAGGATGTGGTTCGACCATGTGGCATGGCCCAACCCCATCAATGATTATCTGATAGAATTGGGTTAAGTAATAAATGGGATTAAAGGTGATGAATGAAGAACCCCACATGATGTGGTTGGGTCTTAGATATGAATGAACAATAAGTGATAGTATGATATGTTGATTGTTATGGACAAGGTACCGGAAGTTGAACGACGTGTGAGTCGTGACTGGGTGACGCTAAAGAAAGATCAAATACTGAAGTGAATCTTCAGTAGGTTTCCTACCTACTTGTAACCACAGTTTTATCCTAGTTTTCTTTATGAGACTCTTGTTTATTTTATGTGGTTTCGAATGATATATTATGCATTTACAAATGGCATACAAAGCATTGGCATCTCATGCATGGACATGGGATGATGACTGAGGTTCTACAGTGTTGCAATTATGAGTTACGTCCTCCTTAGGCGATGAGAGTCCCGCCAGGAGGAATAACATGATGATCATAGTCACATTGGTCTCCTTAGGCGCGTTGATCTAACGCCCTAATTCTATCCTCAGAGGAGAATCCAGGTACAAGGAAAGGGAAAGAAAAGGTCGATGATCGGGAGGGGAGCCAAGCCTAAGCGCTTGAATGTTGAACTGGACTTCTTATTTGCTGTCATTTGAATTTATAATTTGTGGACATGTAATAAGTTAATACTTGCTATGGTTTGATTAGACTATTAACTATGGATGGTTGTTTACCTTAATTATCATGTGAGACTGTTACTTGCTATCTTTTCATATTATTTCCGCAGTTAATCTAGTTCTATTCCGCATGTTGTTGTTAGTTCCATGTGTGATTCATATTCATGGTCTAGTCCATGTACACATGGGTGACCAGTTAAGGTTCAGACTTGAGTAGTTTGAACTTAACTCGCGTCGTGGCGCCCCCGCTTTCTTTCACTCTAGTGTTTCTTTCAAAAGAAATTTTCAGACTCTGATTTTCGGAAGGGTGGAAAAAAGCTAGGCGTTTCAAGATTTACACCACCTGATTTACCCATGCTGTATTACTAAATCTCGTCACCGAATAACGTAGGTTATCGCGGGTAGCTATTATACACAAATAGGAATACAATGAATAAATATTCATAAACAAACATAATACACATTCATAAACAGTGCAACACACATTTATAGTATTTCAAATCTTTTTAACTTATTTTCCTGAAAACTTTAAGGGAAATGGTTGAGTCCTCATAGTAGGTTTCTACTCCTTTTTGAGTTATAATAATCAGTTTGTGTTTACTCTTAAGAAACACTTTGCACCTCAGTTTGTGAATATCCTTAAGAAACATTTTGCATCTCATACCATTTATCATCCCTATAATGGAAACTAGCGGGTCATGGTCGAACTAGAGGTTAGTCGGGTAAACCCTAATTGGGTAATCAGTAATTCCCACAGACTTGTTTGATATTTTGACATTGTTGTGTGAACATGATTGAGACCCTAGTTTTATTTAGAACTTCTAAAAATAAAATAAAAACTTTCTAAATTTGGAAGTTGCTAATTTTGGAGAGTTTCTAAATTTGGAATTCGTATTGTTTTGAAACTTGTATTGTTAGATTTTTTAAATATTGAAACTTGTATTTTTTTTTTATTGCGTGATCCTTGAGATATTCGCGTCTAAGTTGTCCAGTTATTTATATAAAAAAAAAATATAAGTTGGTAGAGAAGTTGCAAAATCATGAAGGAAACCATGTTCGAAATATTCGAATCTTGTCGTTTAAGAAATTAACCACTTGAAAATTTAATATCTAGAAAAAAAAACATAACAATTGCAAATAAATATAATACCAAAGTCGAGTGGCCCCCACCTTGGGCATGGGTGGCAAGAGGAAACACTACCTAAATTCGAATTTGGGCTTGAACCCTAGCCACCTCCTTGCTAATTTGAGCTTTTACTAATTTACCCCTCCTAACTAGTGTTTAGGTTAAGGAGGTGAGGAGAACTAAGTTGTAACGCCCGCCCCTTTTCACCCCATAATCAGAGTCTATTTTTTTTTTTTTTTGAAGTAAAGAGTGACAAAGGGCGCGGACGTCACGACACGAGTTAAGTCTGAGCTTCTAAAGCCCGGCCCTTAACTGGCTAACCCTACGTGTGCGCGGAACTAAGTCCACGAGGAACGGTTCACACGTAGACGTAAGCTCGAGGAATATTATACTAAGTGCGGAAATTAGTTAAGCTACTCAAATTACATTTTTCCAAAATAAACTAAGTAAACTAAGTAGCTCGCTTCCCCAAGCTCCTAAGCTTGGCTCCCGTCTCGTCCTTCGTTTCCGCCATCTCCTGTGTCATCAGCTAGGGTAGAAGTAGGGCGTTAGACAACGCGCCCAGTAGGACTCCGAGTAGGGCTAGCACATGGATTAGTGATAACAAAGCATATAGATAATATTATAACAAAAAACCATAAAATGAATCCTATGCCATGGGTGTCTGTGTCATGAGTCCCACCCATCATCCATACCATTATGCTGCCTTATCCCCCTTGAAGAAAAAACCTCGTCAAGATATAAACAATCACAAATCATCCCCCTTGATGGCAAACCTCGTCAAGATATAAACAATCACAAATCATCCCCCTTGATGGCAAAAACCTCGTCAAGATATAAACAATTACAAGTCATCCCCCTTGACGGCAAAAACCTCGTCAAGATATAAACAATCACAAATCATCCCCCTTGACGGCAAGGCCTCGTCAAGGTGTCCCCATGTTTACTTCTCGGTCGCCCCGACGGAGCATGGACTCCGGTTTCTTTATTTTCATCCTTCCCATGCCATATCCCTCCCATGTCATGCATGAGATGTAGATGCCATATGCCATGTAATATATATGATAGCACAAACCATGGCATTTAAAATCCCATCAATAAAACATATAATTTGATTATCAAAAATAGATCAAGCAAAGCATCAATATATACATCATAGCCTTAAAAACCCATCTTAAAACAATCATATGCTTACCAAAATAAATCAAGGACAAAACCCATATATAACACATAATCCATGGCTTACAAAAAGGTAGGAATCCTACCGAATACCGACTAGCGTCCCTTTACGCTTCCGTTCACGAATCCGGTAGCCGATCGCGCACCGATTGCGATGTCCCGATACCTTATTATACATTACCAAATCAGTCCATATTTTTAACCATTTAAGTCCATTAATCATACCTTAGCGGGGTTCGGCCATACACCATGGCCGAACCTCACTAACTAGGTTTGTGGGTCCCATTTAATCCATTAATTATTTTAATTACATGGGTCTAAAACCCAGCCACCCTAGGCTTCATAGAACCACACATAAGGTCATCTGTAAAGTTTTTAAGTCTATGATCATCCCCTATTTGGTTCGGCCATACACCATGGCCGAACCCATGGTTCTTGAATTTGGCCATTATTTACAATTTTGCCACTACTCCTTCCATGGATAAATCATTCACTTCTCCATGTACATTATGGTCCATAATTGATCCATAACTTAGACCCATTAATAATCCATAACTTAGGTCCGTTAATGACCCCTCAACCATGTCATATGATCATTAAAATTAACCATTTAATTAACCTAATCCTTATTCACTTAAACACATACAAAACCCCGTACTTAACCCATAATTGATCCATAATCTTGGATCCATTAACGTTCCATCAACCATGATATGTTCATTAACAAATCAGTCCTTAAGTTCACTTAATTCCCATTAATTTTAAACACATGCATAATACCAATTTTTGCCCTTAAGAGGACCTATAATTGGGTCATGGGTTTGGCCATGCACCATGGCTGAACCCATGATGTCTTTTTCCCATTTTTCTTAGACCTTTTTACATTATTAGGGTCCACCCCAAGTCCCTCCATGAGGGGGTTTACATCATGCATTTAAATCATCAATTTTGATTCATCACTAACTACATTTAAAATCCATTAAAGTTGCCAACATTCCCTCATCATCACTATGGTTCAAATACCTCTAAGTTCACCAATCACTCTCCATCAATTTCCATAATTTACATATCCATTAAAATTATGAATACATTACCATAGGGTTCATCATTCATTGGTGACATTTAAGACCATAAAAACCTTAACCTTCATTTAAAAACCCCTTTCAAAATTTCTACCATTTTTTCATTCAAAACCTTCAAAATCATTGACCCCTTCCATGGTTCCCATTCTTCAAAAGCCCATTGAAATCACTTAGTCACCTTCCATGATTTCCTTCACTAAAGCCCCTTTAAAATTTACAAACCTTTGACCATTTTAAGCCTCCAATTTATTAGTACATTATTCCATATCTTCCATCATTCCAAACCCATTTAAATTTACAACACAACACCCTAGGGTTCGGCCATAGACCATGGCCGAACCCATGGTTCATGTTTCATTCCCATCTATGCCTTTCAAGGCCATACAAACCATTTACCTCTTCCATGAATTTCATCATAAAAACCCCTTTAAAAAAATACCTACATTTAATCCTTAAAATCTTAAAATCCTAAATCATCCTCCATGGCTTCCATTCTTTATAAACCCTAATAAATCAATTAATCACCTACCATGGTTTTGACCTTAAAAACCCCATTCCAATTTACTTAATTACTCACCATGATTCCTTCCAAAAATTCCATACATCCATTGCTTAAATAATTTAATTACATAATGTCCTTAATCCATTTATTTTTCTTAACCCTAATTTACCCATTAGGGTTTTGTCCATTTTTCATCCTTCCATGGGATGGATTTGAGATCCAAGGCCCATAATGTTTTGGCCACCACTAAATCTAAGAAATGGACCCCAAATCTTAAACCCTAAAAAAAATCCAATCTCTTGTCTAGAAATACTTACAATCCGTCGGCTCCTCCAACTTTCTTTGCTCCCTTCGGACTCCTTGGCCTTCTCTTCTCTCCTTCTCCTTGATCTTTGGGTCAAGATGCTTGATCAATGGTATTCTCCAATGTTAGGGTCGGCTAAGATGGAGTGACTTTTGAGAGAGAGGGAGAGGAGGAGAAGATGGAGAGAATTACCCTAAGGTCTTGGTCTTGGAGTGGTGTCTTACGCTTTGAGTTTTTTCTTCTCTTCTTCTAAGTCTGCTTCTTCTTTTCTCCTTAGCTTTCTTCTTCCTTCTTTCCTTGGTGTGGGACGGTGGTGGAGAGCAAGAGAGGAAGAGAGTGAAATGAGAGAATGAGATGAAAACCCATCTTATCCCAAGGCTTGCGTAAGTTACACTTCACCATTAACTTTCCCAACAACCCCAGTGAGATATTTTTTATGCTTTATGGTGGTGGTTGGAATAAACCACCACCAAGCCCAACGTCTTTGGTGTTTGAAATGAGGTGTTTTGGTATTCCAATTTTGACCCCTTTTGACCACCTTTTTGGATTAGTTTAATTATTTAATTAATTAGATAATTAACTTAGGTTAATTAATTTCCACTTAACTTAATTCCATTTGCTTAAATTCCCTTCATGCATACACCCATGGTTGACCAATTCAACCATGGTGGCCGGCCCCACCAATCCTTGGTCCACACTCCACCTCACTTGGTGAGGTGGAGGTGGGTCCCATTTGGCCATGTCACCTTGATCTAATTAAAATTAACTCAGGTGATTTTTCACATTAATTTATTCAATCCCTTCCAACTAATTGGATCTCCATTGGGCCTATGGCCCAATTACATTCCCTCCTATCCATTTACCTTAGAGCTTACATTATCTTGACCCATTGGGTCCCAAATGGGTATTGGGCCCAATTTGACCATCTTTGGCCCAATTGACCATTATTGACCCTTTAAATGAATTTAAATCCAATCCATAGTCCATTGGGCCATACTTGAGCCTTTGTCCATATTTTGATCCATTTGCCATCTACTCCATCAAATTTCCCATTTTCCATCATCAAAATAAATAATAGCCACATTTTTATTGATTTAAGTATTCCGGGCTATTACAATACAATCCTCTTTTAAAATTTTCGTCCCGAAAATTCGAGTGAAGTAGAGGTTCAAAACAACTCATCCAAAGAGCTCCGGATGAGTGGCTCTTATCTCTGATTCAAGTTCCCATGTGGTCTCATCATTGCCATGTCGTTCCCATACCACCTTGACGAACTGAATGGCGCGGTTCTGCAGTACTGATCACTTTGATCGGCTTCTCCACATACGTCACGTCGCTTTGTACATCGACGTCTTGCACATTCAATACATGTGAAGGATCGGGGTTGTACTTCCTCAACATGGACACATGAAACATATCATGTAAACATAATAACTGTGGAGGAAGTGCTAACTGATAGGCCACCTCCCCCACCCTCTCATGTGTCCCTTCCGTGGTGAGACTTTCAAAAACACCAACTCTCCCACCTCAAACTCGAGGAACCTTCTCCTCTTGTTGGCGTAACTCTTCTGACGGCTCTGTGAAGTGAGTAGGTGTTGCCGTATCACCTTGATCTGCGCTGTAGTTTCCGCAACCAACTCCGGTCCAATTAGTGCAGGCTCACCGGCCTCTGTCCAACACACTAGCGATCTACACGGCCTACCATATACGGCCTCAAATGGAGCCATCTGGAGGCTTACCTGGTAACTGTTATTGTATAAGAACTCCACCAGTGACAAGTGATCCTCCCATCTACCCTTGAAGTTCAGCATACATGCTCTGAGCATATCCTCCAATATCTGTATTGTCCTCTCCGACCGCCCATCAGTCTGTGGGTGGAATACTGTGCTGGTCTACACGTCGGTCCCCATAGCCGACCGCATGTTCTGCCATACTCTGCTAGTGTAACACCCCAATTTCTCAATGAAGTGGATAATTACGAAAATGCCCCTGATGTGTTAAATTAATTATTTTGTGATGTTAAGTAAGGAAATGGTGGGGTCCATTGCTAAAATTAAGATCATATCAGCACATTATGATTGTCAATTTTGATTGGATGGGTAATTTCACAATGAAGTGGATAATTATGAAAATGCCCCTGATGTGTTAAATTAATTATTTTGTGATGTTAAGGAAATGGTGGGGCCCATTGCTCAAATTAAGATCATATGAGCATATTATGGATGTCAAGTTTGATTGGATGGGTAATATACATCAATTGGGTCAAAAATGGCTAAATGGGTCAAAAGGCCCAAATGGGACCCAACGGGTCTTACTGGATTATTTGACCGTTGTGTAAACTTAAATTAAATGGGGTTAAGCTGATTTGATTGGAAATAAAGTGGAGTAAAAATGGGTAGGCTTGATCCACATGTAAAAACCAATTACAAATGACCAAAATGCCCATAATTGGGTCATAGAGTCAAAAATGGGTCATGGAGCTAAGGGGGGACCCAACGGGTCAGGTTGACTTTGTTGACAACAGCCGACCGTGTGGGCCCACAAATGAGTTCAATGGTGAGTTAAATCAGGTTAAGTGGAACTGATTTTATTTAATTTGAAGTAAAAATGAGTTGATTCAAATGCATTAAATGATTGTCATTTAGTGAGGTGAGTTGGACATGTGAGTTGGACATGTGAGTTGGACATGTGAGTTAGGTGAGTCAAAGAGGAAGTCAATGGGACTGTAAATCAGTGAGTTTAGAGGGAATAGGAGTAGTTTGGCTCAGTCATAACCACCAAAACAAGTCCCACACGTTGGGGACTTGTTGGGGTGATTTTCATGGTGGGTTTTTAAATGAAACACATGGAAATGGGAGGTGTTGCTTGGGGAGTTGAAAGGCTGCATAGGCAGGTACCAAGGGGTGCATTGGATAGCACCCAAGACCCATCGTTTTTGGTAAATATTGATGAGGGAATGGAGGGGTCTTGGGGGCTGAATTACTAAAGGAATCAAACACCAAGCTTGGCCGTTTTTCACCTTGGAAAGCCAAGAATTTCCATCTCTCTCTCCCTCTCTCCAATTCGTTTTTCCTAGCTGGAACATCAGAGGTGCTTGCACCAGTAGATCAAGCACAAAACAGCAAAAGAAAGGAAGAAATAAAAGGGAGAAACCAAGGACCAAAGGCAAAGAGAAAGATTGGAAGTTTGGTAAGTATTTGTATGTTATTTTGGTTTAATAACATGTTCGTGTATTGGGCCATGGTTATGGCCGAATACACCAAGGTTTTAACCTTGATTAAGAGAGGCTTTAAAATGGTAAAGATGATCATTGGGTTCGGCCACCATAGAGGGCCGAACCCCATGTAAGAGATTGGTTGGTTTTCATGTTTTGAAACATGGAAACCATGGAGTTTTATGGACTGTTTTTAGATGATTTAAAGTGTATGCTTTAAAAAGGTTAAAATATAAATAAGGAAGTTTGATTTAGACCTAGATGAATGATTAAGAAATTCAAAACCAAAGGTCATAAGGGCCGAACCCCATGCAAATGATGGTTTGGTTTTGATGTGTTTGAAACATGGAAACCATAGAGTTTTGGTGGACTGTTTTTAAGTTTTATTTAATATTAAAATGCATGTGTTAGAAAGGGTTAAAAACATGGATTTGAATGACATAAGGACTGAAGGTATCATGGGTTTAAAACAGTGATTTAAAACTGATGAAATGGACCATTTGGATCGGCCATCTTGGATGGCCGAATCCCATGAGGTGTTATGGTTATTTGGACAAAGTGATGAATTTATTGGATGGTTTTGAGAGGTAAAAATGCAGCAATGATGTACTGATTTTTATATGAATAAGTGACACCTAAAACATGTTTGAAAGATCCAAAACATGGACATAGGGTTCGGCCACCTTGGCTGGGCGAACCCCATGTAAGTAGTTGATGATTTTGATGAGTTTAAAACCATACAAAATATGGTGTTTGATGTGTTTTGGTGAAGTTTAATTTACTGTTTTGGTGGATGTTTATGCGCCTGAAACATGTATAATTCATGGTTGAGTTAGCATGATTAAACCATGAATAATCATGGTGATGATTGGATCAAGTGAACCCTAGGGTTCGGCTATGAGTATGGCCGAACCCCATGGGGCTGTTTTGAAATAAATGGGCTGTTTTGGATAGGAGTTTATGGTTGTTTTAATTAAGGAATCATACATGATAAGTTATGGACTATGTGTAAGAAAATAATCAACCATTGATGATGATGGATTATGGATAAAAATCTATAGGATGAGGTTCGGCCATGTGGCATGGCCAAACCCCATCAATGAGTATTTGATAGAATTGGGTTAAGTAATAAATGGGATTAAAGGTGATGAATGAAGAACCCAAATTAAAAAGGTGAGGTTCGGCCAAGTTGTATGGCCGAGCCCCACTAAGTTGGTTTAGATATGGTTAAACTAAAAGGTTAGCCTAAATGGCATAAAAGTAACTATTGATGGAATGATCAATGATGGAAATGATCATAGGGTTGGATGTACGGACACGAACCCCACATAGTATATGTTGGGAAATTGACTAAGTTGGAACTATATGATAAACGTTTGGTTTGATGTTATTTAAATAGGGTATCCAGACTTGCGTATATGGCATACGAGTCGTGATCGGCTGACGATTAAGAGAGCTCAAGTACTGAAGTGAATCTTTAGTAGGTTTCCTACCTACTTGTAACCACATTTACACCTGTTTTCATGAAGGGTTTTATGAGTTATTGACATACTATTACTTACCATGTTTTGAATGATGAATTATGCATTTACAAATGGCATACCAAGCATTGGCATCTCATGCATGGACATGGTATGATGACTGAGGTTCTACAATGTTGCAATTATGAGTTACATCCTCCTTAGGCGATGAGAGTCCCGCCAGGAGGAGTAACATGATGATCATAGTCACGTTGGTCTCCTTAGGCGATGAGAGTCCTGCCAGGAGGACTAATAGGTGATATGAATCAACTCAATGATGAAGAGATGGAAGTGTATTGTGATTTACCTTGACGGTGCGAGGCACGTCAAGTGATGGCTATGAATGTACATGATGGGAGAGACTCATTGCATGTGCATACTTCATAGCATTGTTTTACCTGTTTTTTGATGATCATGTAATATGATATATATGCATGTTTTATATGCTAACATGTGGTAGCCTTGATTCGGGAACCTACAGGGCGTGTTGATCTAACGCCCTAATTCTATCCTCAGAGGAGAATGCAGGTACAAGGAAAGGGAAAGAAAAGGTCGATGACCGGGAGGGGAGCCAAGTCTAAGTGATTGAACGATGAACAAGATTACTTGTTTACTGTCATTTGAATTATATTTTGATGGACATGTAATAAGTTAATACTTGCTATGGTTTGATTAGACTATTAACTATGGATGGTTGTTTATCTTAATTATCATTTGGGACTGTTACTTACTATCTTTTCATATTATTTCCGCAGTTAATCTAGTTTATTCCGCATGTTGTAGTTTGTTCCATGTGTGATTTATTAACATGATCTAGTCCATGTACACATGGGTGGCCAGTTAAGGTTCAGACTTGAGTAGTCTGAACTTAACTCGCGTCGTGACGCCGCCCGCTCTCTTTCGATATTTTATTATTATTATTTAAAAAAAAAATAGACTCTGATTTTTCGGAGAGGGCGGGGCGTTACAGTTCGTATCAGAGTGAAACGGGGCGTTACAGTTGGTATCAGAGCGAAACAGGAAGTTGAATCATCGAAGTAAGATTAAGACGGTTTCATGTCTCACTGACGGATAAGAATCCCAACTGACCGACTCTTCGGAGTCCGCTGACTAGGGGCCGGATTAATTTACTTCGAGTGACTCAGACTGAACAATCAATCTGAGAACGACAATGAAAGATAGCAAAGTAAAGTACAGTCATCATAACTGGATATATCAAACATAGCAAAGTAGGATGGACTCCCCTGAAACTCCCACACTGAAAAAAAACAACAGGAATTTAGGGATTTCCCCAAAAACAAAAGAAAACAAAGAGTGTTGATTTGGCAATCTTCCCAAACAAAGTACATGATATTATGCATGATCAAATTCCCTGTAAACCAATAGTGGTTTATTTAGAATTATTGTTGAATATTCTTATGTTTTAAATGTTGTGGCACAGATATGTCAAGCAACGAGGAATACACTGAATTATGGGATAAAGGGACACTTAGTTGTCCAGTGGATTTGGTATCGACTTCCAACAGTATCAGCATGGAAGTTAATGTGGACCTTCAGGAGGGACCTCCTGAGGAAGATGATATGGACTTAGCACCTGTTCCAGAGGAATTGATGGATGACATTCCTAGGATGGTGGAACCTCTTGAGGAAGAAGAAGAAGAGGATTTAGCTCCTTTTTTGGAGGATCCTATTGCAGGTGTTCCTATTATATTGGAATCGTTTGGGGAGATAGATCCCTATGACACGTGTGAGTTGTGCAATCAAGATGGGCACAACTGTCGGTATTGTCCTCACCCGCTGGGCATTGTCTGCCCGTCCTGTGGACTACATGGGCATGGAGAAGCGAGGACTAATTGTCCTTATATTGGAGGACCTAGATTAATACCTTCACGACATGTGAAGTATTGGGGCACACGGCGATGACGTGTCCTGATAACCGTTTCAAGTTCGCTGATGATGCGAAATCTTCTACGGAAGACTAGGATAGGAAGTAATATGAAGGGTATTAAAAAGAGGGTTATATTGTAAGGGTGCATATTTTTTTTATATATATAGGGTTTTGTTTCACCCTACCCACCTTTGTACAGTGATGAAGTTTGAATTTATATAAAATATGTGATTTTATGATTTTATGAGGATTCATGGCATTTGATGCATATTGTTAATGGAAACTAAGTCTATAATGTTTCCATGAATTAGGAATAAATGGCGCCACAGAAAAAGGTTGTAAAGGATCCGAAGGGAAAAGAAAAAGTTTTACAAATCGGATTAGGTGAGGGGGCATCAAAGAGAAGGACCCGACAAGACAGTAAAAAGAAGGATGAGGTATTAATAATCACACCACAAGGGAAAGTAGTACCTCAACGCAAGAAGGTGGTATATGAGAAGGTGCCATCGGTACATGACAGGGAGCGGTCAATTCATGACGAGGAAAGGTCAGTTCATGAACAATCGCGAGACAAGGAAGAGTCACATCATTCTCGGCGAGAGGAGGAGGATAGTGACCCTACGTATCAACGGGACGAGGAGGAAGAATATGACTCGTCATATCGATGAGAGGAGGAAGAGAACAGCAACTTGACTGTACCCTATGTGCCTCCTGAACTGCACAGCTTGGTGCAAGCTGTAGTAACATCTGTCCTCCAACAACATATGAACGGAGGGGGAAGCACGAGTGAAAATAATGACCGTAATATGGTCAAAGATTTTCAACAACAGTGCCCACCTTACTTCAAGGGCAGAGAAGGGCCTGTCGGAGCTGAGAACTGGTTGGAGAAGATTTCTCACATACTGGCTCTTTTGAATATCAAGAGTCATGCTCACAAAATCCTATTGGGCACGTCACAGCTGATAGATCACGCTGCCAAATGGTGGAAGTAGTGGAGAAACAGCAGGCACTTGTGCCAAGAAGAGAAAGAATTGCTATGACCTGGAAGCAATTCTCAGCGACATTCTTAGAGCGCTATTTCCCGGAGGAAGAGAGGGAACGTCAGATTCAGGCTTTTATGACATTAGTGCAAGGCTCGATGACGGTGGCTGAGTACCACCAAGAGTTTCTCAGCCTGTCAATCTATGCATTTTATGTGGTGGACACGGAATATCGGAGGGCTCGCAAGTTCGAGCGTGGGTTACGGCCAAACATAAGGGCCAGGGTAACCGTGTTCAAAGCAGCCACGCTGGCGGAAGTGGTCAGCAGGGCAACCATTGTGGAACAAGAAATGGCGGAATTTGCAAAAGTGGACAACTGCCGAGCTCCGAGTGGGAGGGGTGCGTACCAACCCAACAAGAGGTTCAGATCGAACTTCAGCAGACCTTCTCCGTCTGTTGGATCTAGTGGAGGCTTTCGCCCCAACCAACCCACTCAATCTGTAGCAGTCACTCAAGCATCTAGAGGAGTGAACACCTGCTTTCACTGTGATCAACTAGGTCACTACAAAAAGGACTGCCCAAAACTCAACAGACTGTCATACTCCAGAGGATCATTTCGTCCGCCAGCTAGATCGGGAAACTCCAGAGGAGGCAGAATGCAAAGTCGGGGTGGTCGAAGGTCTAACCCTGCTGGAGCGGGACGATTATTTACACTAAATTCTCCAGAGGAAGAGGACCATGCCGTAATACACGGTATGGCGGTAGTGAGTAGTTCGTATGCATATGCACTATTTGATTCTGGAGCATCACATTCCTTCATAGCTGCATCATTAATTACTGCTACTGGTACATTAGTTCAAAGATTAGCCACAACACTTACTATTGTATCCCCTGTCGGAGATTCGGCATTGGGACTTATATGTATGGCGATTAACACTGAATTAGCTGGACTCAGATTTGAGTTCAATTATCTAGTGCTGGACATGTCTGAATATGATATTATATTCGGTATGGATTGGTTGGCTAAGTTTCATGCCAACATCGACTGTTATCGTCGAAGAGTGACATTTAAGTCGCCCGAAGGCAAGCAATACGTAGTCCGTGCAGATAAACAAAGTGGATTGCAGGAAGGGTTAAACCACGTGGTATTGAATAATATCACCATAAATAAAGCTCCAGTTACTGAACTTCCAGCAATTGTACAAGAATTTGTGGATGTATTTCCAAAAGAACTCCCTGGTTTATCACCTATGAGGGAGATTAACTTTGAAATCAAGTTGTACCCTGGCACAGCACCAGTGTCATTACCACACTATCAGATGGCACCAGCAGAGATGTCGGAGCTAAAGAAGCAGATTGATGAACTGCTTAGGCTGGGTTGCATCCGGAACAGTACAGCATCATGGGGAGCACCAGTGTTGTTCGTAAAGAAGAAGGAATGGTTCGCTTCAGATGTGCGTGGACTACCGGAAGCTGAATCAGCTAACAGTCCGGAACAAGTACCTAGAATTGATGATTTATTCGATCAATTGAAGGGTTCTAGCCATTTTTCAAAAATTGATTTGATGTCTGGTTATCATCAAATACGGGTTAGGGAGGAAGATACAGAGAAGACCGCCTTCCGGACGCGGTATGGACTATATGAGTTTGTAGTCATGCCATTTGGACTTACAAATGCGCCGGCGGTGTTCATGGATTTGATGAACAGAATCTTCCGTCCCTATTTGGATCAATTTGTGATCGTATTCATTCACGATATTCTGATATATTCCAAGAGTCAGGAAGAACATGCAGAGCACTTACGGATAGTTTTGAATATTTTGAGGTAGAATAAGCTATATGCCAAGGCTAGTAAATGTGAATTCTGGCTATCCGAGGTCAATTTCTTGGGACATGTGATATCTGAGGGAGGTATAGCCGTGGATCCGGCTAAGGTGGCAGCAATGAAATATTGGAAAGCACCCAAGAATGTAACTGAAATTCGTAGCTTCTTGGGATTGGCTGGTTTTTATAGAAGATTTATCATGGATTTTTCCAAAATTGCATCTCCATTGACTCAACTCACTCAAGAAGAGAGTCAAGTACGAGTGGACAGATCTATGTAATCAAAGGTTTGAAGAGCTGAAGACAAGACTTACCACTGCCCCTATTTTAATTTTGCCGGTAAGTGGCAAGTGTTTCGAGGTATATTACGATGCCTCGGGAGAGGGACTGGGTTGTACCCTCAACCAGAGTGATTGTGTGGTGGCGTATGGTTCAAGGCAGTTAAAAATACATGAACGTCTTTACCCGACACATGATTTGGAATTAGCTGCAGTGGTTTTCGCCCTCAAGAGTTGGAGACACTACCTCTACGGCGAGAAATTTGAGATACTTTCTGATCATAAGAGCTTAAAATATCTTTTTGATCAGAAGGAGCTCAACCTCAGGTAGCGAAGATGGATGGAGTATCTGGCAGATTATGAGTTTGCGCTTAGATATCATCCAGGCAAGGCAAACAAGGTAGAGGATGCCCTCAGCCGTATACCACATGCATCCGTGGCATGCTTGATCAGATCGGAATGGGAGATGTTGAATACCATCCGAGAGTTTAAACTCTACTATAACAAATGTAGGACCATATACAATCTGGTTATACAATCCAACATAGTTACCAAGATTGAACAAGAACAACGTATGGACCCGGAAGTGGAGGACATATGGACCAAGATGTCTACTGGCACCATTGTACCGGAATGGGAATTACGGCTAGGACAAGGTCTTGTATTCCGGGGAAGAACATATGTACCAAAGAGTTGCAGGAAAGAGCTATTGATTGAGGCACATCAGTCCAAGCTCTCTATCCATCCGGGCAGCACCAAAATGTACCATGACCTAAAGAGGCATTATTGGTGGCATGGACTAAAAAGGGATGTGGCAGAATTCGTGGCACATTGCCTAACTTGTCAGCAAGTTAAGACTGAACACCAAAAGCCACCAGGGTCACTCAAACCCTTAGCAGTGCCAGAATGGAAATGGGAACACATTTCCATGGACTTTGTATCGGGGTTGCCGAGGTCTTCAAAGGGCAATGACGCCATATGGGTCGTAGTCGACCGGCTGACCAAGTCCGCACATTTCATTCCTATCAAGATGACGGACTCATCTGAGACGTTGGGTCGGCTGTATATTAAAGAGATCATTCGGCTACATGGCATTCCCCGAACGATCGTATCGGACAGAGATGGCCGTTTTACCGGCAGAGTATGGCAAAGCATGCAGTTAGCCATGGGGACAAACTTATTGACTAGCACCGCTTTCCATCCACAGACTGATGGACAGTCTGAAAGGACAATACAAACCTTGGAAGACATGCTGAGAGCATGTACGTTAGATTTCAAAGGAGGATGGGAGGACCACTTACCACTGGTAGAATTCTCCTATAATAATAGCTATCAGGCAAGCCTTCAGATGGCTCCCTACGAGGCATTATATGGTAGACCGTGTAGGTCGCCGGTATGTTGGACAGAGGCTGGAGAGCCTGCATTGATCGGACCGGAACTAGTCGCAGAGACTACCGCACAAATTAAGTTGATACGTCAACACTTATTGATTGCATAGAGTCGGCAGAAGAGTTATGCTGATAAAAGGAGACGGTTTCTGGAATTTGAAGTGGGAGACACGGTATTTTTAAAGGTCTCTCCACAGAAAGGAGACATGAGGTTTGGCAAGAAAGGAAAACTGTTGCCAAGATATGTGGGACCATTTTCCATCACAAGAAGGATGGGAGATGTAGCTTACCAGTTAGCCCTTCCTTCGCAGTTAGCAGCTCTACATAATGTGTTTTATGTGTCAATGCTAAGAAAGTATAATCCGGATCCATCCCATGTTGTGAATGTTCAGGATATTGAAGTACAAAGCGACGTGATGTACATCGAGAAGCCGGTCAGGATAGTGGAGACCAAACAAAGGGTGTTGCGAAACAGAGCGATTCGGTTCGTAAAAGTGGTATGGGACCGTCATGGTGATGAAGAGGCCACATGGGAACTTGAATCGGAGATGAGAACAGCTCACCCCGAATTATTTATGTAATTTATTTTGAGAACCCTACTTCGCTCGATTTTCGGGATGAAAATTTTAAAAAGAGGGTTATATTGTAACACCCCAATTTCTCAATGAAGTAGATAATTACGAAAATGCCCCTGATGTGTTAAATTAATTATTTTGTGATGTTAACTAAGGAAATGGTGGGGCCCATTGCTCAAATTAAGATCATATGAGCACATTATGATTGTCAATTTTGATTGGATGGGTAATTTCTCAATGAAGTGGATAATTACGAAAATGCCCCTGATGTGTTAAATTAATTATTTTGTGATGTTAAGGAAATGGTGGGGACCATTGCTCAAATTAAGATCATATGAGAACATTATGAATGTCAAGTTTGATTGGATGGGTAATATACATCAATTGGGTCAAAAATGGCTAAATGGGTCAAAAGGCCCAAATGGGACCCAACGGGTCTTACTGGATTATTTGACCTTTGTGTGAACTTAAATTAAATGGGGTTAAGCTGATTTCATTGGAAATCAAGTGGAGTAAAAATGAGTAGGCTTGATCCACATGTAAAAACCAATTACAAATGACCAAAATACCCATAATTGGGTCATAGAGTCAAAAACGGGTCAAGGAGCTAAGGGGGGACCCAACGGGTCAGGTTGACTTTGTTGACAATAGCCGACCATGTGGGCCCACAAATGAGTTCAATGGTGAGTTAAATCAGGTTAAGTGGAACTGATTTTATTTAATTTGAATTAAAAATGAGTTGATTCAAATGCATTAAATGATTGTCATTTAGTGAGGTGAGTTGGACATGTGAGTTGGACATGTGAGTTGGGTGAGTCAAAGTGGAAGTCAATGGGACTGTAAATCAGTGAGTTCAGAGAGAATAGGAGTAGTTTGGCTCAGTCATAACCACCAAAACAAGTCCCACACGTTGGGGACTTGTTGGGGTGATTTTCATGGTGGGTTTTTAAATGAAACACATGGAAATGGGAGGTGTTGCTTGGGGAGTTGAAAGGCTGCATAGGCAGGTACCAAGGGGTACATTGGATAGCACCCAAGACCCATCGTTTTTGGTAAAGATTGATGGGGGAATGGAGGGGTCTTGGGGGCTGAATTACTAAAGGAAACAAACACCAAGCTTGGCCGTTTTTCACCTTGGAAAGCCAAGAATTTCCATCTCTCTCTCCCTCTCTCCAATTCGTTTTTCCTAGCTGGAACATCAGAGGTGTTTGCACCAGTAGATCAAGCACAAAACAGCAAAAGAAAGGAAGAAATAAAAGGGAGAAACCAAGGACCAAAGGCAAAGAGAAAGATTGGAAGTTTGGTAAGTATTTGTATGTTATTTTGGTTTAATAACATGGAACAAATGGGGTGTGTATTGGGCCATGGTTATGGCCGAATACACCAATGTTTTAACCTTGATTAAGAGAGGCTTTAAAATGGTAAAGATGATCATTGGGTTCGGCCACCATGGAGGGCCGAACCCCATGTAAGAGATTGGTTGGTTTTCATGTTTTGAAACATGGAAACCATGGAGTTTTATGGACTGTTTTTAGATGATTTAAAATGTATGCTTTAAAAAGGTTAAAATATAAATAAGGAAGTTTGATTTAGACCTAGATGAATGATTAAGAAATTCAAAACCAAAGGTCATAGGGTTCGGCCACCATGGAGGGCCGAACCCCATGCAAATGATGGTTTGGTTTTGATGTGTTTGAAACATGGAAACCATAGAGTTTTGGTGGACTGTTTTTAAGTATTATTTAAGATTCAAATGCATGTTTTAGAAAGGGTTAAAAACATGGATTTGAATGACATAAGGACTGAAGGTATCATGGGTTTAAAACAGTGATTTAAAACTGATGAAATGGACTATTTGGATCGGCCATCTTGGATTGTCGAATCCCATGAGGTGTTATGGTTATTTGGACAAAGTGATGAATTTATTGGATGGTTTTGAGAGGTAAAAATGCAGCAATGATGTACTGATTTTTATATGAATAAGTGACACCTAAAACATGTTTGAAAGACCAAAACATGGACATAGGGTTCGGCCACCTTGGAAGGCCGAACCCCATGTAAGTAGTTGATAATTTTGATGAGTTTAAAACCATACAAAATATGGTGTTTGATGTGTTTTGGTGAAGTTTAATTTACTGTTTTGGTGGATGTTTATGCGGCTGAAACATGTATAATTCATGGTTGAGTTAGCATGATTGAACCATGAATAATCATGGTGATGATTGGATCAAGTGAACCCTAGGGTTCGGCTATGAGTATGGCTGAACCCCATTGGGCTATTTTGAAATAAAGGGGCTGTTTTGGATGGGAGTTTATGGTTGTTTTAATTAAGGAATCATACATGATAAGTTATGGACTATGTGTAAGAAAATAATCAATCATTGATGATGATGGATTATGGATAAAAATCTATAGGATGAGGTTCGGCCATGTGGCATGGCCAAACCCTATCAATGAGTATTTGATAGAATTGGGTTAAGTAATAAATGGGATTAAAGGTGATGAATGAAGAACCCAAATTAAAAAGGTGAGGTTCGGCCAAGTTGTATGGCCGAACCCCACTAAGTTGGTTTAGATATGGTTAAACTAAAAGGTTAGCCTAAATGGCATAAAAGTAATTATTGATGGAATGATCAATGATGGAAATGATCATAGGGTTGGATGTACGGACACGAACCCCACATAGTATATGTTGGGAAATTGACTAAGTTGGAACTACATGATAAACGTTTGGTTTGATGTTATTTAAATAGGGTATCCAGACTTGTATATACAGCGTACGAGTCGTGATCGGCTGACGATTAAGAGAGCTCAAGTATTGAAGTGAATCTTCAGTAGGTTTCCTACCTACTTGTAACCACATTTGCACCTGTTTTCATGAAGGGTTTTATGAGTTATTGACATACTATTACTTACCATGTTTTGAATGATGAATTATGCATTTACAAATGGCATACCAAGTATTGGCATCTCATGCATGGACATGGGATGATGATTGAGGTTTTACAGTGTTGCAATTATGAGTTACGTCCTCCTTAGGTGATGAGAGTCCCACCAGGAGGAGTAACATGATGATCATAGTCACGTTGGTCTCCTTAGGCGATGAGAGTCCCGCCAGGAGGACTAATAGGTGATATGAATCAACTCAATGATGAAGAGATGGAAGTGTATTGTGATTTACCTTGACGGTGCGAGGCACGTCAAGTGATGGCTATGAATGTACATGATGGGAGAGACTCATTGCATGTGCATACTTCATAGCATTGTTTTACCTGTTTTTTTGATGATTATGTAATATGATATGGGAACCTACCGGGCGCGTTGATCTAACGCCCTAATTTTATCCTCAGAGGAGAATGCAGGTATAGGGAAAAGGAAAGAAAAGGTCGATGACCGGGAGTGGAGCCAAGTCTAAGTGCTTGAACGATGAACAAGATTACTTGTTTTCTATCATTTGAATTATATTTTGATGGACATGTAATAAGTTAATACTTGCTATGGTTTGATTAGACTATTAACTATGGATGGTTGTTTAGCTTAATTATCATTTGGGACTGTTACTTGCTATCTTTTCATATTATTTCTACAGTTAATCTAGTTTATTCCGCATGTTGTAGTTTGTTCCATGTGTGATTTATTATCATGGTCTAGTCCATGTACACATGGTTGGCCAGTTAAGGTTCAGACTTGAGTAATCTGAACTTAACTCGCGTCGTGACGCCGCCCGCTCTCTTTCGATGTTTTATTATTATTATTTTTAAAAAAAATTAGCCTCTGATTTCTCGGAGAGGGCGGGGCATTACAGCTAGTGAATCGACCATCTCTGTTGGACACAATAGTCCGGGGTACACCATGTAGTCTAATAATATCTCGGATATACCGTCGACCCAAGGTCTCCGATGAATCGGTCGTCTTGACTGGAAGGAAATGTGCAGACTTGGTCAACCGGTCCACCACGACCCATATTGCGTCGTGGCCTTTGGAAGACCTTGGTAACCCTGTTACAAAGTCCATGGCTACATGCTCCCATTTCCACTCCGGCACAGGTAAGGGTTTGAGTAAACCCGGTGGCTTCTGATGTTCCTCCTTAACCTACTGACAAGTTAGGCAACGGGCCACAAATTCCGCTACATCCTTCTCGAGTCCACGCCACCAATAGTGCCTCTTAAGATCCTGATACATTTTGGTGTTGCCTGGATGGGTAGAGAGCTTGGTTTGGTGTGCCTCAACCAACAACTCCCTTCTGCAGTTCTTAGGCACATACGTCCTGCCTCGGAATACCAGAACCTATCCCGGTCATAATTCCCATTCCGGTACCACCTCGCCTGTAGATATCTTGGTCCATATCTCCTCCATTTCTGGGTCTATTCGATGTTCTCGTTCAATCGTGTCAAGTATCTCTTAATTACATCAACACCACTCATATCAACCTATGAGTTTCATTCTTGCAGAATTTACTCTGCCTCATGTTATCTCTTTTTCTCATGAACCCATTTGCGATCTTATGTAGATTAATGTATTCTATTTCACTTTATCTGCTACCAAGACATTTCCCATACGTATTCATTCAATGCGTTCTTTCGTCTACTCTTTGTGTGAGGTAGTCTTCCAGTACGAGCCTATGCTCAAGTCCTTTGTTGATTCCATTTTAACTAGGTTTCTAGCTTCACTCTCCTGGAACTCCCTCAGCCAACTACAGAGTCAGGTGATCAGTCTCACTCGGCAGTCGCCCATAGCTTCCCATTCAAGTTTCACTAGACTCTTAACCTTTCCCTTAGGTCTATCTCTCAAAAGCAATCATACCTTTATTTGCATATAAGTCACAATGTGACTAACACCTTCTGTTCATAACTTCTATGATACCGAGTACCTCTCACACTAACTTTCCTGTGATACAAGTCGTAATACGACTAAGACCTTTTCCTTATATCATGGGATGTAAATCGAAACTTGTCCTAGAAATTAGAACAGTACGTCATCTATGGGACCAACAGGTACATCATACTACCGACATGTCTACCATGGTACCGATATCTGACCTTAATCCAAACCATCATGGAATCCATCATCCACGGTTATACACATTCATCCTTGGTACCACTCTATCAGTGAGTATCATCTGTCCATGGTTAATAACCTTCCATGAATATAACCCTCCTTCTGGGTATAATCCATTCATGGGCATGACTAATCCATTCGTAAACTGATATGTCTATCATAAGGTTAACGGTCTAACGTACGACCAATATGTCAACCTATGGGACCAAAATTGTAACTATCGGAGAATCGATATACCCACCAATGGTCGTCATCGTCTACCAATAGGGAATACTACCGTAAGTTGCATACTTCCTTAAAAAGTCATTCAAACTTCTATCATAATACAAAGGTTGGTAGGGTTAAAATAAACCCTTCAAATAACAAAATGTACCCACAACCCTTACAAAATAACCCTCTTCGAATGACCTTTCTTACTACTCCCCAGTCTAGTCTTCCTTAGAAGACCCTGCATCATCCTGAAACACAAAGGAACTGCCAGGGCACAACATCAACATGTGACCCAGTACTCCACTTGTCAAACAAGGTATTATCCCTGGTCCTCCAATATAAGGACAGTTAGTCCTTTCTTTCCCGTGTCCATGTAGTCCACAAACTGGGCATACTACAAGAGGGTAGGGGCAGTATGTGCAGTTGTACCCAACCTGGTTGCACAACTCGCACATATAATCGGGTTCTATTTCCCCTACTGACTCTCTTATCATCGGGAAGTCTTCCATATTCTCTTCAGGAAGAGATGCTAAATCCTATTCATCTTCCTCGGGAGGTCCCTCCTGAAAGTCTATGCTAACTTCTATGCTGGAAGCAGACACCAAATCTATGGGACAGCTAGGGGTTCCCTTATTCCATAATTCTGTATACTCCACATCACTTGACATATCTGTATCATAGAATACAAATAGAATACAAAAATCATCAACAACAGTTTCCAATAAAACCAATCTAGGTTTTGGGGGAATTTCTTATGTATAGCACAATGTATTTTGGGGGAAGTTGCCAAATAAGCACACTTGGTTTTCCTTTGTTTCTGGCGGGGGGCGGGGGGGGGGGGGGGGGGGGGGATCTCTAAATTCCTATTGTTTGTTGTTCAAATTGGGGATACCGGGGAAGTACATCCTACTTTGCTATGTTTGATAAATCTACCACTGTTTCATCAATTTGGAGGGAAAACCTAGATGTTTTCTCATTTCTGGGGAAGTAAACCCTATCTTGCTATGTTTGATAATTCCAACTTAGATTGATTGTTCTTCCCTTGCTATCATTCCTTTTTGTCAAATGTTGTTCTTAGATTGAACGCTTCAATTTGAGTCAATCGAAGTAAATTAACGCGGCCCCCGTGCAGTGGACTCCGAAGAGTCAGTCAGTTGGGATTCTTAGCTGTCAGTGAGACATGCAACCGTCTTAACCTTACTTCGAGAGATTCATTCTTCCGATTTCGCTCTGATACCAACTGTAATGCCCACGCTTTTCACTCCATAATCAGAGTCTATTTTTTTTTTTGAAGTAAAGAGTGACAAAGGGCATCGACGTCATGACGCGAGTTAAGTCCGAGCTTCTAAAGTCTGGCCCTTAACTGGCCAACCCTACGTGTTCGCAGAACTAAGTCCACGAGGAACGGTTCACACGTAGACGTAAGCTCGAGGAATATTATACTAAGTGCGGAAACTATAATAGAGTCTAACCTACAATTTTAGATAGCAGGGAAGATACATCATTAAATTACTAAAATACCTCAAAATCACAATGTCTAAAATAAAATCCAAAATATAGTAAGAAATCTAAAATTATTACAATCCGACAAGTTAAGCTACTCAAATTACATTTTTTCCAAAATAAACTAAGTAAACTAAGTAGCTCGCTTCCCCAAGCTCCTAAGCTTGGCTCCCGTCTCGTCCTTCGTTTCCGCCATCTCCTGAATCATCAGCTAGGGTAGAAGTAGGGCGTTAGACAACGCGCCCAGTAGGACTCCGAGTAGGGCTAGCACATGGATTAGTGATAACAAAGCATATAGATAATATTATAACAAAAAACCATAAAATGAATCCTATGCCATGGGTGTCTGTGTCATGAGTCCCACCCATCATCCATACCATTATGCTGCCTTATCCCCCTTGAAGAAAAAACCTCGTCAAGATATAAACAATCACAAATCATCCCCCTTGATGGCAAAACCCCGTCAAGATATAAACAATCACAAATCATCCCCCTTGACGGCAAAAACCTCGTCAAGATATAAACAATTACAAATCATCCCCCTTGACGGCAAAAACCTCGTCAAGATATAAACAATCACAAATCATCCCCCTTGACGGCAAGGCCTCGTCAAGGTGTCCCATGTTTACTTCTCGGTCGCCCCGACGGAGCATGGACTCCGGTTTCTTTATTTTCATCCTTCCCATGCCATATCCCTCCCATGTCATGCATGAGATGTAGATGCCATATGCCATGTAATATATATGATAGCACAAACCATGGCATTTAAAATCCCATCAATAAAACATATAATTTGATTATCAAAAATAGATCAAGCAAAGCATCAATATATACATCATAGCCTTAAAAACCCATCTTAAAACAATCATATGCTTACCAAAATAAATCAAGGACAAAACCCATACATAACACATAATCCATGGCTTACAAAAAGGTAGGAATCCTACCGAATACCGACTAGCGTCCCTTTACGCTTCCGTTCACGAATCCGGTAGCCGATCGCGCACCGATTGCGATGTCCCGATACCTTATTATACATTACCAAATCAGTCCATATTTTTAACCATTTAAGTCCATTAATCATACCTTAGCGGGGTTCGGCCATACACCATGGCCGAACCTCACTAACTAGGTTTGTGGGTCCCATTTAATCCATTAATTATTTTAATTACATGGGTCTAAAACCCAGCCACCCTAGGCTTCATAGAACCACACATAAGGTCATCTGTAAAGTTTTTAAGTCTATGATCATCCCCTATGGGGTTCGGCCATACACCATGGCCGAACCCATGGTTCTTGAATTTGGCCATTATTTACAATTTTGCCACTACTCCTTCCATGGATAAATCATTCACTTCTCCATGTACATTATGGTCCATAATTGATCCATAACTTAGACCCATTAATGATCCATAACTTAGGTCCGTTAATGACCCCTCAACCATGTCATATGATCATTAAAATTAACCATTTAATTAACCTAATCCTTATTCACTTAAACACATACAAAACCCCGTACTTAACCCATAATTGATCCATAATCTTGGATCCATTAACGTTCCATCAACCATGATATGTTCATTAACAAATCAGTCCTTAAGTTCACTTAATTCCCATTAATTTTAAACACATGCATAATACCAATTTTTGCCCTTAAGAGGACCTATAATTGGGTCATGGGTTTGGCCATGCACCATGGCTGAACCCATGATGTCTTTTTCCCATTTTTCTTAGACCTTTTTACATTATTAGGGTCCACCCCAAGTCCCTCCATGAGGGGGTTTACATCATGCATTTAAATCATCAATTTTGATTCATCACTAACTACATTTAAAATCCATTAAAGTTGCCAACATTCCCTCATCATCACTATGGTTCAAATACCTCTAAGTTCACCAATCACTCTCCATCAATTTCCATAATTTACATATCCATTAAAATTATGAATACATTACCATAGGGTTCATCATTCATTGGTGACATTTAAGACCATAAAAACCTTAACCTTCATTTAAAAACCCCTTTCAAAATTTCTACCATTTTTTCATTCAAAACCTTCAAAATCATTGACCCCTTCCATGGTTCCCATTCTTCAAAAGCCCATTGAAATCACTTAGTCACCTTCCATGATTTCCTTCACTAAAGCCCCTTTAAAATTTACAAACCTTTGACCATTTTAAGCCTCCAATTTATTAGTACATTATTCCATATCTTCCATCATTCCAAACCCATTTAAATTTACAACACAACACCCTAGGGTTCGGCCATAGACCATGGCCGAACCCATGGTTCATGTTTCATTCCCATCTATGCCTTTCAAGGCCATACAAACCATTTACCTCTTCCATGAATTTCATCATAAAAACCCCTTTAAAAAAATACCTACATTTAATCCTTAAAATCTTAAAATCCTAAATCATCCTCCATGGCTTCCATTCTTTATAAACCCTAATAAATCAATTAATCACCTACCATGGTTTTGATCTTAAAAACCCCATTCCAATTTACTTAATTACTCACCATGATTCCTTCCAAAAATTCCATACATCCATTGCTTAAATAATTTAATTACATAATGTCCTTAATCCATGTATTTTTCTTAACCCTAATTTACCCATTAGGGTTTTGTCCATTTTTCATCCTTCCATGGGATGGATTTGAGATCCAAGGCCCATAATGTTTTGGCCACCACTAAATCTAAGAAATGTACCCCAAATCTTAAACCCTAAAAAAAATCCAATCTCTTGTCTAGAAATACTTACAATCCGTCGGCTCCTCCAACTTTCTTTGCTCCCTTCGGACTCCTTGGCCTTCTCTTCTCTCCTTCTCCTTGATCTTTGGGTCAAGATGCTTGATCAATGGTATTCTCCAATGTTAGGGTTGGCTAAGATGGAGTGACTTTTGAGAGAGAGGGAGAGAAGGAGAAGATGGAGAGAATTACCCTAAGGTCTTGGTCTTGGAGTGGTGTCTTACGCTTTGAGTTTTTTCTTCTCTTCTTCTAAGTCTGCTTCTTCTTTTCTCCTTAGCTTTCTTCTTCCTTCTTTCCTTGGTGTGGGACGGTGGTGGAGAGCAAGAGAGGAAGAGAGTGAAATGAGAGAATGAGATGAAAACCCATCTTATCCCAAGGCTTGCGTAAGTTACACTTCACCATTAACTTTCCCAACAACCCCATGAGATATTTTTTATGCTTTATGGTGGTGGTTGGAATAAACCACCACCAAGCCCAACGTCTTTGGTGTTTGAAATGAGGTGTTTTGGTATTCCAATTTTGACCCCTTTTGACCACCTTTTTGGATTAGTTTAATTATTTAATTAATTAGATAATTAACTTAGGTTAATTAATTTCCACTTAACTTAATTCCATTTGCTTAAATTCCCTTCATGCATACACCCATGGTTGACCAATTCAACCATGGTGGCCGGCCCCACCAATCCTTGGTCCACACTCCACCTCACTTGGTGAGGTGGAGGTGGGTCCCATTTGGCCATGTCACCTTGATCTAATTAAAATTAACTCAGGTGATTTTTCACATTAATTTATTCAATCCCTTCCAACTAATTGGATCTCCATTGGGCCCACGGCCCAATTACATTCCCTCGTATCCATTTACCTTAGAGCTTACATTATCTTGACCCATTGGGTCCCAAATGGGTATTGGGCCCAATTTGACCATCCTTGGCCCAATTGTCCATCATTGACCCTTTAAATGAATTTACATCCAATCCATAGTCCATTGGGCCATACTTGGGCCTTTGTCCATATTTTGATCCATTTGCCATCTACTCCATCAAATTTCCCAATTTCCATCATCAAAATAAATAATAGCCACATTTTTATTGATTTAAAAATTCCGGGCTATTACATAAGTAAATAGCCATAGTGAAACATTATAAATAAGCCACCAAGGGCCATCCACGAAATTTGACAATTCGTGGAAGCCCTTAGAGCAATTCGTTGGAGCCTCTCTCTTTTCATCTCTTTATTTCTAGGATTTCTCCATTAAAGGTTAGTAAGATATCTTATTGTTTTAATTTCTTTAATTTTTACTGATCTTCTTCAAGTTAGAAAATAAATTGATATGAAGAGAAGAGAATCCTATGAAGATTTTACGTATGCTAAATTCGTGTACATGGTAATTGCCCAACACCATGGAAATCGATCTACATGGGTTAGGGTTTTGATTTCGATGACTAAATATAGATTGTGTTTGGAATTTATTAAACCTCTGATGTGAGATGATTATTTTTAAAATATCCTACACGAATTTAGTGCACTTGAGTCTTTTAAGATCAAGTTTACAGTTGATTACCTTGGTGAACCACGGACATGGCCTTTCTACAAGTCTATTCTGCACATCCTCACAAAAAAATTAATATCAGGAGTTTCCGATGGATTTTTTTGACGAAATTTATTTTGTTGAACTAAAATTTGATAGACATAGTTCTTTCCCAAATTTGGAAGAAAAGTAAGGTGATTTGATGCCTCATATATGATCTGAAACATGGACCAAATTCTGGTTCATACCTAAGGTGCAGTTTCACTGGGTTTAAGTAAATAAATCATAACTTTCACCCCTGATGATGAAACGATTTAAAATTTGTGCCTATTATGATCAGAACGACGAGGCCCATCCACAGTTAAAGTTTGATGAATTTTTAATGAGCTTTGATTCCAGAAACCATGTCTGTAAATCTGACCTAGTTACAGACTGCTGAAAACGGACAATTTTATAGTACTGGATTGTGTAATTTATATGTCGGCCTCTGATCATTGAAAGGGTGAAAATTTTGTGCCTAAACTGAAGCCCATAAAGATATATACCTCCAATAAAATATGATAGGGGGAATCATCGATTTGGAGGGTTGAATATGATCTGTAAGACAGAAACCTCAGATGAGACTGGAAATTGTTGAGCAATGTACCTGTCTGATGATTTCGACCATAACTCTGGTTAGGAACGTCCGCTTGGGACGAATCAAATATTTTCGTAATCCTCTCTCCGATACCTATCCACTGTAAAAATATGAGACCTTACTTTAATTTGAGTTGATACCAGAAAATTCAGTAAAAAAGGTCAAATTTTGCTCTGCTTGACCCTTTTAAGCCTTAAACAATTTGTATTGTATTAGTACCCCTTCGACTTGATTTGTTGGATAGAATCAATGGGGTCTATTTGTTGGAATTCTTGTTTTAAAAAGGAGTTAAATGAAATAAAATTATAATGGCCCAAAACTTGAATCGATGACAATAAATTCGGGGACCTGAAACTTGTCGGAACTTGGATTTGGTGGTGTATCTGAGCTTGATAAATTGAAAAGTTTAGGTGAGGGAACTTAACCTTGTTTAATGAACTACTTTGATTGTGCTTTATTGTTTGAAATTCGACTCGAATGTTTGGATTGTATGTTGAAATGTTAGTATGAGCATCTTGGGGATGCCATGATTGAATATCATGTGTATATTGAATTGATTAACACATGTAATATTTGTTAGTTGTCGAGTGTTCATTGAATTGATTAACACATGTAATATTTGTTAGTCTTCGTGTGTACATGTAATTGATTAACACACATAATATTTTTATTCATCGTGGGTTATTTGAAATTATCTACATATGTTATTTTGTTAATCGTTATTGTGATCATATTGATGGCATACATGACATGACATCCATGCATGAAATATTGTTGATTCGTCATGCACGAGCATCCATGTTTGGGTGGGTGATTTGTATTTTTGATTCTGGTCGTTAACCCTGCCCTCCTTTGGGGACATTCGTTGGGCTCTTGTTTCAATTGCCTTGCACTCCCCTGTGGACATTCGTCGTGCACATTCATTGGGTTATGACCATTTGTGCACATGTGCTATGCATAGATAAGTTGAGCTTGGCATGATTCATTGATTGGTTTCGTTCGTTGAGATGCATGGGTAGGGGATGCATGCATCATAATTGCATCATAAGATGACATGCATTTTTGTAAGATAATGTTTAAATTTATTTGGATTTATTGTTGTATGCTTAGTTGATATTGTTATATGCATAATTCTTGTATGGTTATTTCCTTCACTGGGCATAGAGTCCCTTATGTTTCAGGAAATCCATTGGAAGGAGAAGTCCGTCAGGCAGATCCGTAGGAGGGACTTCACTGGGAGCGTTGGCCTAGCCCACAACCATCCATACAAGGTGGCTAGCATTTTTCACACGAGCAATTTGGCTCTAAACACTTATACACTACACGAGGGTATTCAAACCATTTACACCCAAGTACATTACGTTAAGCCTTTTAATAAAAGCATCAAATTACCTGATCATCGTTATCATCGATATCATGGGCCAATGTACTCCATGTTCAAATACTTGGGGAAAACAATCCTTCTCATCATAGGGAAACTTTCCTCAGAAAATATCTATATATGTCTGGCCTCCTGGACCCGCTCATCATTTCTTCAGGGAACACCATTGAAGGTTTTACCGACCTCTCCCGCGTCCTTCGATTCCATAATCCTTGGCTCAAACTTTTTAGAGTCATAAATCAAATCTGACTCACTTCACGAGGATGCCTCGGTCATCCAAGATCATTTCTAAAAAAAATTAGTGGTCTACCATTACCACTTTTTATAGCCAACTATAGACCTCAACCTCTTGGTCTGGACTAGAAGTTGCATTTCAAACAAATTCTGGTTTACACATGCCCCTCCAGTCTTTCTCCAACGTGGTAACAGTGACGACCTCACCTCACCGATGTCCATCGGGTGGTTACCTGCCAGCGTATCATTGATCGGTCTATCAAACCCCCATCACAGGATCCTCGGCCTAATGGTCTCACTTCCACTTCCTGGGAAGACATGATCATCTACACCTCACAAGGTGGTTCACATACGGTTAAGGGAATTCCAAAGTTTTCCACTCAGGGAGCTTAATCATTTCTTCGCTACCTTTCCAAGTCCAAGCAGATCCAGCACCTCACAACTCGGGGTCCACGTGATTCTAACCCTCATGGGTCCAACTCATGCTGTAATATCACTCTAGTCACTTTGTCTGAGGTACGATCTAAATATTAGTCGCTTAAATCTGGTGGCAAGAGGAGGTCACATCCTCACTCAAAATCTTGCTCTCCCCATTACAATGCAAAACAATCTCATCTTTCAACCATAACATTTAAAAAACATCCCATCAATAAAACATATAACTTGATTACCAAAAATAGATCAAGCAAAGCCTCAATAAACACATCATAGACTTAAAACCCACTTTAAACCAATCATATGCTTACCAGAATAAATCAAGTAAAAACCCCTACATAATACATAATTCGAAACCAATCTTAAAACAAACCATATGATTTCCAAAATAATTCAAAGAAACCATCACTCAATCCATGGCTTACAAAAAGGTTAGAATCCTACCGAATACTGACTAGCGTCCTTTCTCGCTTCCATTCGATAAACCCGGTCGCCGATCGCGCACCGCCTGCGATATCCAATACCTTATTATATACACATAATCAGTCCATATTTTAACTATTTCTAAGCCCATTAATCATTTCCAAGTCCACATGAATAATCGGTCACCATTTAGGTTTTGCGGGTCCCATTTAATCCATTAACCCCTTTAATTCGTGAGTTTAAAACAAACTAGCCATCCTAGGCTTTATTTAGCCATACATAATGCTATTACTTTGAATCCCTAAACCCATGATCATCTCCCATGGAGTTCTTCATTTTAGCCATTATTTACGATTTTGCCACTACCCCTCCCTCCATGGTTAATGACTCATTCGCCCTTGCCCAACTAAGTTCATAGTTGATCATACACTTGGATCCATTCATGACCCATCAACCATGACATAAAAATTATTAAAAATAACCATTTACTTAATCTAATCCCCATTAATAAATCCACATGCATACACTTTAATCTTTGTCCTTAAAAATGACTTATAATTAAATCATCATTCTTAGGCACATTCTTGGGTCCATAATTGACCCATCACCCATATCACCAGATCACTTACATCAGCCATTTAATTTTAACCTAAAGTCCATTTATTTAAACATATACCTACACATTAGTCTTAGGCCAAAATGATCTACCATTGGTTCATTAACAATCAACCCCTTTTAACTTAACCAAATCCCCATTTTCCTTGGTCTTTGATTACACATTAGATTCATCATTAGTCCCTCCATTGAGAGAACCTAAACCCTACATTTGATTCATCATTCCTTAATCACATTTCCATCCCAACAATCAACATTAGGTTCACTTTGTCCATCAATTTGCTTCATTAATTTCCATATCCCTATATCCATTAATTTCATCACTTTACCACCATAGGGTTCGGCCATACACCATGGCCGAACCCATGGTTCATGGTCCACTATTCCATTGGTACCCTTTTAGACCATAAAAAACTCACATTTATTCATGGATTCCATCATAATAAACCTCCTCAAACATTACCTACATTAAATCATTAACCATATCAAAACCCTAAAACATTCTCCATGCTTCCATTTTTACAAAACCTAATAAAATACTCCATCATCTACCATTGTTAAGACCATCAACATCATGCACTTCTCCCATGCATTTCTTCATTTACCATCCCTTTAAAACAATTTACCAACATCTAATCATTAAACCCTAAAACCATAATTCATCCTTCAAAATTTTAACCCTAACACCCCATTAAAATTTCCTCAATTATTTACCATGGGGTTCGGCCTATGGCCTTTGATTCCTTCACCAATCCTCACTTCCAAAAATATTTACATATATCCATTGCTTAATCAATTTAACTACATTACATAATGTCTTCCATTCCTTAAAACCCTAAAAATTTTACACATTAATTACATAACCCTAACATTCCATTAAAAAAGTCCAAAATACCTTCCATAACCTCCATTCCTTAAAACCCTAAAAAAAATCATACATTACCTACCTTTAATCATTAAGCACTTAAAACCCTAAACCATTCTTTTTGAGATCATTAAAATTATCTTCCATCTCCTATGATTCTCTCATTTAAAATCTCTTTACAAAATTCACCACATTCAATTATTTACAACACTAAAAATTATAAACATTCTCCATAGCTTTAAACCTTAAAACCCTACTTAATTCATCAACCCTTTTTCCATGGGGTTCGGTCATACTACATGGCTGAACCCTATGGTCCATTAATCCATTTAAAATCCCCACTTCCATGCTTGATTAATACCTAATTACACAATGCACTCAATCCATTTATTTTTCCTTAACCTAACCCTAACTTACCCATTAGGGTTTTGTCCACTTTCCATCCTTCAAATTGATGGATTTAAAATCCATGGCATAACATCATTTGGCCACCATTAAATTTACAAAATGAATCCCAAATCTTAAACCCTAAAAATCCAAATTTTCTTGTTTAAGAAAATACTTACAATCCGACGCCTCCTCCGACTTTTGCCACTCCCGTTGGCTTCCTTAGCCTCCTTTCTCCTTCCTCTCCTTGTTTGATCGGCTAAGATGCTTGATCAATGGTGACAACCTCCAAACTTGGGTTCAGCCATAGTATGGTTCGTTTGAGAGAGGGAGAGGAGAGAATGGAGATGATGAGGAAAAAGATCCCAAATTTGACCTTAGAGTGGTAAGCCCTTGCTTTAAATCTTTTCTTCTCTTCTTCTCTTCTTCTCTTCTAAATTTTCTTCTTCTCTTCTTGGAGTGTGGGGGACGGCCATGAGAGATGAAAAGAGGGAGAGAGTGAAAGAGCTCGTTGGAGTGGAGAGATGAAAAAAAAAAAACAAGACAAGCCTATCTCCTTTTGATTGGCTAAGATAAAGCTTACCTTTAATTCCTCCCACCCACCCCTAAGATCTTGTACATGCCCTTTGACCCAACCAACACCAAGTCCCGACGTTTTTGGTGTTTGAAGATAGGATTGTTTTGGTCTCCCCTCTTTGACCCCTTTGACCACCTTTATGATTATTTAAACATTTAATTAATTAGATATTAGGTTAATTTAATTCCCATTTACTTAATTCCTTTAAATTCCCTTTATGAAATCCACCCATGGTTGACCAAGTCAACCATGGTAGCCGGCCCCACCAATTCTTGGTCCACCTGCCGCCTCACTTGATGAGGTGGAGGTGGGTCCCACTTGGCCACATCACCTTGGCTTAATTCAAATTAACTTAGGTGATTTAAATCCATTCCATACATTCCAATTGGATCACCACTGGGCCCATGGCCCAATTACATTTTCATCTTACCCATTTACCTTAAAGCTTACATCATCTTGATCCATTGGGTCCCAAATGGGTATTGGGCCCAATTTGACTATCCTTGGCCCATTTGACTATCTTTGACCCTTTAAGTAAACTTAAATCCAATCCATAGTCCATTGGGCCCTAGTTGGGCCTATGTCCATACTTTGATCCATTTACCATCTATTCCATTAGATTTCCAATTTCCACCATTAAAAATAAATAATAACCCATATACTTTGATTTACAAATTTCGGGCCATTACATTAATCATTATTGACCAATTAAATGAATTTCATCCAACCCATGGTCCATTGGACTATACTTGGGCCTTTGCCCAAATTTTTGATTCACTTAACATTTATTCCATTAAAATTCTCAATTTCTATCATTAAAATAAATAATATCCACTTTTATATTAATTTACAAATTCCGGGTCGTTACACCATGGTTCTCCATCTTTTGCATCATTTTGATCCCTTTAAAGTCCTTAATTTCTTTCCATGGGGTTCGGCCATACACCATGGCCGAACCCTATGGTTCCTTATTTTTTTTAAAAATATCATACCAACAAGATTAAGTCCTTTGGTGGTTCTCATACATATATCCATTGAAATCCTTTTAAAATCCATTAAACACAACCAATGTCCTTCCATGGGGTTCGGCCATATAACATGGTCGAACCCTATGGTTCATCATCTTCACCTAAATTACTATATTTATCCCCCAATTTTCTTCCATGGGGTTCGACCATACACCATGGCCGAACCCTATGGTTCCTTATTTTTCTTAAAAATATCATACCACCAAGATTAAGTCCTTTGGTGGTTCTCATGCATATATCCATTGAAATCCTCTTAAAATCCATTAAACACAACCAATGTCCTTCCATGGGGTTCGGCCATACAACATGGTCGAACCCTATGGTTCATCATCTTCCCTTAAATTACTATATTTATCCCCCAACTTTCTTCCATGGGGTTCGGCCATACACCATGGCCGAACCCTATGGTTCCTTATTTTTCTTAAAAATATCATACCACCAAGATTAAGTCCTTTGGTGGTTCTCATGCATATATCCATTGAAATCCTCTTAAAATCCATTAAACACAACCAATGTCCTTCCATGGGGTTCGGCCATACAACATGGTCGAACCCTATGGTTCATCATCTTCCCTTAAATTACTATATTTATCCCCCAACTTTCTTCCATGGGGTTCGGCCATACACCATGGCCGAACCCTATGGTTCTTTATTTTTCTTAAAAATATCATACCACCAAGATTAAGTCCTTTGGTGGTTCTCATACATATATCCATTTAAATCCTTTTAAAATCCATTAAACACAACCAATGTCCTTCCATGGGGTTCGGCCATACAACATGGTCGAACCCTATGGTTCATCATCTTCCCTTAAATTACTATATTTATCCCCTTCGGCCATACACCATGGCCGAACCCTATGGTTCCTTTCCTTAAACAAAATTATCGAAATACTTACCGGTTCCGTGACTCCTCCAGTTTTCCTTCGCTCCGCCTTGTTCTTCCGATCCTTTTCTTCTTTAGCCTCTTTCTACTTGATCTTTCACAAAGCTGGCTGCCCTCTCTTCCTTTGTGTATGCCGTGCGCCCCTTCCCTCTTATTTTGTGTATGCCGTGCGCCCTTGCTGCCTTTTCTTTATAAAACTTCCAATCGGTCCTAATTTAGAAGATGCCGACCCTTCAATTTAGCACCTTCCTATTGCCACTTTTAACCAAGAAAAGGACCCCTTTTTGAAGATACTCCAACCCATTAACGTGGATGTGCATATCTTTATACGCGGCCATGCAACCTCTATTTAATTTTTCTTAGACATCTTCTTTATTTGGATTAGGCAGTGAGATGTCATTGCCTAATTCCAACTTATCCATGCGTGTGTGTCATCTTATGACAATCCTAAAATCTTTCCATCAATACCTTCCATTCCAAGTCTCTTTATGCGCATGACAAGTAATCCTTATCCCTTATTTATAGATATATTGCATTATCATTTTAATTCAGCCCAGTTAATTAGACTTGAACTCACTTGGTGGTCAACCAAGTTAACCATGACCCATTGGGTCCCAATTGAGCATTTTGGCCCAAATAGCAACTTTGACCCAATTAAATGTACCTTACCCATTTACTTTACATTGAACCCTAAACCATAACCGTTGGGTCCTAATTGGGCCATTGACCCAACACCTTACCTATCTAAGGTTCATATCCATTAATTCATAATTAAAATGGCAAATTCCATAAATATTGATAACATGGAATTCCAAAGTGTTACACCATCTGATATCTTTAGGTTGAACAACCTTCATATCAGATGTACTTTGTTGGAGGCAGAAGGTTTCTCATACATATTTGAAAGAGCATCCATAAGACCTTTTGTGGCCATGTCCTTAACTATGTTGAATGGGACATTACGAGACATCGTTAATCGAATAAATCCCAATGTTTGTCTGTCGAGTAGAGTCCAATCTTCGTTCTTCATCATATCTGACTTCGTTCCTAAAAGAAGCTTCATTTTAACTATTGTTTCATGTGTAATACTTGAGAATAACAATTTTCACCAGCTATATATTCAGCTTTTGCAGTAGATAGAGCTATCGAATTTTGTTTTCTACTGGCCCATGAAACTAAGGGATATCCAAGGAAATGGCAAGTCCCACTAGTACTTTTTCTATCAATTTTGCATTCAACAAAGTTAGCATCTGAATAACTGACTAAGTCAAATGAAGTGTTTTGGGGATACCATAATCCTGAGTCTAGAGTCCCACTTAGTTATTTAAAGCTTCATTTTATAGCCATTAAATGGGATTTTTTTGGACAAGACTATTATCTAGCATACATGCATACACTGAACATTATATATGGTCTGCTAGCAGTTAAGCATAGCAAACTACCAATCATGCCACGATAAAGTTTGAGATCAACATGTTTATCATTTTTATCTATGTCAATTTTGATAGATGGATTCATGGGAGTTCCAATAGACTTACAATCACTCATCCCATATTTCTTGAGAAGGTCCTTATTATATTTGGATTGATTTAAAAATGCGCCTTCACAAGATTGTTTAATTTGCAATCCAAGGAAGAATGTGAGTTCACCCATCTTACTCATTTCAAATTCATTTAGCATAATAGAAGCAAATTATTACATAGCTTTCATTTGTAGCACAAAAAATCATGTCATCTACATAAATTTGAACAATAAGCATATCATCATTTTGGGTTTGGGTAACAAGTGTTGTATCATTTTTCCCTCTTGTAAAACCATTTTTCAATAAGAAAGGTGCTTAATCTTTCATATAATGCACGTGGAACTTGTTTTAAACCATATAAATATTTTGATTGTTTAAAAACATGGTTTGGAAATTCATGATTTTCAAAATTGAAAGGTTGTTTGACATAAAATTCTTCTGAAATGTAGTCATTTCAAAATGCATTTTTGACATCCATTTGAAATAGTTTGAAATTTTTGAAAGCGGTATATGCAAGCAACATCCTAATTGCTTCCAATCTAGCTACAGTGCATAGGTTTCATAATAATCTATTCCTTCTTCTTGGTTGTAACCTTGGACTACTAATCTAGCTTTGTTTCTAACAATGATTCTTGATTCATCATTTTTATTTCTAATGACCCACTAGGCTCATGTTCCCAAACTTTGTTCTTTTCAGATTGATTGAGTTCTTTGTGCAAAGCATTGATCCAAAACTCATCATTTTCAGCTTTTTCAAAGTCTATTGGTTCAATTTGGGAAACAAATGCAACATTTCCTGTTTCATCTCTAAGTCTGGATCTTGTAGTGATTATGTTTGATGGTTCACCAATGACTTGCTCTTTTGGGTGATATTGACAAGATTTCAATTTTTAGGAAGATTTTGGTTTTGATCAATTCTAGCAGTTTCTTAATTTCTTCTTGAATATTTTTTTGAGGTGCTTCATCCTTTGATTTGTCATTTATGGGCAACAAAAAAAATGTACATGAATAAGTGAATGATTAACTATGGAAGAGGTAGTGGCATAAAACGTAAATATGGCCAAAATAAGGAACCATGGGTTCGGCCATGGTGTATGGCCGAACCCCATGGGGGGATGTTTGTGGACTTAAGGGCTCTAAGTAATAGTCTTAATTGCTGATTTATGGAGTCTAAGGTTGCTGATTTTTAGACTCACTAATTGGAATATTTAATGGGTTAAGATGGGACCCACAAACCTAGATAGTGAGGTTCGGCCATGGTATATGGCCGAACCCCACTAAGGCATGTATTAGGGACTTAATCATGGATAAAACATGGGTTGATTATTGATATGTAATAAGGTATCGGACATCCCAAGCGGTGCTCGATCGGTGACCGGATTTGTGGACTGAAAACGTAAAGGAACTTTAGTCGGTATTCGGTAGGATTCCAACCTTATTGTAAGCCATGGATTATATGTGTATGGATGTTTCTTAATTTATTTTGTAATTATGTGGTTGTTTTAAGATGGGTTTTAAGGCTATGAATTATATGTTAAGGCTATGAATTATATATTAAGGCTATGAATTATATATATTACATAGCATAATGCATTTACATCTCATGCATGGCATGGACGGGAAAAATAATGAAACCGGAGTCCATGCTCCATCGGGGCGACCGAGAAGCAAGCATGGGGATATCTTGATGTGATTCATCCATCAAGAGGGGTACTATTAGGTACAACCAGGGTTCATTCTCCGTCGGGGCGACCGAGAAGCAAGCATGGGGATTCCTTGACGAGGCTTTGCCATCAAGGGGGATGCCTAGTGTTGATCATATCTTGATGAGGTTTATCCATCAAGAGGGACATGGCACAATGATGGTATGGATGATGGGTGGGACTCATGACATAAGACACCCATGGCATGACATTCATTTTATGGTTTTCATTATATTATTACCTATGTGCTTGTTATCACTAATCCATGTGTTGGCCCTACTCGGAGTCCTACTGGGCGCGTTGTCTAACGCCCTACTTCCACCTTAGCTGATGACGCAGGGGATGGCGGAAACGAAGGACGAGACGGGAGCCAAGCGTAGGAGCTTGGGGAAGCGGGCTAGATAGTTTACTTAAATTTATTTTGGAAATGTAATTTGAGTAACTTATCTCGTTGGACTGTATAATTTATAATTTTTGCTATGGTTTGGACTTTACTTTTGGATGTCATAATTTTGATGTAATTTAGTAATTTAAATGATGTATCTTCCTTGCTATCTAAAATTGGTAGGATAGACTCTATTATAATTCAGCATTAAGTTATAATTCGTCGGGCTTACTTTCTACGTGTGAACCGTTCTCGTGGACTTAGTCTCCACGCACACGTAGGGTTGGCCAGTTAAGGGCCGGGCTTTAGAAGCTCGGACTTAACTCGCGTCGTGACGTCCCGCGCCATTTGTCACTTTTATTTCAAAAAAAAAAAAAATAGACTCTGATTTTCGGTCATTTAAGCATAGTGAAAAGGGGCGGGCATTACATTTCTCCCCACGTGTGTTAATCGGTCCCACCGAATGGAGCGTGGACTCCTTTTACATTTCAAACATCTTACATCTCTCCCCACGTATGTTAATTGGTCCCACATAATGGAGCGTGGACTCCTTTTACATTTCAAATATTATATATCTCTTCCCGTAAGTCAATAGGAATCAGTGTGGATTCCTCCCACGTTTGTTCATAGGATACCCCGAATGGAGCATGGACTCCTCTCATATGTTCCCTCCCATGCCATGCATGAGATTCTAAGTGCAAAGATATCATTCCTTTTCAAATTACAATGTGCCATCAAAACAGTTCATACACATATATATTTCATAAATCAAAGTAATCATCATGTTGGAAAAATATAAAACCATATAAGATCTACATGTTATTCAAATAAGGTAGGAATCCTACCCAAGTCCGATTTACTGTCCTTTTCTTGTTTCGTACGAACGATCGCTAACCGTCACGTGAAAGTGAATCACGCCTCTTTAACTTAGCAATTTAATCATAAGCATATATCAATTTAAAAATCAACTTTTCATTTCAGGCGCATTTACTCATCATATTCCTTAAACCGGTTAAAACCCTCAACGGGGCTCGGCCATACGACATGGCTGAAATGTGTTCATGTCTACCAAGACCCATCAATGGGGTTCGGCCATACAACATGGCCGAACCTCAATCTTTGGCTTTTGACCCCCTTTTTTTAATCCTTATTTTATTTTAAATAATGCGGGTCAACCACCATTCTTTTCATTTATTTCTTAACCCGATAATCCATATTTAATCAATTAACTTTTAAATATTCATGGACTCATAAAATCATTCATGGACTCATAAAATCATGCATGGGGTTCTCGTCCGCCACCCATCCTGCGGATGATAAAAACCCGTCCGCGGATGGTAAAAACTCGTCCTGCGAACGGCAGAAACCCGTCATCAAACATGTAACCCGTCTGCAGCCAATATCACATCCACGTCTGTCACCCGTCCCCGGACAGTCGAAACCCGTCTTGCGGACGATAGAAACTCGTCCAGCAGACAACACCATTTATATGTTTGTTACCCATCCGCGGATGGTCGAAACCCGTCCCGCGGACAATAGAAACCTGTCCGCGGACGGCAGAACCCATCCTACAGACATACCACCCATCTGCAGACAACATACCCTGTTCTGTCTGTTACCCATCCGCAGACGGTCGAAACCCAGTCCCGCAGACAATAGAAACCCGTCTGCGGACGGTGATACCTGTCTGCAGACAGTGCCCGTGATCAGTCCTCATTTGTTTGATTATTTATAAAACTACTTTTCATGAGATTCATTCCTTAATCTTCTCTAAACATGGTCATTATCATCATATCTCATTTAAACGCATTTATTTTACCCTCCAAACAAGGTTAGGGACTTTTCCTTTTTATTCCAAACACTTAGCCATTCCTTGAATGGATTTCAAAGTCCATGGCCTTAGCATAATTTTTTGCCATCTTTTCAATCAAATATGGAACCCATGGTTTCTTAACCTTTTGACCATCCAAATATCTCAAGCAAATATGGACCCCATGGTTTCAGCCATTACATAGCCGAAACCATGGTTCCCTTAGTTTTCTTAATTTTAATACCATGAAACATAAACCTTACCTTTTTTCCGCGTCTCCTTCTTTTCTTTGGTTCTGATCTTTACTCCTCAGTCCTTCACCGATTTCTCCAAGGGTAAGTCGAAAATGGGAGACAGAGAGAGAGAGAGAGAGAGAGAGAGAGAGAGAGAGAGAGAGAGAGAGATGATGCCAATCTCTTTGCATGCTAGGGATGGATTTCGGCCACAAGTGTGGAGTGTCCCTTGAGCTGATATCTTTTATGTGAAAGACCAAACATTTCTTTAGTGCTCTAGGCATAGCAATGGAGAGGAAGAGAGGTAGAGAAGAGAAGAAAATCTCTAAGTTTCTTAGAGGTGCAACCGGCCAAGGAGTGTAGGTTGAGAGAGGGAGAGAGATAGATGGAAAATATATTGTTTCCAAGAGAGGGGATCGGCCAAAGGGTGGACTATACCCCTTAGTGATCAGCCCTTCATCCTCCCAACCACCCTCATTAGTTTTTGGTCTTTCCCATATGTCCCTTGATTAACCAAGGAGGCACATGGCTTAAGCTTCCCCCCTCCCAACGTGTATGTGTAGGGTTTCCTCTCCCATGAGATGGAAACCCTCCATCTCCCCTTGACTCACTTGAGATGGAAGTCCCCCCAACTTCCATCTTGACTCACTCAAGTCTCCTCCACTTCCATGCAACTCGGCTCAACTCACTTATCTCAACTCAGCTCTAACTCACTTTAACTCACTTAATTTACTTGAACTCATTTACCACTTAACTCAAGTGATTTTAATTTCCAACCCAACATAATTTAACTCACCCCTTGAGCTCACCCATGGTTGGCCAAGTCAACCATGGTTAGCCGACCATGCATATCACTTTCATCCACTTGCCACCTCACTTGATGAGGTGGATTTGGGTCCCACTTGACCATGTCACTCACATGCCACCTCACTTGATGAGGTGGATCCCATGCCTTAGGTCTTAATTGGGTACATGACCCAATTAAATTAATCCTTTACCCATTTACTTTCCAAAACCCATTCACCTTGACCCATTGGGTCCCAATTGGGTAATTGACCCAATTAATTGCATTTACCCAATTACTTGCAATCAAAACCCTATCATGATCCATTGGATCATAATTGGGACATTGACCCAATTCTTACCCATCTAAAATCCATTGCATCCATAAATCTTAAATTCAACCAATTTAATAATTTAAATAGACAAAATCCAATATATTAGTGCATTGAAAAGTCCTAGATGTTACAATATTACTCTCTTTTGAAATTTTCGTCCCGAAAATCGAGCGATGTAGGGTTTCAAACAACTCATACAAAAAGCTCAGGATGAGCTGCTCTCATTTCTGATTCAAGTTCCCAGGTGGCTTCCTCATTACCATGTCGATCCCATACGACCTTGACGAACTGAATTGCTCAGTTCCATAACACCGTTTGTTCTGTCTCCACCACTCTGACAGGCTTTTCGACGTAAGTCACGTCGCTTTGTACCTCTATGTCTTGTACATTCAGTACGTGCGAGGGTTCAGGATTGTACTTCCTCAACGTACACACATGGAATACGTTGTGTAGTGATGATAACTGCGGAGGAAGTATCAATTGATAAGCCACTTCCCCCACCCTCTTTTGGATTGGAAACGGTCCCACAAATCTAGGCGACAGTTTCCCTTTCTTCCCAAATCGCATGTGTCCCTTTCGTGGCGAGACTTTCAAGAATACTAAGTCTCCCACTTCAAACTCAAGGAACCTCATTCTCTTGTCAGTGTAGCTCTTCTGACGACTCTGTACAGTGAGTAGATGTTGTCGTATCAACTTAATCTATTTTGTGGTCTTTGCAACTAGCTCGGGTTCAATAAGTGCAGGCTCATTGGCCTCTGTCCAACACACTGGTGATCTACAGGGTCTACCATACAACGCCTCGAATGGAGCCATCTGAAGGTTTGCCTGGTAACTGTTGTTGTAAGAGAACTCAACCAGTGGTAAATGATCCTCCCATCCACCTTTGAAGTCTAACATACATGCTCTCAGCATGTCCTCCAACGTCTGTATTGTTCTCTCTGAATGTCCATAAGTCTGTGGATGGAACGCTGTGCTAATCAATAAATTCGTCCCCATAACTGACTGGATGCTCTGCCACACCCTGCCAGTGAATCGACCATCTCTGTCGGACACAATAGTCCTGGGGATACCATGTAGCCTGATGATATCCTTGATGTATCGTCATCCCAAAGTCTTAGATGAATTTGTCATCTTGATTGGAAGAAAGTGTGTAGACTTGGTCAGTCGGTCTACTACAACCCATATTGCATTGTTGCCTTTTGATGACCTTGGTAACCCTGTCAGAAAATCCATGGAAATATGTTCCCATTTCCATTCAGGCACTGGTAAGGGTTTGAGTAATCCAGGTGGCTTCTGATGTTCAGTCTTGACCTGCTGACAAGTGAGGCAGTGAGCAACAAACTCTGCGACATCTCCTTTAAGTCCATGCCACCAATAGTGTCTCTTCAAATCATGATACATCTTAGTGCTACTCGGATGAATAGAGAGTACAAATTGAACTCTCGAATGGTATGCAACACTTCCCATTCCTTCATAATCAAACTGGCCACTGTTGCATGTGACATACGACTGAGGGCATCCGCCACTTTGTTTGCCTTGCCAGGATGATATCGAAGCGTAAACTCATAATCTTGCAGATATTCCATCCATCTACGCTGCCTCATGTTGAGTTCCTTCTGATCAAATAGGTACGTCAAACTTTTGTGATCTGAAAATACCTCAAACTTCTCGCCATAGAGATAGTGTCTCCAGCTTTTGAGAACGAAGACCACTGCGGCTAATTCCAGATCATGTGTGGGATAGTGACGTTCATAAATTTTTCAACTGCTTAGAATCATAAGCCACTATGTGTTGACTTTGAGTAAGAGAACACCCAAGTCCTTCTCCTGAATCATCACAATATACTTCATAACCCTTGCCTCTTTCCAGTAAAATCAAAATAGGAACAGTCGTAAGCCTCTCCTTCAGGTCTTCGAACCTTCGGTTGCATACAACATACCATTCAAATTTAACTCCTTTCTGAGTGAGTCAGGTAAGTGTAGCTACAATCTTGGAGAAGTCCATAATAAACGATAATAGCCAGCCAATCCCAAAAAACTGCGGATTTCGGTCACATTCCTTGGAGCTTTCCAGTCTCTAACTGCTGCCACTTTAGTCGGGTCCATGGCTATTCCTTCCGCTGATATGACATGCCCTAAGAACTTAACCTCAGATAGCCAGAATTCACACTTGCTTGCTTTGGCATACAACTGATTCTTCTTCAGGGTGTCCAAGACTATCCTTAGATGTTCAGCATGCTTCTCACGACTTTTAGAATAAATCAGGATGTCGTCAATGAAAACAATTAAAAACTTGTCCAGGTAAGGACGAAAGATCTTGTTCATCAAATCCATGAACACAGCTGGTGCATTGGTGAGTCCAAACGGCATGATTACATACTCATATAGTCCATACCGAATTTTGAAAGTCGTCTTCTTTATGTCTTCATCCCTGACACGAATTTGATGGTAGCCTGACATCAGATCAATCTTGGAGAAATGACTGGAACCCTTGAGCTGATCGAATAGATCATCAATTCTGGGTAGAGGGTACTTGTTTTCGACTGTCAGCTGATTCAACTTCCGATAATCTACACACATCCGAAGTGTACCATCCTTCTTCTTCACAAATAATACCGGTGCTCCCCAAGATTGTGTGCTGTTCTGGATGCATCCTAGTCTGAACAGTTCATCAATTTACTTCTTTAACTCCGACATCTCAGCTGGGGCCATTCGTTAATGCGGCAATGATACTGGAGCAGTACCAGGATACAACTAGATTTCAAAATCAATCTCCCTCTTTGGAGGCAAACCAAGGAGTTCTGTCTGAAATACCTCTGCGTTGTAATAGCCCGAATTTTTTAATCAATATATATGTGGCAATTATTTGTTTTAATAATGAAAAAAATGGGAATTTTGATGTCATGAATATTAAATGGATCATAATTTGGATAAAGGCCCAAGTGTGGTCCAATGGACTATGGATTTGATGAGATCCATTAAGGGGATCAATGATAGTCAAAGTGGGCCCGATAACCATGTGGGACCCAACGGATCAAATTAATTCAAACTCCAAGGTAAATGGTAAGGAAATAAATTTAATTGGGCCATGGGCCCAATGTTTACCCAATAAACCATCAATTGGAATTAATACATTTAATTGGTCAATGGTAAGTAATTGGGTCAAAGATAGCCAATTGGGTCAAAGGGCCATATGGGACCCAATGGACCAAGAAATTGGTGGGGCCGTCCCCCATGGTTGACTTGGTCAACCATGGGTGGATACATGAAAGATTTGAAGGGAATTAAATAGTAATTAAATTATAAAATTAAAGGGGCTAAGTTAGGTAATTAATTAAATAATGGAGTGAATCACATAGGAGAAAGGGGGGGTGAGTCAAAATGGTTTCCATCTGAGTTGACTCACCCAACTCATTGGAATGAGTTGTGACTCAAACTCATCCCCAACCACCTCCACTAAAGGAGACAAAGGCCCCTAAAATTGGGGGCATGCAAGCCCATACCTCCCTCCATGCTTGGTAGGTGGAGGGAGTCAAACCAATCATCACAACCCACTCTCTCTCACTCTCTTCCTCTCCTCTCCAAACCGTCCTCCCTCTTGCAAGACCAAGAAATACACTAAGGAGAAAAGAAGAGAAAGAGAGTTAGAAGAAAGGGAAGAAGAAGCTAAGTGTTGGCCGATCACTCCTAAGACCCAAGACTTGAGATATTTCCCCATTTCCTTCTCCGTTTTTCCCTCTCAAAACTGCTACACCTTGGCCGAACCAAACCTTGGTGACCTTACTTTGACCAAGCTCACTATTGCCGAGTATCAAGGAGGAAGAAGAAGGAGAAAGGGAAGGAACAAGAGGAGCAAGAGACAACCGGGAAAACCAAGGATTGTAAGTATTTCCAAACATGCCGTTATGGCTCTTTTAAGAGAATCGCGAAGGAAGGAAGTGCAAAAATATGCAATGGAGAAGAGTGACAAACAGTCAGTCGACTGAATCTGTGATTCAGTCGACTGAACTGACAATAAACGAATTAGAAACGAGTTTCTGGGAGTTTCAGCCGACTGAATAAGGTATTCAGTCGACTGAACTAAGGATGATACACTACAGAAGGAGTTTCTGGAGGTTTCAGCCGACTGAATCATGGATTCAGTCGACTGAACATAAACGTCTCGGAGAAGAAAGAAGATTATGGAAGTTTCAACCGACTGAATGTGTGATTCAGTCGACTGAATGAATACTTATTGAACACGTAAGTGGTTAGTGATATTTCAGCCGACTGAATCTATGATTCAGTCGACTAAAAAGAAACTGGTAAAACGAATAGATAACCTGAGGCAAAGTCAGCTGACTGAATCTATGATTCAGTCGACTGAAAGAGTAGGGACCATGTTTCAGCCGACTGAATGTATATTTCAGTCGACTGAAACTGAACTGACAAGAACAGACAGACAATCTGATTAAAAGTCAGCCGACTGAACCTGTGTTTCAGTCGACTGAACTCCTGATTCAGTCGACTGAACTCCTAATTCAGTCGACTGAATTGAAGGGTACGATTTTGAGTATTTTAAGTGATCGTTATTAAGCCGGTAGAAGAAATGGAAAATTATGTTAAATTAAAGGGACTGATTTTAATGATCCTATGACATTATTGGTAAGTCATTAATGGATCCGGACGTGTAGATCAGTTATGGATGAATTATATATGCATTGAAATTAATGGAAAAAGAGGCCAAGATAAGGGCTGATTATGGTAATCTTATAATGTGGTTAAAGATCATTAATGAACATAGGTCTATGATCAGTTAGAGACTTAATCGTGGATAAGATATAGACTAACTTGGGAAATGTATAATAAGGTATTGGCACATCACAACGGTATGCGAACGGCTACCGGAACTGTCAAACGAGAACGAAAAAGGACGTTATCAGTATTTGGTAGGATTCCTACCTTTTTGTAAGCGATGGATATGTGATGATGTTTTAAATTATTTTGACTTGGCTTATTATGGATTTATGATTATAATTTATGATTTATGGGACTTGCACTATGATGGGTTTTAACTTACGAATTACATGATGGTATCATGGATTATATTTCAATATTATGCATCATATGGCTATGTATGGTATATCAAAAATTATGGTTTATCTATATCTACTACATAGCATAATGCACTACATCTCATGCATGGCATGGGCGGAAAAAAATAAACAAACCGGAGTCCATGCTCCGTCGGGGTGACCGAGAACAGACATGGGGACATTGACATGGTATCACCGGAGTCCATGCTCTGTCGGGGCGACCGAGAACAGACATGGGGACATTGATATGGTATCACCGGAGTCCATGCTCCGTCGGGGCGACCGAGAAGCAAGCATGCGGATATCTTGACGAGGATTTGCCGTCAAGGGGGATATGATATTTCATGATGATGTAGATGATGGGTGGGACACATGGCATAAGCACCCTTGGCATAGCATTCATCAACATGCTTATTTTGTTATATGTTATTTTATCAGTATGTGTACTATCACTAATCCATGTGCTAGCCCTACTCGGAGTCCTACTGGGCTCGTTGACTAACGCCCTACTTCCACCCTAGCAGGTGATACAGGAGACGGAGGAAACAGTGGACGTGACGGGAGTCAGGCTTAGGGGCGTGGAGACGCGGCTATTTTGTTTATCAAGTTATATTTTGGAAAATGTTGTAACTCAAGTAACATAGCTTGTTGAATTGTAATAACTTTGGATTTATTACTATGGTCTGGATTAAACTCTATATGTTAACATTTTGAGATATAATCATGAACATGGGGGTATTTTGGTAATTTAATGTTGTATTTTCCTTCTATCTAAAAATGGCATGATAGTATCTATTATAACGTTCCGCATGTAACTATGTTCCGTGAGCTTACTTCCTACGCGTGAACCGTACTCGTGGACTTTGTTCCGCGCATGCGTGGGGTTGGCCAGTTAAGGGCTGGGCTTTAGAAGCTCGGGCTTAACTCGCGTCGTGACGTCCGCGCCGTTGTCACTTTGATCTATGTCAAAAAAAAAATAGACTCTGAAATATGGTGAAAATGGGGGGCATTACATGCGTAGTCTTTCAATATCGCAGGTAGTTCAGCCATTGGTGCCTTGTCTAATCTGATGTTGTTCAGTACTAGACGATTCATTTCCTCGTGCAGTCTTCTGGTAGTTGGTATGCTTTGTCTGTCGGCATGTACCACATATTGTTTCCCCTCAGGTGACCAGAATATCACCCTGCGGAGATGGTAGTCAATGCTGGCCTGGAAGTTAGCCAACCAATCCATGCCAAAAATGATATCGTACTCTGTCATATCGAGTACCAGATAATTGAATTCAAATCTGAACCCAGCAAGTTCAGTGTTTACCGATGTGTAAATCAGTCCCAGTGATGTGTCTCCAATAGGGGATACAATTGTGAGTGCAATGGACAATTATTGTACTAGGGTACTAGTAGCAGATATGAAAGCAGCAGATACAAAGGAGTGGGATGCTCCTAAATCAAATAATGCACAAGCATAGGAACTACCAACTACTCACATACCTTGAATCATTGAGTGATCCACCGTCTCTAGAGGAGGAGCCAAAGTATACAGATCCAGATCCTGTCGGAATAGGTGCCCGTCCTGTCTGGTTATATGCTCTAGATGCTTGTGAATGAGTTGGTCGAGCTGGAGGACGGAATGAACCCCTGGAGTGAAAAGGTTTACTGTTCTGCTGACACTCCCTCTTGAAATGGCTCTGCTAGCCACACTGGAAACATGTGTTAAGATTGCGCGGAACCTGAGAGACGGATACTGATGTGGAGGGCTGATTTGGACGAAAACCTCCAGTTGACCCAGCAGAAAGTGAGGGTCTCCCAAAGTTGGGTCTAATATCTTATTCGGGCAGAAAGCACTTCCCCCGCTTTGACCTCGGCGGTTGTCCACAAACCGAACTGTCTCTATCAGCTCTTGCTCAGCTATGGTAGCTCGACTGACCACTTCCGCCAATGTAGGTGACTTGAAAATAGTCACTTTGACCCTGATGCTTGGTCGAAGGCCTCGCTCAAACTTACGAGCCCTCCTGTATTTGGTGTCCACCATGTATAAAGCATAGCATGACAGACGGAGAAACTCTTGATGATACTCCGCCACAGTTGTAACAGCCCGCCCTTTTCACTCTAATAATCAGAGTTTATTTTTTATTTTTTTAAATATAATAAACAAGTGATCGGGGCAGGATGTCACAACGCGAGTTAAGTTCGGATTTCTATAATCCGACCCTTAACTGGCCAAGCCCATGTGCGTATGAACTAATGTCCATAAGAATTGATCACACATGCTCCAAATACAACTAGTGGAATATACTTAGTCTTAATCTAACCGAGGTTATAACAGATCCTATGACTACTCAATTTATAACTTAAGATAGCAAAGTACATGATTTATTCTCCAAAATTACTAAATAACCTTAGTCTACCATTCATTCCAAACCATCCAAATAAACCAAACCATTGTAGCTACTAAGCTACATTATTACATGCCAACACCACTAATTATCAAATTACATTGTCCAAATAACTTAAATAAAAAGTCCATAAACAGTCCATTCAAATCCATTCCAAATTACCAAGCTCCTATGCCTGGTTTTCTTCTCGATCCTCATTCTTCCCCTTTCCTGTGTCATCCACTAAGGATAGAGATAGGGCGTTAGATCAACGCGCCAAGTAGTGTTTCCGACTAGGGCTACCACAAGGTTAGTAACAAAACATGCAAATAATAGAATAACACATGTTCATCAAAATCACATAAAACAATGCTATGTATGAGATGCATATGTAATGAGTCCCACCCATCACAAATGTACATAGCTTCCTCTTGACGGGATTCTCATCTTCAAGGTACCCCACAATAGTCTTTCGGACGCCCCGATGGAGTGTGGCCTCCGGATTCCTCTTGATGGGATTCTCATCATCAAGGTACCCCACAGTGGTCTTTCGGACGCCCCGACGGAGTGTGGCCTCCAGATACAACACCATCATCCCATGCCATGCATGAGATGTCTATGCAAACATGCCATTTGTAAATATAACTTTACAATCCAACAATTTATCAAAATTAACATAAAACGGTAAATATCATATGTGGTTACAAAAAGGTAGGAAACCTACATAATGATCACTTAGGTTGACCTTTCTTTTAAACCGTCACTCGTTCACAACTCGTACACCGTTCAAGCAAGTCCCGTGGCCCTATTTATATAACAGCAAATCAAACATTTATCCATATGATTCCAACTTAGTCTAAGTCCCAAAAATCCACTTTGTGGGGTTCGGCCATACCCCATGGCCGAACCTCACCCACTTTAAACTTTGGTCTCTCTTTTATTTAGCCAAATAACCTAATCCTCCAAATATGCCTTGGTAGGGTTCGGCCATACATCATGGCTGAACCTTATCACTTTGGTTTCGGCCCATATATCCAATCATATAATCATTTTATCTTTGATCATTTCATCCATAATTACCATTATACCATTGAGACTAACCTTTTCCTTAAACATCAATAACCATAACTAAACCACCTTGGTGGGTTCGTGTATCACCATCTTTATTTGATCCTTTAAATCATTCTTTCTCACATCTTTAATCACATAATTAGCTACACACTAAGGCCACCAATGACCATTAGTGGGGTTCAGCCATACTAATAAACTCTGATTATTAAGCGTGAAAAGGGAGGGTTGTTACAACAGTCATGGTGCCCTAAACCAAAGATATGAATGCTTGTGTCTGGCGTTCCTTCTCCTCTTCTAAAAAATAGTGATCTAGGAACATTCCATGAGTCCTTTCCCCTGTTGGAATCTGTGCCCATTGTCGTTCAATCACTTCCCACCACTTGTCGGCATCATCGATCAATTGTGAGGTAGCCAACAGTATTCTATCTTCATTACGGGTGATCTTCAGTAATGTCAAAATCTTGGTGATATTTCTTAGCCAATTTTCCACTCCTGCAGGTCCTTCTTTCCCTTTGAAATGAGGGGGACACTGCTGTTGGAAGTCTCTGACCATGCTTCGATCCTGTGCCTCATTAGTGGTCGCACATCCATTGCTGTTCATATGTTGCTGTAGAACGGAAGTGACCACAGCTTGTACTAAGTTCTGCAGCTCGGGAGGTACCATAGGAATATTCACGTTGTTCTGCTCCTCTTCCTGGTGTGGTTGCTGCACCTCTTCCTCCACATTCGGGTGTTGTCGAGTTCTTCTTCTTCTCGGAGGCATTTTCCTAAGTCATTGAAACATCGTTTGACTTAGCTTTCTCATAAAGGTTTGTGTTTACATAGTTTGGGGAATTGCCAAATCAGCATCTTGTATTTCTTGGTTTTTGGGGAACTTTCCTATGTATCAAGTATTGTTTCTCAATTTGGGGAAATCCTGATGTTTCTTGTTTCGGGGAAATATTTCCTACTTTGCTATGTTTGATAAATCCATTTTTATAGTGATTGTCCTTTCCTTGCTGTTATTCCTTTTTCGTCAAGTGTTGCTCTCAGATTGAATACTTCAGTCTCAATCTCAACAAAATAAATTTATCAAGCCCCCGTGCAGTGGACTCCGAAGAGTAGGTCAGTTGGGATTCTTATATTGTCAGTGAGACATGATAACGTATTGATCTTACTTTGAAAGATTCACACTTCCGGTTTCACTCCGATACCAACAGTAATGCCCTGCCCTTTTTCACTAGCTGAAAATCAGAGTCTATTTTTTTTTTTAAATAAAGAGTGAGAAAGAGCAAGGACCACGATGCGAGCTAAGTTCAAGCTTCCGAAGCCCGATCCTTAACTGGCCAACGATACGTGTACGTGGACCGAGTCCACTAAAACTAGTTCACATGCATTAAAGTTATACTTGCGGAATAAACACATTGTGGAATTATCAAATGATTAGAATTACTATCCCTATCCGTTAATTAGCATGGAAGTCAATCACCATATAATAAACTGAACTTAATTATCCAAATGTAACATCAAACCATAGCAAAATAATATCTAACTTATTACAGTCCCAAAATGCAATTATCTCAAATTACGTTGTCCAAAATAAAACTTAAATAAAATAAGCATAAATTATCCAAGCTCCTAAGCTTGGCTTCTTTCACGTCCATCGCCCGTTCTGTTCCCTGTACCATCATCTAAAGTAGAAGTAGGGCATTAGTCAACACGCCCAGTAGGAGTTCCAAGTAGGGTCATACATGGGATTAGTATAAAATCAATATAGAAAAACATATCATACTTACAAAACCTTTTGTAGTATTAAAACAGTGCATGATACTCATATCAAATCATGCCAATGTAATGCCATGTCATGGATCATATGCCAATGATCTCCCACCCACTTCCTTTTTAAACATCATATATTTCTCCTCACGTGTGTTAATCGGTCCCACCGAATGGAGCATGGATTCCTTTTACATTTCAAACATCATACATCTCTCCCCACGTATGTTAATCGGTCCCACCGAATGGAGCGTGGACTCCTTTTACATTTCAAACATCTTATATCTCTTCCTGTAAGTCAATCGGAATCAGTGTGGATTCCTCCCACATTTGTTTATCGGATACCCCGAAACTCCTCTCATATGTTCCCTCCCATGCCATGCATGAGATGCTAAGTGCAAAGATGTCATTCCTTTTCAAATTACAATGTGCCATCAAAATAGTTTATACACATATATTTCATAATTCAAAGTAATCATCATGTTGGAAAAATATAAAACCATATAAGATCCACATGTTATTTCAATAAGGTAGGAATCCTACCCAAGTCCGATTTACTGTCCTTTTCTTGTTTTGCACGAACGATCGATAACCGTCACATGAAAGCGAATCACGCCTCTTTACCTTAGCAATTTAATCATAAACATATATCAATTTAAAAATCAACTTTTCATTTCAGTCGCATTTACACAACATATTCCTTAAATCATGCATGGGGTTCCCGTTCGCCACCCATCCTGCGGAAGAAAAAAACCCGTCCGCGAATCTTAAAATTCCGTCCTGCGGACGGCAGAAACCCATCCGCAGCCAATATCACATTCATGTCTGTCACTCGTCCGCGGACGGTCGAAACCCGTCCCGCGGACGATAGAAACCCGTCCGCGGACGGTGATACCCCTCCAGTAGACAACGTCATTTTTTTGTTTGTTACCCGTCCGCAAACGGTCGAAACCCGTCCCACGAAAGATAAAAACCCATCCGTGGACAGCAGAACCCATCCTACAGACATACCACCCGTCCGCAGACAACATACCTTGTTCTGTCTGTTACCCGTCCACGGACGGTCGAAACCCATCCTGCAGACGATAGAAACCCGTCCGCGGACGGTGATACCTGTCAGCAGACAGTGTCATCCGTGATCAGTCCTCAATTGTTTGATTATTTATAAAACTACTCTTCATGAGATTCATTCCTTAATCTTGTCTAAACATAGTCATTATCATCATATCTCATTTAAACATGTTTATCTTACCCTCCAAACAAGGTTAGGGTCTTTTCCTTTTTTATTCCAAACACTTAACCATTCCTTGAATGGATTTCAAAGTCCATGGCCTTAGCATAATTTTTGCCATCTTTTCAATCAAATATGGAACCCATGGTTTCTCAACCTTTTGACCATCCAAATATCTCAATCAAATATGGACCCCATGGTTTCGGCCATTACAGTAGCCGAAACCATGGTTCCCTTAGTTTTCTTAATTTTAATACCATGAAAAATAAACCTTACCTTCTTTCCGCGTCTCCTTCGTTTCTTTAGTTCTGATCTTTACTCGTCAGTCCTTCTCCTTCCTTGTTCCTTCACCGATTTCTCCAAGTGTAAGCCGAAAATGGGAGAGAGAGAGAGAGAGCGAGAGAGAGAGAGAGATGATGCCAATCTCTTTGCATGCTAGGGATGGATTTTGGCCACAAGTGTGGAGTGTCCCTTGAGTTGATATCTTTTATGTGAAAGACCAAACCTTTCCTTAGTGCTCTAGGAATAGCAATGGAAAGGAAGAGAGATAGAGAAGGGAAAAAAATCTCTAAGTTTCTTAGAGGTGCAATCGGCCAAGGAGTGTAGGTTGATAGAGGGAGAAAGAGAGATGGAAAATATCTTCTTTCCAAGAGAGGGATCGGCCAAAGGGGTGGAGTATACCCCTTAGTAATGGGCCCTTCATCCTCCCAACCACCCTCATTAGATTTTGGTCTTTCCCATGTCCCTTGATTAATGAAGGAGACACATGGCTTAAGCTTCCCCCCCTCCCAACGTGTATATCTAGGGTTTCCTCTCCCATGAGATGGAAGCCCTCCATCTCCCCTTGACTCACTTGAGATGGAAGTCTCCCCAACTTCCATCTTGACTCACTCAAGTCTCCTCCACTTCCATGCAACTCGGCTCAACTCACTTATCTCTACTCAACTCTAACTCACATTAACTCACTTAATTTACTTGAACTCATTTGCCACTTAACTCAAGTGATTTTAATTTCCAACCCAACATAATTTAACTCACCCCTTGAGCTACCCATCGTTGACCAAGTCAACCATGGTTAGCCGACCATGCATATCACTTTCATCCACTTGCCACCTCACTTGATGAGGTGGATTTGGGTCCCACTTGACCATGTCAGTCACATGCCACCTCATACACATGCCACCTCACTTGATGAGGTGGATCCCATGCCTTAGATTTTAATTAGGTACATGACCCAATTAAATTAATCCTTTACCCATTTACTTTCCAAAACCCATTCACCTTGACCCATTGGGTCCCAATTGGGTAATTGACCCAATTAATTACATTTACCCAATTACTTGCAATCAAAACCCTATCCATGATCCATTGGATCATAATTGGGCCATTGACCCAATTCTTACCCATCTAAAATCCATTCCACCCATAAATCTTAAATTCAACCAATTTAATAATTTAAATAGACAAAATCCAATATATTAGTGCATTGAAAAATCCTGGATGTTACAGCTGAGTCTAAATCTGGACCTTGATGAATCGGGTTCAACTGTTCTCCTCCTCATTTCTCGGCGCAGTTCACCAGGTCTGGCCCAGTTCGTCCCAGCTTTTGGGGATCGATTCAGTTTTGTACCTAGCCCATTCCAACCCATGGCCCCGCCTGAACCAGTTTCGGGCCCGACCTAGTTTTGGGCTCTATTTCGTGCCCAACTCCATTTTGGCCCTAGTTTTCAGTTTCTGGCCCAGCCCATTTTTGAGCTCGTTTGCAGCCTAGATTTGTTTTGTCCCGTTTTAACCCATTTACTCATCATTGTGTTCTCATTTCAGCAGATCGAGCCCCCATCAACGCAGCGGACCCGTTTTTTTGTAGTTAATTTCAAAAGGCACACAAGTGAAAGAAATATTACACTTTTAGCATACGCATTTTTGCATACATCTATATTTAACTATGTGAACAACACCGAGTACGCATACCTATTTAGCCACTCGGCAAAGGAACTATTTTGATGATTATGTGGCAAGGGGACCACTCCTTGTACCCATGTCCAGAAATTGCATAATCATGACGATTGGATGTGACAATGTTTAGTATATACATGTTCAACTGCTTGGATGTGATTGATTAACAACATGATGGAGTTGTGATATGCTAATATGTGATAGATAATGATGTACATGTCTAATTATAATCTGTTGTTATATTATCAATAACATGTCAAAGATTAACTGTACATGCATGTAACTGGTGTATGTGGAACGCCGGTGGGGCATAGAGATTAGACTACACCAAGATCTAGAGACTCCCCCTAGCTTGTCGGATAACTAGGGTTGTAATATTATGCGGGACCACACAGTGGACACGTGGTTGAGTTGTGGACTACCCGGTGGTTGGACATGGGTGAGGACTACCCGGTGGTTGGACATGGGTAAGTGTACTCTCTAGCATGGATTAGACAGTTAGGTTTATCTCGTGTCCCTCAGAGATGCCTATGAGAGGGGCGTGGTCCGGTTGAGTGGGCGTGGTGCCCAGGAGTCCCAGGAGGGACAGGTTGAGAGGTAGTTAGGATGGCCTCAGGGGAGTTATTGGATTGATTATTGGTTCACCCAAGGTAGTATCAAAGGACGCTATAGTCACGGTACCCGAGTGCATGGTTATTAGCACGGTGGAAGATAGCTCCCGTTGCTACTTTCACGGTGGAGTACAGCTCCCGTGGTTATTAACACCGTGGATGATAGCTCCCGTGGTTACTTGCATGGTGAAGGATAGCTGGACAGATTTTTCAGGGTTGTGTTTTATCCATCGGTGGTTTGCACCTTAAATTTCATCTGCGAATCATGGATATGTCAGAGTTGATGTTATCCTCGGGATGGACTGCTTGTACTCCTACCAGATCATCATTGACTTTTGCTACTGCCTCGACTTGCCGAGTCCCTAATTTGTCAATTCCATGCCCTAATTTGAAAACTCAAAGTGATTAGAAGATTGAATATTAAAGTCCAAGTTTCCAAGCTCATCATTGTATGGCAATCACACAAGTATTAAAGAGGATTAAAGAGGGTGTACTCTTGAGCTACTATAAAAATTAGAGGGTTTACTCTAGGTATTGGTGTTGAGTGAAAGTCCCAACCAATTATTTAGGTGGAAGTCCTAATTTATTAGTGTGGGTGTAATTCCCCACTTAGTGAATTTGGTATAACCTAAGATCGGGTGACTCCATCAGTGGATGTAGGAGGGTTTACTCCGATCCATTTTACATTGGTCTTGTGGTGTTAGAGCTAATTGCTTGAATTCTTGTTTAATCACAATTGCTAACACACACACACACTTGATTGACTTGTATCCTCTGCAAATTGGTTAATTAATCAAGGATTTTTCAAAGGACCAACAAACTAGTAGATTGCCCTATTCCCTCTCCCCCGTCCCCTCTAGGGCCAATCTCGGATAGTGTTCTAGCACTCCAAGGGACTTTCAATTGGTATCAGACCTCGAGTGCTCTTTATAACGGATTTAACCATCCTTGTTGATCCGAGATAAAACACCATGGGAGATAGTCATGCAATTTCCAAACCTCCATACTTTGATGGATCAAATTATGCCTCTTGTAAGGCCAAAATGAAAAGTTTCTTTATCTCCATTGATGGAACCGTTTAGGATTTGGTAAAGACTGGTTGGACCGAACCCATGGAAGAGAAAACCCTTGAAACCTCATCTACCAAGGTCTTGACTTCCAAGCCCTTTGCTACTTTGTATACAGCAAATGGTAGAGCTTTAAATGCTTTAAATTGTGCGGTATCCAATAATGAATATAAACGAATCATGACTAGTGAGACCGCAAAAGAAGCATAGGAAGTCCTTGAAAGAACCCATGAAAGCACCTCAATAGTTAAGAGGTCAACACTCCAAATCCTCCAAAATCAATTTAATACTATTAAAATGAGAGAGGATGAAGTCTTCATGAATTCCTATTCAAAATTGAGCGACATTGTCAATCAAATGTGGGCTCTTGGTGAAAGGATACTCGAGGATAAGGTGTGTACCAAATTGTGAGGAACCGTGCCAAAAGATTCAAACCCAATGTGGTGACTATGGAAGACCATAGGGATATATCTCTAATGAATGTTGATGATTTGGTTGGTTCTTTACAAACCTATGAATTACAATTTGAACAACCAAAGGATAAACCCATTGCCTTGAAGTCTTCCGCAAAAACAAGGAAATCAAAAGAAAAAGAAATTGAATCGGAAGATGAAAAAAACTCTAGTGAAGAAATGACAATGCTCACTAAGAAATTCTATAAAAAAATTAGCAAGATGAATAGGATGAGAAAAATTAAAAAGGGTGAAACAAGTAAAAAACACCCTAAATGATATGAATCAACTAGAGAGAAAGATAAGGAGAGAAGGAAACCCAAGGAACAAACATGTTACAATTATGGTGGAAGGGGACACTTTGCAAATGATTGTCCCTCCGAAAATTTTAAAAAGGTTATGAATTCAAATGTGACCTATGAGGACACATCCAAATCAGAGAGTGATTCAGATAAGGAAACCCACGAAAAGGTTGAAACAACAAAGGGTTTCATAGCTTCAATAGTTTGTGATCCGGAAAACCCCATAATTGAAACGGAGGAGGATGAGAGTGAATATGAAAATCTTCAAGAATCCTATCATGCTTTGTACCTGGAAAGTGAGAAGTTGGCTAAAAAATTATACAAAGTTAAACTTGAAAATTCTAACATGTCTAACCAACTTGAAGCTTTTAAAAGTGAAAATACTCTCCACACTTCCCTCCAATGAAGAAACGAGTTGAAAGAAGATGAAAGAACTCTTCAAGAAGAGCTTGCAATTCATTGTGAAGATGTTGAAAACTTGTGGGACATCAAGAAGCATCTTGAAGAGGAAGTTAAAAATTTTTCTTTGGAATTAAAAGACTTAAAATCTCATAAAGAAAAATTTCAAGATAAATTCACTCAAGGAGAAGAAAGACTTCAAAAACTCCTAAATTTCGGAAAATGGTATCGTGATAGGTCAAGACTTGGTGCCTCATCCACCAGAGGACCTATGAACCATGGAGTGTTTGTTTAGGCTAGTGTCTTTCACCCTATAAAGGGTAAATATTTTTATTGTCATGAGACTGGACATTTCAAAAGAGAATGCAACCTTAGCAAGAGGCACTTGAATGGTCAAGCCATTAACAAAACACAAGTTACGGCTAAAATGCACAATCCATCAAAATCTAAACCTAAAACACACCTACCTCCAAGGAAGATGGAGCAAAAGCAAGACTCTTTGTTAAGACAATTGGACCATGTCTTGAAGGAGTTGAGGAATCCTAGGTTAGGCCAACAAAGGTACATTGTAGGGGTTTGTATGTAACACCAAACTCAACCATTTGGCCACCTAAGAAGTAGACCACCACTCATGTTTTGCATTGGTCTAAGACTCACTTCCATATCTTAGACCATTACAAATAAACATCACAAGAGACCATGTGAGTTCACATAGCCCAAGCGCTATGACATGAAAACCAAAAAAAGAAAAAAAGAAATTGGCCAACTACAAGCTTTGAATGTACTCCTCCTAGAATAGCACTTTCATGTGCTTCTTTTCTGATTTAGAATATTAAGCATGGATGTTTGTGTGCATTGCATAAGATGGGTATATGTTTTTGCATGCATTTTGATCAAAATGTGTTTTTAGAACATGTGAATTTTGAATTGTCTTACTGTAAGTAGTTTCCATGATATGTGTTCACTTCACCATAATAAATATAGTGTACACATGTCATGCATTGTGAAAAAACAAGAATTGGATCAAAATGACAAATGTACATATTAAGAAAAAGCTGCTCTGTCATGTTGACCCATCGACAAAATAGACATGTCAGTAGTTTGACATGTTGGTATGAAGTCTTAAGGTTAAGCTAAAAACGTCCTTCAAATTCCAGATTGTTGAGTCTTGTCGACATATCGTGGTCATCGATGTATCGAAGTATAGACCTGTCAAGTTTGTCGACGTGTCGGTTATATGCAGAATTGATTAAAAATTGGAGAACTCTCAGGAAAGTGAAAATTTGCACACACTCGACATATTGCTCGACAGACATCTCGAGGAATAGACATGTCGATCTTCTCGACATGTCAACTGCGGCACAAACTTAAGTTAAAATGTCATTTTTTTGCGAAATCGAAATACCATTTGAAAACCCCTCTTTCTCTCCCGCAACTGTCTACAATTTTTTCCCTCTTCCCCATTGCCCTAGACCTATTGATTCAACCCCTCGGAGCGATTCTAGAAACGGCTAGGATTTTTGTTTCTCTTACTCAAGGAAGTCTATTGCTCATGGATTTGGGCTCTCTCTTCAGTTAGGTAAGTACTAAATTGCCCCTCCTTCAATTTATGTTTGGTATTTGTGGATATTTGTTGGAAATCATGCCAAGAATGAAGGTACCCAAGGATTACCATGTAACATCCCGGGTTTTCAAATGCATTATTATATTGGGAATCATCTATTTTAATTGTTAATTTAAGATTTATAGACGGAATGAAGGTTAGATGGGTAAGAATTGGGGCAATGGCCCAATTATGATCCAATGGATCATGGATAGAGTTTGATTCTAATTAATTGGGTAAATGTAGTTAATTGGGTCAAATACCCAATTGGGACCCAATGGGTCAAGATGAATTGGTGTTTAAGGTAAATGGGTAAGGAATTGATTTAATCGGGTCATGTACCCAATTAAGACCCAAGACATGGAATCCACCTCATCAAGTGAGGTGGCATGTGAGTAAAATGGCCAAGTGGGACCCAAATCCACCTCATCAAGTGAGGTGGCAAATGATTTAATGCACATGCATAGTCGGCTAACCATGGTTGACTTGGTCAACCATGGGTGAGTTCAAAAGGGTTAAGTGAAGTGAGATGAGTTAAGGAATTATTTAATTAATGAATAAATTCAAGTCTTGAGTTAAGAGTTGCATGGGTGAGTTCAAATGGGGTGAGTTGAATTATATTGAGTTGGAAATTAAAATCACTTGAGTTAGATGGAACTGAGTTCAAGAAAATTAAGTGAGTCAAAGGGTAAGCCATGTGTCTCCTTGGTTGGGACACATGGGAAAGACCAAGCTCCAAATGTAAGCCATGTGTCTCCTTGGTTGGGAACATGGGAAAGACAAAGCCCCAAGTGTAAGCCATGCATATTCTTGGTTGACCAAGGGACAAGTGTAAACCATGTGAAAGACAAGGCCCAAGTGTAAACCATGGGAAAGACCAAGCCCCAAGTGTAAGCTATGTGAAAGACAAGCCCCAAGTGTAAGCCATGTGTCTCCTTGGATGGGACACATGGGAAAGACAAAGCCCAAGTGTAAGCCATGCATCTCCTTGGTTGACCAAGGGACACATGGGAAAGACCACACCTTAGTGTGGGTGGTTGGGAGGCTAGGGCTAGACAAAAAACACACTCACACCAAAACACCCTTGGCCGATCCTTTCTTGGAGAGAAAAGAGATAGAGTTTCATCTCATCCTCTCTCCCTCTCTCAAACTACACCACCTTGGCCGATCCATAGAGTTTTTCATCTCAATCCCTCTACCTCTCTCATCATCCTTGGCCGAATTCTCAAGGGGAAACAAAAGGTTGCATTGCCTCTTTTCATCTATCTCTCTCTTACATTTTCAGCTCCAGACTTAGAGAAACCGAAGAACAAGGACTAAGGAAGGAGAAGGACGGAGGAGCAAAATCAGACCTAAAGAACGGAGGAGACGCGGGGAAGGTATGCAATGTTTAACGAGGGTTTAATGGTTAAAAGAAACTAAGGGAAACATGGTTTCGGCTATGGAATGGCCGAAACCATGAGGTCCCATATTTGATGGATAGGATTGGCTAAACCGTTGCAAGCCATGAAGGTGGATATCCATTCGAAGATGGAATATGTTTTGGAATAAATGATCAAAGAGTCGGTATTCATTCAAGGAATGGGTAGGTGTTGAGAATCAACAACCAAGGGATGGAATGAAGAAATATGAATGATTTTATGAGTCCATGAATATTTAAAAGTTAATTGATTAACTATGGATTATCAAGTTATGAAATAACAAGAAAGGAATGATGGTGGACCCGTAGTATTTAAAATAAAACAAGGATTAAAGAAAAGGGGTCAAAAACCAAGGAGTGAGGTTCGGCCATATTGTATGGCCGAACCCCATTGATGGGTCTTGGTGAACATGAACACATCTTAGCCACGTCGTATGGTTGAACCCCATTGAGGATCTTAACTGGTTTAAGGATTATGATGTGTAAATGCGACTGAAATGAAAGGTTGATTATAAATTGATATATGTGTTGATTTAAATTGACAAGGTAAAAGACGTGATTCGCTTTTACGTGCCGGTTAGCGAATATTCGTGCGAAATAAGATAAGGACAATAGATCGGACGTGGGTAGAATTCCTACCTTGTTGAAACACTTGGATTATGTACATGCAATGGTTTTTATTTCCATGATTTATGATCTAGTTTTGGTATAAAAAATGCTTATGTTTTAAGAATGGATTTCAAGGCTATTATGTAACTTAATATGAAATAGCATGTTTGCATTCACATCTCATGCATGGCATGGAAGGGAACATATGAGAGGAGTCCACGCTCCATTCGGGGTTTCCGATAAACAACCGTGGGGAGGACTCCACGCCGATTCCAATGGACATACGGGAAGTGATGTATAATGTTAAATTGTAAGAGGAGTCACGCTCCAATCGGTGGGACCGATAAGGCATTCGTGGGGAGAGATATATTATTTTTGCAATGTACGAGGAATCCACGCTCCATTCGGTGGGACCAATAAGGCATTCGTGGGGAGAGATATATTATGTTTGAAATGTAAGAGGAGCCCACGCTCCATTCGGTGGGACCGATAAGGCATTCGTGGGGAGGCATGACAGAAATACTTGATGTGGCTTATTCATCAAGAGGACTACTAATGTGATTTGCGATATGGATGTTGGGGGGGGGGGGGTGATCATTGGCATATGACCCCATGACATGGCATTACATTGGCATGATTTTGTTATGAGTATTATGCAATGTTTTGGTTTTATCAGCATGATTATGGTCTCTATTATCATGCTCTGTTTTTAGGTATTTTGTTTGACAAGTACGGTATGATGTTTTGTATCTTAACTTTATACTAGTCCTATGTGTATATGTAAAACCCCTACCACCGATGTGGGAAGAGTCCCACATCGGAAGTGGAGGCAAAATGGGGAGGCTATATTAGAGGCCATGCCCTCTTAAAACTCACAAGACGAGTTTTGGGCCGAGCCACGTGGGCCCAGGCCCAAAGGCAAAACCGTGTGGGTTCGAGCTGTGTGCGAGGCCCCAAGCAAACAATTTCTTGCTGAGTCAAGCCCTAAGCCCTGTATTCGGGTCGGATCGTTACAGTATAACCCTACTTGGAATTCCTACTGGGCGCGTTGACTAACGCTCTACTTCTACCCTAGATGATGATACAGGGAATGGACGGACCGATGGATGCGAAAGGAGCCAAGCTTAGGAGCTTGGGCAACTTATTGCTTATTTTAAGTTTTAGTTTTGGACAGTGTGTTTGAGTTAATTGCACTTCGGGATTGTAATGACTTAGATATTATTTTGCTATGGATTGACATTACCTTCGGATATTAGTTTCAGTTATGTTTTGGGTGATTGACTTCCTTGCTAAGTAAAGGTTATGGTTGGTTTATGTAATCAAATATTTATTCCGTAATGTGTTTATTTCGCAAGTATAACCTTAAGCGTGTGAACTGTTTTAGTAGACTCGGTCCACGCACATGTATGGTTGGCCAATTAAGGGCCGGGGTTTGGAAGCTCGAACTTAGCTCGCGTCGTGGCGTCCCGCTCTCTCTCACTCTTTATTTCAAAAAAAAATAGACTCTGATTTTTAGCGAGTGAAAAAGGACGGGCCCTCATATACCAAACTCTAGTAACGGAGGAACATGATGAGTCGAGTTCTCTTCCCCCCAAATGCCCAAAACCTCCTAGAGGGAAGAAAACGGTAACTGAGCATAGGAGTTCTACCCTTATATTTGAGGACCCATGTAACGACCCGTCCCGCTACGAGTACGTTAAACTGATACAAAGTCTCAAAACCGATCTGTTACTATTTCAAGGGTATATTTTTTTTCTTTCTTAATGGGAGACACTGCACCCGCAATTCAAAGTAACCACGTGCAACCCACAATTAAACCAATAACCGATAGTACCAATAAAGTGTTCATCATAATTGGAAACAATAACATCGTTCCATTATTGCATTCATCCAACTTAATGAAATGTACACATATCTCAAATACATTAACAGGTCCTCAAATACAAAATGAAACCATGACAAGTACAAAGCTGCAACTCTACGCCCAATGTCCGATTGAGGATCCCGCCGACCCTTCCTCTATGAAGTACATGTGAGGTAAGGGGTGAGCTCTACATGCCCAGTGAGGGTAACACATGCATCATATGTCACCAAGCATACATTGTATATGATCATATGAACACATCAATGTCTATAATATCTACATGCATGACTATGCAAGCAGTTGCCCTACCCCTAACACAAGGGCCCACATCTGTCGGGCCTCCAGTACAACCTCTAACAAACTCAATAAAACTCCCTAGCAACTCCCTCATGTGCCTATCCGCTGCGGTCCACCCACCCTCGAGTATACAGACTGATCTCCAACCGGATCAGGATCCATACTCCTCGACCAGACCTATGACTCTCTCATGACAACCCGCACACATACCACGACGAACCCAAGAGTCGGACTCACTAGAGTCCCAAACCGACTACCACACGGGAGTAACCCCCTCACCAGTCCTCAACGGATTGCCAACCAGACTCATCTATGGCCTCCTCAACTAAGCACCAGAGTCTCGATAGTCCAACCTATAACCTTGGACCCCATCTGTTGGTCTCCACACGACTGGCGTATCCACCCCTCACAGAATTCTATAGGTCTTCTACTGAGTGAGCCGGCCGAACTCACTAGTTAGGCGCCCATAAATTCCTGGTGAGTCAACACCCACAACACAAGTCTCAACAATGAACCCCAAAGCCATAACCATGGGTAAACACACTACCACATCACACCACAGGCTGTCCCCACCATATAGGTGTCCTAGCTTGGAATACCATACCTCAGATTGTACCCACCCTGCAGGTGTTGTAGCCTGGAACATGATCTCACACCACACCGCAGGCTGTCCCCACCCTACAAGTGTCCTAGCCTAGAATGCCTCATCACATCACATCGTAGGCTGTCCCCACCCTACAGGTGTCCTAGCCTGGAATATCTCATCACATCACATCGCAGGCTGGCCCCAACCTACAAGTGTCCTAGCCAGGAATATCTCATCACATCACAACGCAGGCTGTCCCCACCCTACAGGTGTCCTAGCCTGGATTATCTCATCACATCACATCGCAGGCTTTCCACACCTTACAGGTGTTCTAGCCTGGAATATTTCATCACACCATCCCTCTACCAATGAGCAGGCGAGCACATCCTCAGCCTACTCGGTCATCCGGTGGAATCACAAACCATACAAACTGGAGCTGTCCCTCACCGTATCATCCCTCGACCAATGAGCGGGCGAGCACCTTCTCAGCCGACTCGATCATCCGGGGAATCACAAACCATACCAGTGGGAGCTGTCCCTCACTGCATCGTCCCTCGACCAATGAGCGGGCCAACACCTAATCAGCCTACTCGGTCATCCGGGGAATCACAAACCATACTAAAAGGAGATGCCCCTCACTACATCGTTCCTCGACCAATGAGCGGGCGAGTACCTCCTCAGCCTACTCAATCATCCTCGAAATCACAAACCATACCAACGGGAGCTGTCCCTCACTGCATTGTCCCTTGACCAATGAGCGGACGAGCACCTCCTCGGCCTACTCGGTGATCCGGGGAATCACAAACCATACCAGCGGGAGCTGCCCCTCACCGCATCGTCCCTCAACCAATGAGCAGGCGAGCACCTCCTCAGCTTACTCGGTCATCCGGGGATGCCTCGTCCACCCCGTACTGTGGTACCGTGACTGTAGGGGCTTCCAAGACTACCCTGAGTGAACCAACATTCAACCCGATGGTCTCTCTCTAGGGCTAACATAACTACCTCCCAATTAGTCCTTATTTGGGACTCCCAGGTACATTGTTCTATAAATCAGATTACACCTCTCTCATAGGTGTGTTGAGAAACATAAGACGGACCGACCATTTGATCAATCCAATGGGGTACAACTACCTATTTCCAATCACAAGGGAGTCCGCATCCCAACCATGCGTCCACTGCGCGGTCCCACATAACAACGCCACCCTAACTACCAAACAAGCTAGGGGGAGTCTCTAGATTCTGACGTGGCCTAGTGCCCATGCCCCACCGGCATCCCACATACGGCAGTTATATGTATGTACAATTACCTCTACACCTACACATGCTATTAACATACTTCATCACATAACAATCAGGTGTATACATCACTATTAATCACGGGCTAGCATGTTAACATCCAAACATGTTAAAATGTCTAGCAGTTCAAACTAACTATCACATAATCATATAGCATATTATCAAGAAGACAAATCACACCATAATCAGGCATATATCACCACATATCACATATTAGCATGTTGGCATCTTAACATATTATCAATAAAAGTAAACCCTAATCATGTCACCACACAACCAGTCAATCGTGACATCAGATAATCAACTTGTATATGCCTCTGCGGGCATCGGATACAAATACACCCGGATGGGGCCCCACCACATAATGGTATCAACAGTTCCCTTGCTGAGTGGCTCATAATACCGAGGACCCCCATTCGCCGCATTTCGTACCAGCACATTTGATAGAGAAGTAAGATGCATAGATGCATGCTAAAAATGGTGATAAGTCTCCTCACCTGTGTGCGTTTTGAAATGAAATTCGAGAAATCGGATCCATTGGGTTGAAGGGGGCTCGATCTGATAAAAAGAAATACAAAGATTAACGAATAGGTTAAAACAGGCTAAAACAACTCTCGGCCCCAAACGAGCCCAAAACTGAAAATTGGATATAAAATGGGCCGGATCTGAAAATTGGGCTTTAGGATGGGTCGGACCCAGAGCTGGGCCGGGCCTGAAATCGGGCTGGGCCTGACTGGCAGAGTTGGGTCTGGGTCGAGTCAGACTTGGCAGAACCTGATTAGGCTAGCTCTGCCCGAAACTGAACTCGGCCGAGTTGACTATGTGACTCAACCGAGTAGGCTCAGTAACCAAGGTGGAAAATCGGGAAACTGAGGGAAATAAGGGGGGAAAGAAGGGAAATCAGGGAAAAAAGGGGAAAACAGAGAAAGGAAGGAGAAGATAAAAGAAAAGGAGAGGTACCTGAGATCGGACTCCAACGGCGGCAAGGAATCTGGAATCCGACAGATCTGGCGGAACTGGGGCTGATCGGGTCAAGAAGGAGGGGAAGGCAGCGTCGGAGAATTGAGGTTAGGGATTGGGCCGAGAGTAAGAAGAGAGAGACAAAGAGAGGAGAGAAAATTGAGAGAGAAGAATCAAGGAGGAAGCTTGAGTACCTGGGAAACAAGACGAAGACGAATCAGTAGAGGACGCCGACGGGCTGCTAGAAGGAAGAAAAAAGGTTGGAGAGAGAGAGAGAGAGAAGAGAGCAGCAACGGCGACACTATAACCGCATGTTACAATGCTGGGCGGAAGGGGGAAAAATAAAGGGTTAAGGTTTAGGGGCTTTAGGGTTTTGAGTTGATTTTCTTTTTTTTATGAGAGAAAAATAAAATCTTAAATTTTTCAAAGAAAATAAATAAAAAATTAAATAAGTTAAAACTCATTAAAAATCAAACGTCGAACGTCAGCGAAGATAACGTGTGATTTTCAAACTTTTTACATGATAAAATATTTAATAATTCAAAATTACCAAAGTATCCTTTGAGTGTTTGAACTCAAAATCGGGCAAAACAGGACCCAACACGGAGTCCACACTCTCTCCACTGCTACCAAGACCCTAAAACTCTGAAAAATTGGGTCGGGTCATTACAATACTACCCCCTTTAAGGAATTTCATCTTCGAAATTCAAACTGAACTCAAAACTAGTCCCATGCATTGCAAGTAAAACTTAGGTAAAAACTATCTTTATACAGTTAAAACTCACTCTCAAGCCAATCTTCTCGCAACAAGATGATGCCATCACACCCAATCCAATGAAACAACCCTGTCACTAATCACGATGAACAACCGAACAACCTAGATAATAATATGCACCACCATCAAAACCAACAACTTCCACTTGACCAATTTCATCATCTCAATAGTCCTTCTAACCATACATGGTTCCCACAGAATTGCATCGAGGTTTTCACCCAACACGGGGGAATTCTATTCAGTTGGTCACAAGGTTCCTCGCATAGAACTACCAAAACGCCAATCTGCCGCTACTGTCGTACTCGAGCTCTATCAGGAACCAACCATCCTCTTAACTTGCCTCATAATTCAGGGCGCAAAACATAAGACATGTCTTCTAAAACATGCATAGTATGCCCTGATCGGCTGTCTGTCCACAAATAGTACGCTAGCTAAAACACGGCTGAGCATACAACTCTCGCTATAACACTGTCTAATCTGATGGGTAGGACTTAAACCTCGATCTGACACTGTTGACATGGGCCTCTCGCATAGACTAACTCTCTGCTCAACACAAACCGGTCCAAAAAGTTCCAAAAAGTTAGGCATCCTCACCCCAAGGAGATAGGTGAATTCTGCCAATCCATCCACTACCATCGGTACCACTAATCCATGATGAAAAAGGAGCTGAAGCATCCCACATGGCACCACTCATGCAGAGGCGCCAACAATCTTCCTTGGAGAGTCAAGTCACCATTTGGTCTCATTATCTAGTCATCTAGCCCACCACCACACATCATAGAATCCCACAGTCTAACTGCCCCTGTACCTGAACGCTGATTCTCCTGGGCTCTACCACTTAACATTGGCAGAACTACCACTTCGTATAGTCTGGTTGCTCTAGCTTTTGTACTTGATCAACTATCACTCCATGAAACTTCAAATGATATGTCTGCTTCATGCTCGACCCTTCCTGAATAAACAAGTACTCAAAACCACAGTGATGGACGACACTCGGAACCTCTCTCAACAATGGATGTCTCCAACCCGAGCAAAACACCATCAACGTCCATCTCGAGCTATTAGAGAGAAGCTATACTCATCAATATCAAGTCGTCTCGAAGCAAAAGCCACAAATTATCCGTCCTATATTAGCACACAACCCTTACCATCCCTGGAAACATCATAATAAACTGCACACCTGCGGCCCTTCTCTGCCTCCGGTACGACTATCATTATAGTGGTCGTTTGCCCCCACTCAAGATAACTGTATCACTGCCATTGTACCAAGAACTGATCGTTCTCTCTGACCAATCTAACTGTAAGCACGACCATCTGGAGTAATCTGATTAAACTGCCAAACGCGACCTCTGTTTCATTTTGACAAACTTGTCGCACTACCTATCGAAACCACATTGCCAAGCAGCTACATTTATGAGATCAAAACTCGCATCCGACAAGATCCCAAATAAAACACATCCTCAAGAAGCAACAAAGATCCTCTCAGCTGTCTCAACAAGTCGTCTATCTCCAGTAGAAGAACATCATCCTACTCTTTAACTTTGTTCAGTCGTCGACCACTGGCACAAAATCTCACCGAGTCACCCTTCTTCTAGGCTAACAAAGTCAGTATGTCTCTTTGTGAAATACCTAAACAAATAGCTCCCACTGACTCTAGCCCACAAGTCTAGTCTCTATGTCCAACGCCCCTGTTAGTGTCATCCCAACGCCTGGCATCCCAGTGCCCTCTCAACTCAAATTGACTGACAAGCCACACGGTGATCAGATCCCTCAACACCCTAGCTGATGATAACCACTGTCTCTAAATTAAACACCTCCAACGATTAGGAGATCTGTCTTTAGCCATAATACGCTACATGTATTCCTGCACAATGTCCATCAATTACTCCAACGGAGACGTGACAAACAAGGCGTCTCCATCACACACTCTCAAACTCAAACCACGGCGAAGTTCAAAGTCATCGAGGGAGTCACGTATCTGAATCAAGTCAAGTCTCAGAACCAAAAACAAAAGGGGCACTATCACATCACTCGCATCAGTAGGATGTATCAACCCATACGGGGTGTGGCTACCACACTCAGATTATTGCACTGAAGTCGTACTCAGGTCAATTACTCTGACTTCCCGCTAGCAAGATACTTCGGGTCTTCCGCATACACACATTAACAGCGAAGATAAACAATCTGCTCACCAACACTTGGTTCTCCAAAGTCTCCATCAAGGACCTAGGAATTCATAAGGTCTCCGGATTACTATCCCCAGTACGGCTTCCCCTACTCTAACAAGTACTCATTCTCTCCATGAGTCAATCCACAGAACGAAAGTCTGACTAAGCTCAATACTAGACGAGAACCCAAAGCAAAAATACATCTCTAGTACTTAGGCTATAGGGTAACTCCATCAGGCTTGCCACAATAACTTAGGGAAGTACAAACACCACCATGGAAATAGGTTCCATCTACCATATTACACAAGGGATGAACCTAATCTCTGGTCATTATCTCACACATCTCTGACCATGTACAGTCAAAGAGTTGAACTGTGCTCTGATACCAGCTCTAACGAGTCGTCCCGCTACGAGTACGTTAAACTGATACAAAGTCTCAAAACTGATCTGTTACTATTTCAAGGGTATATTTTCTTTTTCTTTCTTAATGGGAGACACTGCTCCCGCAATTCAAAGTAACCGCAGACAACCCACAATTAAACCAATAACTGATAGTACCAATAAAGTGTTCATCATAATTGGAAACAATAACATCGTTCCATTATTGCATTCATCCAACTTAATGAAATGTACACATATCTCAAATACATTAACAGGTCCTCAAATACAAAATGAAACCATGACAAGTACAAAGCTGCAACTCTACGCCCAATGTCCGATTGAGGGTCCCGCCGACCCTTCCTCTAAGAAGTACTTGTGAGAAAACGGGTGAGCTCTACATGCCCAGTAAGGGTAACACAAACACCATCTGTCACCAAGCATACACTGTACATGATCATATGAACACATCAATGTCTATGCTATCTACATGCATGACTATGCAAGCAGGTTTCGTACCCCTAACACACGGGCCCACATCTGTCGAGCCTCCATTACATCCTCTAACAAACTCAATACAACTCCCTGGCAACTCCCTCATGTGCCCATCTGCTGCGGTCCACCCACCCTCGATACACAGACAGATCTCCAACCGGATCAGGATCCATACTCCTCGACCAGACCTAGTGATTCTCTCATGACAACCCGCACACATACCACGACCAACCCAAGAGTCGGACTCACTAGAGTCGCAAACCGACTACCACACAGGAGTAACCACCTCACCAGTCCTCAACAGACTGCCAACCAGACTCATCTATGGTCTCCTCAACCAAGCACCAGAGTCTCGATAGTCCAACACATAACCTTGGACCCCATCTGTTGGTCTCCACACGACTGGCGTATCCACTTATAACGCCCAGCCCTTTTTCACTCGCCGAAAATCAGAGTCTATTTTTTTTTTTAATGGAAAAGTGAAAGAGAGCGGGACGCCACGACGAGAGCTAAGTCCGAGCTTCTAAAGCCCGACCCTTAATTGGCCAACCATACGTGTGCATGGACTAAGTCCACGAATACGATTCGCACTCAATAAGTTATTCATGCAGATTAAAATATAAGTGCAGAATTATAATAGAATCCTAATTCTATTCCATTTTAGATAGCAAAATAATCCATGTCTTAACCATCATTCTCTTAACTTAAATATCCAAAGTAAACCATTCTAAACATAGCAAAATATCTAAGTTATTACATGCCCAAATTCTAGCTACTCAAATTACATAGTCCATGAGTAACTTAAACAAAATGAAATTAAACACATCCAAGCTCCTATGCTTGGCTCCAATCACGTTCATCATTCCCTTCATTTCCTGTGTCATCCACTAGGGTAGAAGTAGGGCGTTAGACAATGCGCCCAGTAGGTATTCCAAATAGTGTTAGCACATGGTTAATACAAAATCATATAAATAACATAATAACAAAACCATGTAAAAACTATGCCATGCCATGGTATCTTATGCAATGAGTCCCACCCATCACAAACACTTGTAACCTCTTGATGGAATTCTCCTCATCAAGGTATCCCCACAGTTGCCTTACAAATGCCCCGACGGAGTGTGTTCTCCGGTTACTTCTTGATGGATAATGCACATCAAGGTCTTCCCACGAATGCCTTACGGACGCCCCGACGGAGCGTGGCCTCCAGTTATAAACATCCCTCCCATGCCATGCATGAGATGTAAGTGAACACATGCTATGTAATAATATAATCATAGCATTAAAACCCCATATTTGAAACATATCATTTTTTTTTACAACATAACTCATCAAAATAAGAATTAAAACCATCATACATATCCCATGGTTTCAAAGAGGTAAAATCCTACCAATGACCACTATAGTGTCCTTACGTTTTCGTCCAGAAACCGCTCACGATCGTACACCCCTTGTGAGGTCTCGTTACCTTATAACATGTCAATCAATCAATCCCACGTTCCATTTGATTTATAATTATGTTTAAGTCCTTAAACATATCTTTGTGGGGTTCGGCCATACACCATGGCCGAACCTCACTCACTAGATTTTAGTCCCTCCTTTGATTTATTAATCAATCACCACTAAGTTAATTATTTAAACACTTAGTCCACAAAATACACCTTAGTGGGGTTCGACCCACTTGATTTTGGTCCCTCTTTGTAATCCTTTGATCTTTTAATAAAATCCAAGATCATGCCATCTTTGATTCATAAATCCAATCACTTATACAATAATTATCTAACAATGATAACCACCTAAGTTCACAAAAGCATTCCTTATGGGGTTCGGCCATACACCATGGCCGAACCCGTGGTCCATCATTTTCACCTATTTACAACTTTGCCATCGTTAAACATTTCATTCATTTAAACATGCCTAAATCCATAACTGATCCACAACCATAGATCCATTAATGATTTCTAATCATGCTTAAATCTCCAAATGGCCCATTAAAAATTGTCCATGGGGTTCAGCCATACACCATGGCCGAACCCTTGATGCCTTATTTCCATGTTCTCCATTAAATCAATTTACCATCTTAAGTTCAAAAACAAGTCCTTCCATGGTTTATCCTTTTAAGCCCATAGCAATTACTATCATACTTTCATTTTAAAACCTCTTAATATCCTTAAACCTCTCCATGGTTTAACCACCTTTAAAACCATCCAAACCAGTGATATTCTTCCATGGGGTTCGGCCATACAACATGGCTGAACCCTATGATTCATCATTTCCATTAAACTAATGATACATCCATTTAAACCCTTTAAAACCTTTTAAAATCATAGACATTCATCTATGATTTTCATCCTTCAAATCCATTAAAATTAACTGATAACCTTCCATGGGCTTCGGCCATACAACATGGCCGAACCCTATGGTTCATCATCTTCCCTTAAAAATCATTTAGACCCATATAAATTCCTTAGTACCTTTCCATGGGGTTCGGTCATACAACATGGCCGAACCCTATGGTTTGTAACACCCCAATTTCTCAATGAAATGGATAATTACGAAAATGCCCCTGGATTTGGTGAATTTAATAATTATGATGTTAAATGAGAAAATAGTGGGGCCCATTGCTCAAACTAAGATCCTATGAACATATTATAAGGGTCAAATTTTAATGGATGGGTAATGTACATCAAATTGGGTCAAAATGGTTAATTGGGTCAAAGAATTCTCAATGATTGGAATAATTACGAAAATGCCCCTGGTTTGTTAAATTAAATGTTTGTAATGTTAAATAAGGAAAAGGTGGGGCCTATTACTCAAATTAAGATCTATGAACACATTATAAATGTCAAATTTGATTGGATGGGTAATGTTCATCAATTGGGTCGAAAATGGCTAAATGGGTCAAAGGGCCCAATTGGACCCAATGGGTCAAAATGGATGATTTGACCATTGTGTAAGCTCAAATTAAATGGGGTCAAGCTGAACTGATTGGAAATCAGGTATAGTAAAAATGGGTAGGCCTGATGCACATGTAAAAACCAATTACAAATGACCAAAATACCCATAATTGGGCCATGGAGTAAAAAATGGGTCAAGGAGCTAAAGGGGGACCCAACGGGTCGGGTTGACTTTGTTGACCACAGCCGACCGTGTGGGCCCACAAATGAGTTCAATGGTGAGTTAAATCAGGTTAAGTGGAACTCATTTTATTTAATTTGAATTAAGAATGAGTTGACTCAAGTGTAATTAATGTATGATGTTTAATATGGTGAGTTAAGCCATTGAGTTGAGTGAGTCAAAATGGAAATCAAATGGGCTGTAAATTCAGTGAGTTAAGTGGAATATGAGGAGGTGTTTTGATCTCAAACAAACCAAAACAAGTCCCACACGTTGGGGACTTGTTATGGTGATTTCCATGCAAAACATTAAATGGAAATGATGTGAAGGTGATGAGATTACATGGGGCTGCCAAAGGTTGCAACGGTTGAGGCCAAGAGTGGTGACCTTTGGTACCAAGGGGTGCCTTAATGTTCCATCGTTTTTGTCAAGAAGTTATGAAGGAATAAATGGATTTTGTGGTTGAAGAATAAAAAGGGTAGACCATCCATTTGGGCTGATTCTTGTCATTGCAAATCCAAGACTTTCCCATCTCTCTCTCCCTCTCTCCAATTATTTTTTCCTAGCTGGAACATCAGAGGTGTTTGCACCAGTAGATCAAGCACAAAACAGCAAAAGAAAGGAAGAAATAAAATGGTGAAACCAAGGATCAAAGGCAAGAAGAAAGATTGGAAGTTTGGTAAGTATTTATATGTTATTTTGGTTTAATAACATGGAACAAATGGGGTGTGTATTGGGCCATGGTTATGGCCGAATACACCAAGGTTTTAACCTTGATTTATAGAAGTTTTAAAATGGTAAAGATGACCATTGGGTTCGGCCACCATGGAGGGCCGAACCCCATGTAAAAGATTGGTTGGTTTTCATGTTTTGAAACATGGAAACCATGGAGTTTTTGTGGACTGTTTTTGAGTTTTATTTGAGATTCAAATGCATGTTTAAAAGAGGGTTAAAAAATATGGATCTGAATGACATAAGGACTGAAGGTATCATGGGTCTAAAACAGTGGTTTGAAACTGATGAAATGGACCATTTGGATCGACCATCTTGGATGGCCGAATCCCATGAAGTATGATGGTCATTTAGACAAAGAGATGAACTTATTTGGATGGTTTTTGAGAGGTAAGAATGCAGCAATATTATACTGATTAATACTTGTCTAAATGACACTTAAAACATATTCATAAAGACCAAGCTATGGACATAGGGTTCGGCCACTTTGGATGGCCGAACCCCATGAATGGATGTTGGTATTTTGATGGTTTTTAGAAGGTTAAAAGCCATGCAAAATCATTGAGGTTGTTACATGTTTTAATAAGGCTAAGTGGCTGATTAATAAGGCTTAAAATTGTAAGCCATTTGGTTCGGCCAATTGTGTTGGTTGAACCCCATGAGATAGTATGACATTTTATGGTAATATGTGATGGTTTTAGGAGATCAAGATCATACAAGTTTATGGGTTTTCTTATGCGTTTTAAATGGAGATAAGCTTGCTGATTTTGGTTGGCCAATAGAGGGCTGAATCATGTAGCAATCATAACCAAAAATTATGCACGAATGTTGGAGTTATGGAACCAAGGGAACCATTGGGTTCGGCCATATGTATGGCCGAACCCCACGGACCATTTTATTTGATTGAAAAGTTTCTAAGTTATGAAATTTAGTGAACTTAGTGTAAACAAATAACAAATCATGGTTGATGAAGGAAAGTGGGATAAAAACCCATAGGATGTGGTTCAGCCATGTAGTATGGCCGAACCCCATCAATGATTATTTGATAGAATTGGGTTAAGAAATAAATGGGATTAAAGGTGATGAATGAGGAACCCCACATGATGTGGATGGGTCGTAGATGTGATTGAATAAGTAAATAATGTTATGACTTACTGATTGATATATGGATAAGGTACCAGAAGTTGAACGTCGTGCGAGTCGTGATCGGGTGACGCTAAAGAAAGATCAAGTACTGAAGTGAATCTTCAATAGGTTTCCTACCTACTTGTAACCACAGTTTTACCCTAGTTTTCTTTATAAGACTCTTGTATATTTTTATGTGGTTTCGAATGATATGTTATGCATTTACAAATGGCATACAAAGCATTGGCATCTCATGCATGGACATGGGATGATGACTGAGGTTCTACAGTATTGCAATTATGAGTTACGTCCTCCTTAGGCGATGAGAGTCCTACCAGGAGGAGTAACATGATGATCATAGTCACATTGGTCTCCTTAGGCGATGAGAGTCCCGCCAGGAGGACTAATATGTGATATGAGTCAACTCAATGATGAAGAGATGGAAGTGTATTGTGATTTACCTTGACGGTGCAAGGCACGTCAAGTGATGGCTATGAATGTACATGATGGGAGAGACTCATTGCATGTGCATACTTCATAGCATTGTTTTACCTGTTTTTGATGATCATGTAATATGATATATATGCATGTTTTATATGCTAACTTGTGGTAGCCCTGATTTTGGAACCTACTGGGCGCGTTGATCTAACGCCCTAATTCTATCCTCAGAGGAGAATGCAGTACAAGGAAAGGGAAAGAGAAGGTCGATGACCGGGAGGGGAGCCAAGCCTAAGTGCTTGAATGATGAACAGGATTTCTTATCTATTGTCATTTGAATTATATTTTGATGGACATGTAATAAGTTAATACTTGCTATGGTTTGATTAGAATATTAACTATGGATGGTTGTTTATCTTAATTATCATTTGGGACTGTTACTTGCTATCTTTCCATATTATTTCCGCAATTAATCTAGTTTATTCCGCATGTTGTTGTTAGTTCCATGTGTGATTTAATATCATGGCCTAGTGCATGTACACATGGGTGGCCAGTTAAGGTTCAGACTTGAGTAGTCTGAACTTAACTCGCGTCGTGACACCGCCCGCTCTCTTTCGATGTTTTGTTATTATTATAAAAGAAAAAAAAATTAGACTCTGATTTCTCAGAGAGGGCAGGGCATTACATGGTTCATCATTGAGTCTTTAGCCATAATAAAATTAGGGTTCGGCCATGCAATGGCCGAGCCATGTCCTTGACCCTCTTTTCTTATTTATGAAGTCTTATCGAGCACTTACCGATTCCGCGACTCCTCCGGTTTCTTTCATTCCTTCTTGCTCCTTTCCTTCCTTAGCCTCTTCTTCCTTCCTTCTTGATCTTTGGCCGAGATTGATCTTAATGAAATCCCTTGGGGTGGTTCGGACAAGAGGTATAGATTGAGAGAGGGAGAAAGAGAGAATATTTAAGATAACAACTCCAAGTGTTCTCCCTTTGTCTTGAAAGGGAATCGTCCTTGAGTGAGAGAGGGAGAGAGAGATGTAAAATGCTCTAAGTATTCTTGTCTTGAGGAGTGATTCGGCCAAGAGAGGGAGAGGGAGAGAGTGAAATGAGAACTCCACTCCTTTCTTGATTAATGAGGGTCGGCCAAAGGTGGTGTCCCTTGGTGATACCCCTTTGTAACTGCCATGCCCCTTCACCTCCCTCCTTTAAGTTCCATTTGGAGGTTTCATCCATGAGATGAAACACTCCCAACGTTTGACCCTTGGGTTTCCATCTTGAGATGGAAACCCCCCATGTTTCCAACGTGCAAGCCTTGTGTAACCTCCAAGACCTTTCACCTCCTCATTTATGATTTGTTTGGAGTTTCATTCTATGAAATGAAACTCCCATGTTTCCAACGTGTAGCCTTGACTTGGGTCTCATGAGTTGCATCTCTTCACCTACTCCATTCACTTAAGTTCAAGGTCCCATTAACTTCCCATCCAACTCACCATAACTCAATTATGTTTCATTCTTTTAAACTCAACTCACTTAACTAACTTAAAGTTAACTCAATTACATAATTCCATTTCCAACTTAATTCAGCCCCAACTAAGTAAGCTTGAACTCACTTGGTGGTCAACCAAGTCAACCACGACCCATTGGGTCCCAATTGGGCATTTTGACCCAATTGACAATTTTGACTCAATTAAATACATCTCACCCATTTAATTCAATTGAAACATAACCATCATCCGTTGGGTCTTAAATGGGCAATTGACCAAACACCTTACCCATCTAAGGTCCATATCCAATAATTCACAAATTAAATGGGCAAATTTCATATATATTGATAACTTGAAAATCCGAGGTGTTACACCACCCCTCACAGAATTCTATAGGTCTTCTACCCAGTGAGCTGGCCGAACTCACTCGTTAGGCGCCCATAAATTCCTTGTGAGTCAACACCCACAACACAAATCTAAACAATGAACCCCAAAGTCATTACCACTGGCAAACACACTACCACATCACACCACAGGTTGTCCCCACCATATAGGTGTCCTACCCTGGAATACCATACCTCAAACTGGACCCACCTCGCAGGTGTTATAGCCTGGAACATGATCTCACACCACACCGCAGGCTATCCCCACCCTACAGGTGTCCTAGCCTGGAATATCTCATCACATCCCATCGCAGGCTGTCCCCACCCTACAAGTGTCCTAGCCTGGAATATCTCATCACACCATCCCTCGACCAATGAGTGGGAGAGCACATCCTCAGCCTACTCGGTCATTCGGGGGAATCACAAACCATACTAGCGAGTGTTGTCCCTCACCGCATCGTCCCTCGACCAATGAGTGGGCGAGCACCTCCATAGCCTACTCAGTCATCCGGGGAATCACCAACCATACCAGCGGGAGTTGTCCCTCACCGCATCGTCCCTCGACCAATAAGCGGGCGAGTACCTCCTCCACCTACTCGGTCATCTGGGGAATCACAAACCATACCAGCAGGAGCTGCCCCTCACCGTATCATCCCTCAACCAATGAGAGGGCGAGCACCTCCTCAACCTACTCGGTCATCCGAGGATGCCTCGTCCACTCTACACTAGGGTACTGTAACTGTAGTGGCTTCCAAGACTACCCTGAGTGAACCAACATTCAACCCGATGGTCTCTCTCTAGGGCTAACATAACTACCTCCCAATTAGTTATTCTCTAGGACTCCCAGGTACATTGTTCTCTAACTCAGATTACACCTCTCTCATAGGTGTGTATGAGAAACACAAGACGAACCGACCATTTGATCCATCCAAGGGGGTACAACTGCCCATTTCCAATCACAAGGGAATTCGCATCCCAACCACGCGTCCACTGCGCGGTCCCACATAGCAACCCCACCCTAACTACCAGACAAGCTAGGGGGAGTCTCTAGATCCTGACGTGGCCTAATACCCATGCCCCACCGGCATCCCACATACGTTAGTTATATGTATGCACAATTACCTCTACGCCTACACATGTTATTAACATACTTCATCACATAACAATCAGATGTATACATATTTATCACGAGCTGACATTTTAACATCCAAACATGTTATAATGTCTAGCAGTTCAAACTAACTATCACATAATCATATAAAATATTGTCAACACGACAAATCACACCATAATCAGGCATATATCACCACATATCACATATTAGCATGTTGGCATCTTAACATATTATCAATAAAAGTAAGCCCTAATCATGTCACCATACAACCAATTAATCGTAACATCAGATAATTAGCTTGTATATGCCTCTGCGGGCATCGGATATGGATACACCCAAATGGGATCCCGCCACATAATGGTATCAACAGTTCCTTTGCCGAGTGGCTCATAATACCGAGGACCCCCATTCGCCGCATTTCGTACCCGCACATTTGATAGAGAAGTAAGATGCATAGATGCATGCTAAAAACGGTGATAAGTTCCCTCACCTATGTGCATTTTGAAATCAACTTTGAGAAACCGGATCCATTGAGTTTAAGGGGGCTCGATCTGATAAAAGGAAATATAAAGATTAATGAATGGGTTAAAACGGGCTAAAACAAATCTGGGCCAAAAACGGGCCCAAAACTGAGAACTGGATCTAAAATGGATCGGATCTAAAAATTTGGCTTTAGGATGGGCCGGACCCAAAGCTGGGCGAACTGGGCTGGGCCTGAAATCGGGCTGGGCCTGACTGGCCGAGTTGGGTATGGGTCTAGTCGGATTGGGCCGAACCTGATTGGGCTGGCTCTGCCTGAAACTAAACTCAGCCGAGTCGACTCGGTGACTCGATCGATTCAGCTCAGTAACCCTGTTGGAAAACCATGAAACTGAGGGAAAGAGGGGGGGAAAAAAAGGGAAAAAAAGGGAAAACAGAGAAAAGGAAGGAGAAGATAGAAAAAAAGGAGAGGTACCTGACATCGGACTCCGACGGTGGCAAGGAATCTAGAATCCGGCAGATCTGGCGGAACTAGGGCAGATCGGGTCAAGGAGGAGGGGATTGAGAGAAAGGAATCAAGGAGGAAGCTCGAGTACTTGGGAAACAAGGCAAAGACGAATCGGTGGAGGCGGCCGACGGGCTGCTCAAAGGAAGAAGAAAGGTTGGAGAATGAGAGAGAGAAAAGAACAGGAATGGCGACACGGTAGCCGCGTGCTACAGTGCTGCGCGGAAGGGGGGAAAATAAAGGGTTAGGGTTTAGGGGTTTTAGGGTTTTGAGTTGATTTTTTTTTTAAGAGAGAAAAATAAAATCTAAATTTTCTAAAGAAAAAAAAAAATAAATAAATAAATTAAAACTCATTAAAAATCAAACGTCGAACATCGAGGAAGATAACGTGTGATTTTCAAACTTTTTACATGATAAAATATTCAATAATTCAAAATTACCAAAGTACCCTTTGAGTGTTTGAACTCAAAATCGGGCAAAACAGGACCCAACACGGGGTCCACACTCTCTCCACTGCTGCCAAGACCCTAAAACTCTGAAAAATTGGGTCGGGTCATTGCAACCCAGTCTCTGAAAATGAGCCTATAGCCAAACTCCCTGTCACTAGACCCGGTTCTCGCTCACGTCCTCGTCCCCAACCATAACCAGAAATTGTGGAAGAACCTAGAGTGGAAGAACTTGGGATGGAATAAACCATTTTGGGAGAAAATGTAGAAGGAGAAGAAAATGCTAAGGAAAAAGATGATAATGGAGAATCCTCATATACTGATGATGATGAGAGACCTGTAATGGCCCGAAATTTTTAAATCAATAAATATGGGGTTATTATTTATTTTTAATGGTGGAAATGGGAAATTTGATGGAATAAATGGTAAATGGACCAAAATTTGGACAAAGGCCCAATTAGGGCCCAATGGATTATGGATTAGATTTAAGTTTACTTAAAGGGTCAATGGTGGTCAATTGGGCCAAGGAATGGTCAAATTGGGCCCAATACCCATTTGGGACCCAATGGATTAAGATGATGTAAGCTTTAAGGTAAATAGATAAGATGAAAATGTAATTGGGCCATGGGCCCAATGGTGATCCAATTGGAATGAATTGAATGGGTTCAATTCACCTAAGTCAATTTGAAGTTGACCAAGGTAACATGGTCCAATGGGACCCACATCCACCTCACCAAGTGAGGTGGCGTGTGGACCCAAGGTTTGGTGGGGCCGACCACCATGGTTGAATTGGTCAACCATGGGTGGATGTATGAAGGTGAATTAAGTAAATGGAATTAAATTAAATTGGGAATTAATTAAATTAACCTAATGATCTAATTAAGTTAAGTTAAAATGGTGGTCAAAAGGTTGTCAAATGGGAGACCAAGCTACCTTAGCTCTAAACACCATGAAACATGTTGGACTTGGGTGGTGGTTATCTGAACCACCACCATAAAGCAAGATAAATATCTAAGCTTGGTTGGTGGGAGACTTAATGTGGAGTATATCTTATTACTTTTTCATCTCATTCTCTCCACTTCACTCTCATTTCATTCTCTTTCTCTCTTGCTCTCCCACGCCACCGTCCCTCATCCCTAAGGAAAAAGAAGAAGAAAATTAAGAAAGGAAGAGGAGAAGAGAAGAAAGAAGAGAAGAGGTGCAAGCGTGGTCCACCATTCTAAGGTCAAGATCTACCATCTTCTTCTCATTATCTCCTCCTTTCCCTCTCTCAATTCAAACCCTATTATGGCCGATCCTAAGATTGGAGGTTGTCACCATTGATCAAGCATCCTAGCCGATCAAACAAGGAGAGGAAGGAGAAAGGAGGCTAAGGAAGCCGACGAGAGTGGCAAAAGTCGGAGGAGGCGTCGAATTGTAAGTATTTTCTTAAACAAAAATTTTGGATTTTTAGGGTTTAAGATTTGGGATTCATTTTGTAAATTTAATGGTGGCCAAATGATTTTATGCCATGGATTTTAAATCCATCAATTTGAAGGATGGAAAGTGGACAAAACCCTAATGGGTAAATTAGGGTTAGTTTAAGGAAAAATAAATGGATTAAGGAATGTAATGTAATTAAGTTATTAAGCATGGAATTATGTGGAATTGGAAGGTAATGTGTGATTTTCTTAGGGTTTTAAGGAATGGAGGACATTGTGTAATTTAAATTAATTAAGAATGGAAGCATGGAGAATGGTTTAGAATTTTAAGTGCTTAATGATTAAATGTTGCAAATTTTAAAAGAATTATGAGGGAGTGTATGAATGATGTGAATGATTTGGTGGCCTTAAAAAGGCATGAATGGATAGTGAACCCTATGGTGATCCAATGGTGGACTAATGGTTATGAATTATGGAAAAATAAATGGGAAATGTGGGTGGTGTTGATGGACCAAAAGGGACCCAATGTTATTAGTTGTAATGGGAATATGGCTAGGTTTATGGACTTGAATGTGATTAAAAGATGAGGGTTTAAGTGTGTGAATTAAACCCCTTCATGGAGGGACTTGTGATAAATTCAAATGTGTAATAATGGACCCAAGAAAAATGGGAAAAGGACACCATGGGTTCGGCCATGGTGTATGGCCGAACCTATGGCCCAATTGTGAGCATTTTGATGGGCTAAATTGGAGGGTGAATGATGTTTATGGCCTTCAAAGGGTATGAATGGATAATAGACTCAATGTGGTTTAAATGCATGAGGTAAACCCCATGGGAAGATTTGATGAATTGGATATTTTGAAACCATGACCCATTGTATGAACCATTTAAAGGGTTAAGTATGGGGTTTTGGATGGGTTTAAATGAATAAGGGTTAGGTGAATTAAAGGGCTAATTTTAATGATGTTGTGTCATGATTAAATGGGTCATTAAGGGATTGAATTAATGATCAATTATGGGCTTAAGTAGGCAAAAATGAATGAGTAATTAATCATGTAAAGGAGTACTGGCAAAAATGGTAAATATTGGCTAAAGTGAAGAAACCCACTAAGATATGATTTATGGGCTTAGAAATGGTTAAAACATGGACTAATTGTTAATATGTAATAAGGTACCTGACATCGCAAGCGGTACACGGATCGGCAACCGGGTCTATCGGGCGGAAACGAAAGAAAGAACGCTAGTTGGTACTTGGTAGGATTCCTACCTTTTTGTAAACCATGGATTGAGTGATGGTTTCTTTGAATTAGTTTGGAAATTATATGGTCTATTTTAAGATGGGTTTTGGATTTAATATCATGTGATGTTTTCCTCTAATTTATTTTGGTAATCATGTTGTTGTTTTTAAGATGGGTTTTGGATTTTGGTATTGTGTGATGGGTTTCCATTGATTTATTTTGATAATCATGGGATTGTTTTAAGATTGATTTTATGACTATGATTTACATATATTACATGGCATATGGCATCTACATCTCATGCATGGCATGGGAGGGATATGACAGGAGGATACTTATGTTGATGTTGCCTTGATGAGTGCTTTGCCATCAAGGGGGATACTTGTGTTGATGTTACCTTGATGAGTGCTTGGCCGTCAAGGGGATACTTATGTTGATGTTACCTTGATGAGTGCTTTGCCGTCAAGGGGGATACTTGTGTTGATGTTACCTTGATGAGTGCTTGGCCGTCAAGGGGGATACTTGTGTTGATGTTACCTTGATGAGTGCTTTGCCGTCAAGGGGGATATGGTATCGGGATAGTAAGGATGATGGGTGGGATTCATAACACAGACACCCATGGCATGGCATCCATTCTGTGGCTTTTCATTATATTATTATCTGTATTGCTTGTTATCACTAATCCATGTGTTAGCCCTACTCAGAGTCCTACTAGGCGCGTGGTCTAACGCCCTACTTCTACTCTAGCTGATGACACAGGAGATGTAGAAAACGAAGGACGAGACGAGAGCCAAGCTTAGGAGCTTGGGAAGGCGGACTAATTCCTTTATTTAAATTTATCTTGGAAAATGTGTATTGGTATAATTTAGCTTGTCGGACTGTATAATTCAGATTACTTGCTATATGTTGGGTTTCTATTTTGGAACATTGAGATGTTGAGATGTTTTGGTAATATTATGAATACTAACTTCCCTGCTATCTAAAAATGGTAGGTTAGCCACTATTGTAATTTCCTCACTTACGGTAATATTCCACAAGTTTGCTTCCTACGTGTGAACCATTCTCCGTGGACTTCATTCCACGCACACGTAGGGTTGGCCAGTTAAGGGCCGGGCTTTAGAAGCTCGGACTTAACTCACATCGTGATGTCCGCGTCCTTTGTCACTATTGAAAAAAAAAAAAATAGACTCTGATTTAGGCGAAAAGGGACGGGCGTTACAAGACCACACCTACAACCTCTGGTTAGGCATGCTTGCTTTAAGGATCTTAATATTGAGAGAGAAGGATGTGCAGTTGAACTCCACAAGTGTGGATCACTTCAAGTCCTAAGGAACATGGGCTGGCAGAATATGGTGTACTGGGGTGGTAAGATGTGTCCCTCATTGGCCATGAGGATGTACTGCTCTATTATGGAAGACACCAAGAAAGACTATTTATGGATTTAATTCACAAATGGAAACACTGTGCGTATTACACCTAAGATTATGTCAGAACTTATAGGCATTCCACTTGTTCCCAAAGTTTGCTTACCATTCGTTCCCTGAATCATAGACGTAACTGATCTGAAAAGGTTTACCTTACAACTACGTGGGACAAAAGTTCAATGGAAGGAGAGTAAATATATTAGATGTGGAGACCTGCTCCTAAAGTACAAAATTCTTCATCTCTTGTTCTGCTCAAACCTTTATCCACGACATGGGAATAAAGTGGATCTGAATGCTCCCATGATAATTCTTTTGAACAAAGTTGCACGTGGTGAGAATTTCTGCCTCTCCACCTGGATGTGTCATTCCATCATCTCATACTGAAAATCTGCTAAGAAAGGCTACCTCCATGTTTGTTACCTCATGTCCAGATTAGCTGAGCACTTTGGAATCAAGCCAAGGAAAGAAGAAGTACAGAGAATTGTCAAGGCTATTGACGAAGCCATAATCCATAAGATCTTGCCTAAAGAATTAGGTGATTCTATCTTCGGCTTTGCTGGGTCAACCTCCACTGCTTGCCCTTCCTCCTCTAAGATGCCTGTGTTCGAGGTTCAGGAACAAGAAGACGAAGAAGAAGCAACTCCTCCTCCTCCTCCTGCAGGTGAGCCTGTCAGCCGATAGTATTTTGAAGAACGTGTTTCTTCAATAGAGAGACGTCTGGATGAATTGATTGAGTTCGTGAAATCATCAGTTCAGAGCATTGTTTCGGTGATCACCTCCTGCTACAGATCAGATGACATGGTCCCCTGCCACCGATCTCCTACTCCTCCTCCCCTGATTAGTCTTGTTTTTCATAGGCTATGTATTTTGAAAAACTCATTTTGACATGTAAACCTGAAGCACTTATGGTGCAAACCTAGTGTAATACTTCGGAATTCCATGTTATCAATATTTACGGAATTTGTCACTTTAATTATGAATTAATGGATATGAACCTTAGATGGGTAAAGTGTTGGGTCAATTGCCCAATTAAGGCCCAACGGATTGTGGATATGGTTGCAATTGAAATAAATGGGTAAGATGTATTCAATTGGGTCAAGATTGTTAATTGGGTCAAAATGCCCAATTGGGACCCAATGGGTCGTGGTTGACTTGGTTGACCACCAAGTGAGTTCAAGCCTAATTTAGTTGGGGATAATTTGAGTTGGAAATGGAATCAAATAATTGATTTGATTCAAGTGAATTAAATGAGTTGAATTAGAGAGGTGAGTTGAGTAAAATGAGTTGGATGGGAAGTTATGGGGATATTCATCTTAAGTGAGTGGAGTATGAAGATGAAGGTGGTTGGTTGTTTCAAAATTCAAATAATGGCATACACGTTGGAGCCTTGGAGTTTCATCTCATGGATGAAACTCCCACACGGAGAGATAATAGGGTGGACGGTTACACATTTCAAATTCGAACAAATGGGGTGGACGGTTATACATTTGAAATTCACACAAAGGCAAGGCACACATTGGAGCCTTGGAGTTTCATCTCATGGATGAAACTCCCACATGGAGAGATAATGAAGGTGGTTACACATTTCAAATTCAAACAAGGCCGAACTCTCCCTCTCCCTCTTGGTTGTTTCTCTCCCTGAAACCCTCTCTTGGCCGATCACTCCTCAAGACCAAAGACATAGAGTTTCATCTCAAAGTTCTATCATTCTCACACAAGGCCGAACTCTCCCTCTTTCTCAAGTTTCACTCTCGGCCAAAGAAGTAAGAAGGAAGGAGGAAGAGGCTAAGGAAGGAAAGGATCGCAAGAACAAGTTGAAGCAAAGGAAAACCGGAGGAGTCGCGGAACCGGTTGGTATGTTGATTAAGTTTGGTTTAAAGTAAGGAACCATAGGGTTCGGCCATGGTGTATGGTCGAACCCCATGGAAGAAAATTGGGGGATGATTATGGTATTTTAATGGAAAGGAGGAACCATAAGGTTCGGCCATAATGCATGGCCGAACCCCATGGAAGAACATTGGTTATATGGTAATGGATTCAATGGGGAAATGGGAATTTAGACATCATAGGGTTTCGGCCATGGTGTATGGCCGAACCCCATGAACCTTCTTAAATGGGTCATTTGTGGTTCTATGTATGTGTAAAGGAAAGGATTATCAAAACAAGGAATAAAGGGAATTATTGGAGTTTTATGTTATGATCACTTATATATCTAGGTTATGATCAATTTTGGACCTAAGCATGAAGTGATGGGAATAATGGCAAATGTGTAAATATGGGAGAAAATGATAGATCATGGGTTCGGCCATGGTATATGGCCGAACCACATGAGGAATGTGTTTGGTAGACTTAGATTATTATTAATGTTGAATAATTGTTTCATAAGTGATGAGGTTAGTGAATCAAAGGACTTGAAAAAGGGACTAAAATCAAGATGGTGAGGTTCGGCCATGTTGTATGGCCGAACCCCACTAACGTGTATTTTGTGGACTTAGGTTTTTTTTTAAGTGGTCTACTTGTATATGATTGGTTAAATCAAAAGAGGGACAAATTCAAGTGGTGAGGTTCGGCCATACAACATGGCCGAACCCCACAAGGTTTTGTTTATGGACTTAGACCTAGGGAATTCAATTTGTACATCAAAGACCGTGGGAGTATGTATAATATGATGATACGGTCTAGCATGGTTTCCAAGATTAAGCAAGAACAGCGTACACATCCGGAAGTGGAAGAAATATGGGCCAAGATGTCTACTGGTGAGGTCGTACCAGAATGGGAATTACGACCTAGACAAGGTCTCCTATTTCGAGGTCGGACATATGCGCGTCAAAGCTGCAGAAGGGAGTTGTTGATCGAAGCTCATCAAACAAAACTCTTTATTCATCCGGGTAGCATCAAAATGTACCATGATTTGAAAAGACTTTATTGGTGGCATGGACTCAAAAGAGATGTAACTGATTTTGTCTCTCACTGTTTTACTTGTCAGGAAGTCAAGACAGAACATCAGAAGCCGCCAGGATTGTCAAAATGGAAATGGAAACATATTTCCATGGACTTTGTGACAGCATTTGTAACACCTTGATTTTTCAAAGATATTAATATTTACAAAAATGCCATTGGAATGGTAAATTAAAAAGATATGATCGTAGATGAGAAAATGGCAGGGCCCATTCTTCAATTAAGATCCAATGTACATATTATAAGGATCAAATTAAATTAAATGGGTAATATACATCTAAATTGGGTCAATGTGGTTATTTGGGTCAAAGGACCCAATTGGGATCCAATGGGTCGTGGTAGACTTGTTTGACCCTTGGATGAGCTCAATTCTAATTGGGTTAGGCTGAATGGAATGTGAGTGCAATGTAGGATAAATGGGTGAGCTATGTACAATTGGGTAAACCCCATTTAAATGGACAATGGTCACTCAAATGGGTCATGGCGCCTAATTAGGTCAAGGGGTTCAAATGGGACCCAACGGGTCGAGTTGACCATGTTGACCATGTTGACCATGTGGATCATCAAGTGAGCTAAAAGCATTGAGTTAAATCATATTGAGTTGGGGCTGAAGTGAGTTGGATTTGAATCAAACAATGGAGTTGACTCAAGTGCATTAAATGAGTGGTATTAAATGGGGTGAGTTGAGCTAATGAGTTGGGTGAGTTAAATTGGAAGCCATGGAGACCTTTTAATTCAAATGAGTTAAGTGGGGAGGTGAGGAGTTGTGTTGATCTCAAAGACCCCAAGGCAAACTCCCACACGTTGGTGGCATGGGAGTGGTATCCCATGCATAAGACTCAATGAAATGAGATAAGAATTAAATTGGGAATTTGGAGGGTTTCCATCTCATGATGGAAACCCAAAGCCCAACGTTGGGGAGATGAAAGGTTTGTCTAAGCTTAGGCCAAGTGTCCCATAGTTATGCCAAAGGACACCTTGGTTAAACCAATAATCATGAGGGTAAATGAATGGTTTAAGGGGCTGTTATACAAAAGAGATACACAACACCTTTGGCCGAATTTCATCTCATGAAGCATAGAGTTTCATCTCTCTCCCTCTCTCAAATCAACCTACCTCCTTGGCCAAGCAAGCCTTGGTGATTTTATCATTGATCAAAGCACACAATCGGCTAAGGGCTAAGGGAGCAAGAAAGAAGGAAGGAAGGAAGGAAGGATCAAAGACAAGAGGAGAGGCTAAAAAGATTGGTAAGTACTCCATGGAATTTTGTTTAATAAATTGGTTAAAGAGAGCATGATTGGGCCATGGTATGGCCGAATTTATCAAAAGTTTAAACCATGGAAGATGGTGTTTAAAAAGGGTAGAAAGTGGATCATAGGGTTCGGCCACTTTGGATGGCCGAACCCCATGAGAATGATTTGATAATTGTATGGCTTTGAGAGACAAAAACCATACAATGATTGAAGGTATTAAGGTGTTATAAATGGAGATTAAGACTAATGTTTTGGGGTTGGCTATGGGATGGCTGAACCCTATTGTTTTTATGGCTAAGATGCAGTGAATAGACTATGTATAATTATTGGGAGATGTAATGCCCGCCCCTTTTCACCGAAATCAGAGTCTATTTTTTTTTTTTTTTTTTGAAAATAACCAGTGATAAAGGGCGCGGACGTCACGACGCGAGTTAAGTCCGAGCTTCGAAAGCCCGGCCCTTAACTGGCCAACCCTACGTGTGCGTGGAACGAAGTCCACGGAGAATGGTTCACAAGTAGGAAGTAAGCTTGCGAAATATTACCCTAAGTGAGGAAATTACAATAGTGGCTAACCTGCCATTTTTAGATAGCAGGGAAAATAGTATTCATAATATTACCAAAACATCTCAACATCTAAATGTTCCAAAATAGAAGCCCAACATATAGCAAGTAATTTGAATTACACAGTCCGACAAGCTAAATTATACCAATACACATTTTCCAAGATAAACTTAAATAAAGGAAATAATCTGCCTTCCCAAGCTCCTAAGCTTGGCTCCCGTCTCGTCCTTCGTTTTCGGTATCTCCTGTGTCATCAGCTAGGGTAGAAGTAGGGCGTTAGACCATGCGCCCAGTAGGACTCTGGGTAGGGCTAACACATGGATTAGTGATAACAAGCATACAGATAATAATATCGTGAAAACCGGTAGATAATCATATAATGAAACTATAAAGTGAATGCCATGCCATGGGTGTCTATGTTATGAATCCCACCCATCATCCTTACTATCCCGATGCCATATCCCCCTTGACGGCAAAGCACCCATCAAGGTAACATCAACACAAGTATCCCCCTTGACGGCAAAGCACTCATCAAGGTAACATCAACACAAGTATCCCCCTTGACGGCCAAGCACTCATCAAGGTAACATCAACCCAAGTATCCCCTTGACGGCAAAGCACTCATCAAGGTAACATCAACACAAGTATCCTCCTGTCATATCCCTCCCATGCCATGCATGAGATGTAGATGCCATATGCCATGTAATATATGTAAATCATAGGCATAAAACCCATCTTAAAACAATCCCATGATTATCAAAATAAATCAAAGGAAACTCATCATATAATACTAAAATCCAAACCCATCTTAAAAACAAAAAATATAATTTCCAAAATAATTCAAAGAAACCATCACTCAATCCATGGCTTACAAAAAGGTAGGAATCCTACCAAATACCGACTAGCGTTCTCTCTTTAATTTCCGCCAGATAGACTCGGTCGCCGATCCGCGTACCGCTTGCGATGTCCGATACCTTATTACATACACATAATCAGTCCACATTTTACTATTTCTAAGCCCATTAGTCATTTCCAAGTCCATATGAAAAATCGGTCACTATTTAGGTATTGTGGGTCCCACTTAATCCATTAAACCCCTTTAATTTGTGAATTTAAAACAAATTAGCCATCCTAGGTTTTATTTAACCATACATAGACTTGATACTTAGAGCCCCTAAGCCCTTGGTCATCTCCCATGGAGTTCTTGAATTTGGCCATTAATTACGGTTTTGCCACCAGCTCTTCTCCATGGTTAATTTCTCATTCATCACCCTTGCCTAACCATGTTCATAATTGATCTTAAACCTGGATCTCTAACTTAGGTCCATTAATGACCCATCAATCATGACATTAAAATGATTAAAAATAACCATTTACTTAATCTAATCCCCATTCATAAATCCACATGCATACACTTTAACCTTTGTCCTTAAAATGACTTATAATTAAATCATCATTCTTAGGCACATTCTTGGGTCCATAATTGACCCATCACCCATATCATGTGATCATAAAATTAGTCCTTTTATTAACCTAACCCTTATTCCTTTAAACTCATACAAAACCCCATACTTAACCCTTTAAATGGTTAATGGATCATGGGTTCAAAATACCCAATTCATCAAATCTTCCCATGGGGTTTACCTCATGCATTTAAACCACATTGAGTCCATTATCCATTCATGCCCTTTGTTCATAATTGATCCATACACTTACCAATCATGAGATACAACCATATCTTAACCTAATCCCCATTAGCTAAAGCATATCCATAGACTTTAATCTTAGCCTATCCATTGGTTCACAAAAATGGGTTCATTGATGTCTCATTAACCATGACATAAGAACATTAGCAATTAACCAATTAATTAACCTAACCTCCAATTATTTAAAACATAAATATATAACCCCATACTTAGACCATTAAGTGGCTCATAACAATGGGTCATGGGTTCATTAAAAATCAGCCCTTTCTACTTAACCAAATACCTTTTTTTTTTCTTTGGCCTATTTACACATTTGCACCCATCACAAGCCCTTCCATGAAGGGTTTAATTTATACATTTAAATCATCATTCTTAATCACATTCAAGTCCATAAACCTAACTATATTCCCATTACAACTAATAACATTGGGTCCCTTTTGGTCCATGAACACCACCCACATTTCCCATTTATTTTTCCATAATTCATAACCATTAATCCACCATTGGATCACCATAGGGTTCATTATCCATTCATGCCTTTTTAAGGCCACCAAATCATTCACATCATTCGAAAACTCCCTCATAATTCTTTTAAAATTTGTAACATTTAATCATTAAGTACTTAAAATTCTAAACCCTTCTCCATGTTTCCATTCTTAATTAATTAAATTACACAATGTCCTCCATTCCTTAAAACCCTAAGAAAATCACACATTACCTAATCACCCACCATGGGGTTCGGCCATACTACATGGCCGAACCCTATGGCTCACAATTTCCTTCCAATTCCACATAATTCCATGCTTAATAACTTAATTACATTACATTCCTTAATCCATTTATTTTTCCTTAAACTAACCCTAATTTACCCATTAGGGTTTCCTCCACTTTCCATCTTTCAAATTGATGGATTTAAAATCCATGGCATAAAATCATTTGGCCACCATTAATTTTACAAAATGAATCCTAAATCTTAAACCCTAAAAATCCAAAATTTCTTGTTTAAGAAAATACTTACAATCCGACGCCTCCTCCGACTTCCGCCACTCCCGTTGGACTCCTTGGCCTCCTTTCTCCTTCTTCTTGATCTTTGATCGGCCAAGATGCTTGATCAATGGTGAAACCCTCCTAACTTAGGATCGGCTAAGGTAGGGTTTGCTTGAGAGAGGGAAAGGAGGAGATGATGAGAAGAAGATGGTAGATCTTGACCTTAGAATGGTGGACCATGCTTGCACCTCTTCTCTTCTTTCTTCTCTTCTCCTCTTCCTTTCTTAATTTTCTTCTTCTCTTCTTGGAGTGTGGGACGGTGGTGGAGAGCAAGATGGGAAAAATGAAATGAGAGTGAAAGAGCATCGATGGGAAAAAGATGGGTAAAAGAGATAAGGTTTATCTCAATTGGGTGGAGTAATTAATTCCTCCCACCAACCCATGAGATCGTTTTTTTTCTTTTTTGCTTTAATGGCGGTGGTTGGAACAACCACCACCCAAGCCCAACGTGTTTTAGCTTTTGAGATAATAAGATTGAATGGTTTGGGTCTTCCACCTCTTTGATCCCCTTTTTGGATAAGCTTACTTAATTATTTAATTAAATCATTAGGCTAATTAACCCCATTTAGCTTAATTCCACTTACTTAACTTGCCTTCATACACCCATGGTTGACCAATTCAACCATGGTGGCCGGCCCCACCAAACCTTGGGTCCACACGCCACCTCACTTGATGAGGTGGAGGTGGGTCCCAATTGGCCACATCACCTTGGCTTAATTCAAATTAACTTAGGTGATTTAAATTTAATTCAACCCATTCCAACTAATTGGATCATCATTGGGCCCATGGCCCAATTACATTCACCCTTACCCATTTACCTTAGGCCTTACACCATCTTGATCTATTGGGTCCCAAATGGGTATTGGGCCCAATTTGACCATCCTTGGCCCAATTGACCACCATTGACCCTTTAAGTAAACTTAAATCCAATCCATAATCCATTGGGCCCTAGTTGGGCCTTTGTCCAAATTTTGGTCCATTTACCATTTATTCCATCAAATTTCTCATTTCCACCATTAAAAATAAATAATAACTGTAAGGGCCCGGAATTTTTAAATTAATAAAAAAAAAAGTGGATATAAGTTATTTTAGTGATGGAAATTGGAAAATTGGTGAAGTAAAGAGTAAATGGGCCAAAAAATTTGGACAAAGGCCCAAGTATGGCCCAATGGACTATGGAGTTGATTTAAATTCATTTAAAGGGGCAATGAGGGTTAAATGGGTCAAGAATGGTCAAATTGGGTCACATACCCATTTGGGACCCGATGGGTCAAAGTAGTTGAGCTCTAAGGTAAATGGGCTAGATGGAAATGTAATTGGGCCATGGGCCCAATGGTGATCCATTTAGAGGGTATTCAATGAAATTAAATCACCTAAGTTAAGTTAAAAATTAAACCAAGGTGGTGTGGCCAAGTGGGACCCACCTCCACCTCATCAAGTGAGGTGGCGTGTGGGCCAATGATTGGTGGGGCCGGCCACCATGGTTGAATTGGTCAACCATGGGTGTATGTATGAAGGCAAATTTAAGTAGATGGGATTAAGTTAAAGTGGGAATTAATTAACTTAACCTAATGATTCAATTAATTAATTAGTTAATTAAGCTAAGTTAAAAGAATGGTCAAATGGGAAGACCAAACAATCCATTTCAAACATGAAAAAACGTTGGCTAGTGTTGGTTGGGTCAAAAAAACATGAGAAATATCTTAGGCTTGGTTGGTGGGAAATTTATGTTAAAGTGTAAAGTAAGCTACCTTGGGATAAGATGGGTTTCCATCTTATCCCATTCTCAATTTTACTTACTCCATCTCTCCCACACCACCGTCCCTCATCTCTAAGGAAAGAGAAGTAGAAAAATTAAGGAAGAAGAAGAAGAAAAGCTTGGAAGAAAAGAGAGGAGGAAGTTGTAAGTTTGGCCATCCCTTTAAGATCAAACTATAGAATCCTATTTTCTCATCTCCATCCTCTCCTCTCTCTCTCTCTCAAATTAAGCCCTACTATGGCCAATCCTAAGTTAGGAGGGTTTCACCATTGATCAACCATCTTGGCCTACCAAAGATCAAGAGGAAGGAGAAAGGAGGCCAAGGAGTCCGACGGGAGTGGCGGAAGTCGGAGGAGGCATCGGATTGTAAGTATTTTTTTTTAAACAAGAAATTTTGGATTTTTTTAGGGTTTAAGATTTGGGATTCAATTTGTAAATTTAATGGTATCCAAATGATTTTATGCCTTTGATTTCAAATCCATCAATTGAAGGATGGAAAGTGGACAAAACCCTAATGGATAAATTAGGGTTAGTTTAAGGAAAAATAAATGGATTAAGGAATGTAATGTAATTAAGTTATTAAGCATGGAATTATGTGGAATTGGAAAGGAATTGTAATGGGATTTTTAGGTTTAAAATCATGGAAGAATGATTTGGAATTTTGGGGTTTTAATGATTAAATGTGGTGATAATTTTAAAGGGGTTTAAATGAAGAAATGCATGGGAGATGTGAATAATGGTAATGACCTCAAAAATGGTAGGTGTTTAAGTGAATTATTAGGGTTTATAAATAATGGAAGCCATGGAGGATGATTTAGGGTTTTAAGATTTTAATGGTTAAGTGTAAGTAATTAAGGATCTGTAATGGAGGTTTTAGGGTTATGTGTTTGTAAATTTAAATGGGTTTGGAAGGATGGAAGGTATGGAATAATGTACTAATAAATTGAAGGCTTAAAAGGGGTCAAAGGTTTGTAAATTTTAAGGGGTTTTTAGTTAAGGAAATCATGGAAGGTGGCTAAGTGATTTCAATGGGGACATTGGGATGAATTTGGTGTTTTGGAACCATGAAAAAAATAAATGGGAGTTATGGTTAAACTAATGGACCAAAATGTATTTCATGATGATTAAGGAAGGATGATTTAAATGTATGAGTTAAAATCCCTCATAGTTGGACTTATGTGTGTGTTTAAATTAATGGGGAATAGGTCATGATTAAAGGGGTCATTAATGGACTAAAAAATGTATCAAGTGATGATCAAAATTGATGATTTAAATTGTATGATGTAAACCTCTTCATGGAAGGGCTTGTGATGGGTGCAAATGTGTAAATAGGCCAAAGAAAAATGGGTGTTTGGTTAAGTAGAAAGGGCTGATTTTTAATGAACCCATGACCCAATGTTAGGTCACGTTATAGGCCAAATTTGGAATTATGCATGTGTTAAATCAATGGAAATGAGGCTAAGTTAAGGGTTGATTTTTAATGATCTTGTAACATGGTTACGGATCATTAATGGACCTAAGTTGTGGATCAATTTTGGGCTTAGGAAGGCATGAATGAATGAGTAATTGTTTATGTAAAAGGGGTAGTGGCAAAACCGTAATTAGTGGCCAAATTCAAGAATTCCATGGAACTTGATCATGGACTTAGGGGATCTAATGTAATAACCTTATAAGTGATTGATAAAGCCTAGGGTGGCCGAATTTTAAGACTTATGGGATTAAAAGGTTTAATAAATGATATGGGACCCACAAAACCTAAATAGTCACCGGTTTTTCATATGGGCTTAGAAATGGTTAAAACATGGACTAATGATGAATGTGTAATAAGGTACTGGACATTGCAGGCGGTGCGCGATCGGCAACCGGGTTTGTCGAACGGAAAACGAAAAAGGACGCGAGTCGGTATTCGGTAGGATTCCTACCTTTTTGTAAGCCATGGATTTGGGTGATGTTTTCTTTAATCTAGTTTGGAAATCATGTGATTGTCTTTAAGATATGTTATGGATTATGTATCATGTGATGTTTTACTCTAAATTATTTTGGAAATTATGTGAATGCTTATGATGGGTTTTGGATTAAATATTGTGGGATGTTTTCCCTTGGATTTAGTTGGTAATCTTGTAATTGTTTTAAGATGGGTTTTATTACTGTTGAATTTTATATATTACATGGCAAATGGCATCTACATCTCATGCATGGCATGGGAGGCATATGACAGGGGAAGGATGAAATGAAACCGGAGTCCATGCTCCGTCGGGGCGACCGATAAACAAGCATGGGGACATTTCACATATGTATATTGTACCTTGACGAGGCCTTACCGTCAAGGGGGATGTTGTATTTATTGTTATACCTTGATGATGATTCTTCCATCAAGGGGAATATTGTATTTGTGGTTACGCCTTGACGAGGCCTTACCGTCAAGGGGGATATGGCATCGGGATAGTAAGGATGATGGGTGGGATTCATAACACAGACACCCATGGCATGACATTCATTCTATGGCTTTTCGTTATGTATTATCTATCTGCTTTGTTATCACTAATCCATGTGTTAGCCCTACTCGGAGTCCTACTGGGCGCGTGGTCTAACGCCCTACTTCTACCCTAGCTGATGACGCAGGAAATGCCGGAGCAGAAGGACGAGACGGGAGCCAAGCTTAGGAGCTTTGGAAGGCGGACTAATTATTTTATTTATGTTATTTTGAGAAATGTGTATTTGATGTAGTTTAATTTGTCGGAAATGTAATAATTGAGATTACTTACTATATTTTGGACATTATGGTTTTAAGGATGTTTGGTGATTGAATGAATGTAACTTCCCTGCTATCTAAGAATTTGTAGGTTAGGCTCTTTTATAATTTCCGCAATTAGTTTAAATGTTCCTCGATGCTTACTTCTACGTGTGAACCATTCTCCGTGGACTTCATTCCACGCACACGTAGGGTTGGCCAGTTAAGGGCTGGGCTTTAGAAGCTCGGACTTAACTCGCGTCGTGACTGTCCGCGCCCTTTGTCACTTTTATTAAAAAAAAAAAAAATAGACTCTGATATTTCGGTGAAAAGGGGCGGGCGTTACAATAACCACATATTTATTGATTTAAAAATTTCGGGCCATTACAGGAGATTTGCATCAAGAGAACCATAGGGTTCGGCCATGTGTATGGCCGAACCCCATGGACCATTTTATGGGATGTTTAGAGTTAAGAACATGCTTGGAAATTATAAATGGTTTTAAACCTTGCTGTGGATCTAAAAAGTTGTAAGAGATCCAAGAAAAATGAGGGAAATAACATCATGGGTTCGGCCATGGTGTATGGCCGAACCCCATGACCTATTTTATGGGTCATTTCATGGGTTAAGTGTGAATCTAGCATGTTTAGGTGAATGGGTATTAAGTTATGGAAATGGCAGATTTATAATAGGCTTTGTGTCATGATTGATGGGGCATGGATGGATCCATGTTTATGGATCAGTTAGGGATATAGTCATGCATAAATAAAAGGTGATTAACGATGGGAAGAATGAGTGGCAAGGATGTAAATATGGCAAAAAATGAAGAACCATGGGTTCGGCCATGGTGTATGGCCGAAACCCATGGGGGATGATTGTGGACTTAGGATAAAAAGATCAAGTTTGAGATTGGTGAGGTTCGGCCATGTTGTGTGGCTGAACCCCACTAAGGAGGGTCGGTTGTGGACATTGATTATTAAGCAAAAATTAAACAAGGGTTAGTTAGTGGCAAAACCATAAATACAAGTTATAATGGAATGAAAGATTAAAAGGACTTGAAAGAGGGGTCAAGCCAAAGTGGTATGGTTCGGCCATGTTGTATGGCCGAACCCAACCAAGGTATGTTTGAAGTGTGAATTGTTTTAGTGTTGATCAAATGAAAAGGAAGATCAAATTCAAAGTAGGTGAGGTTCGGCCATGGGTATGGCCAAACCCCACAAGATGATTTTTGGGATTTGAACTTAATTAGAGATTAAAAGGATATGTGATTGACTTGCTGTTATATAAACAAGGTAACGGGACTTGAACGGTGTACAAGTCGTGAACGGGTGACGGATTGAGAAGAAAGGACAACTTAAGTAACTTTCTATAGGTTTCCTACCTCCTTGTAAGCACATTTTACACATGGTTTTCTCTTTATTTTTATGAGCTATTGATAAAGTATTATGTATTCAAGTTAACTGGAATGCTATGATTCATTTACAAATAGCATGTGTCATGTATTCATTAACATCTCATGCATGGCATGGGGTGATGGATACAGAAACTGGAGCCCACACTCCTGTCGGAACGTCTGTGATGCAACTGTGGGGCCTCCTTAGGTGATAAGAGTCCCACCAGGAGGAATACCTTGATGATAAGAGTCACATCAAGAGAAAGCGAAAGAATACTGTGGATTACCTTGACGATGAGAGTCCTGTCAAGTGATGGTTATGTCTATTTGTGATGGGTGGGACTCATTACATTTGCATACATACATAGCATTGTTTTGTAAGTATTTGATGATCATGCATTGTATGTTATATGCATGTTTTTATACTAACCTTGTGGTAACCCTAATCGGAAGACCTACTGGGCACGTTGATCTAACGCCCTATTTCTATCCTTAGTGGATGACGTTGGAAAGGGAAAAGGAAAGGTCGAGAATCGCGAGGGAAGCCAAGCATAGGAGCTTGGATATGGAATGGAATTATTTATTGACATTTGAATACTTTTATATGGACATGTAATAACTTAGTATTACTGCTATGGTTTGATTTGGTTTTGCTATGGTTTGGTCTGTTTGAGTTGGATACTTGATTTAAGTTATTTTGGTTAGGACTTGTACTTTGCTATCTCATTTGGAATAGGATTGTTATCCTATTGTTATTCCGCATATTTGATTTATTCCGCAAGTTTTATTTAGTTATATGTGTAGTTTGGTTTTCATGGACTTGGTCCATGCACACATAGGTTTGGCCAGTTAAGGGTCGGACTTTGAAAGTCCGAACTTAGCTCGCATCGTGACGTCTCCCCACTCTCTTCCACTTTACTTATTTATAAAAAAAAATTAGACTCTGATTTTCGGAAGGGTGGAAAAGGGCGAGCCGTTACAGGATTGCCAAGGTCTTCAATAACGACGCAATATGGGTTGTAGTGGACCGTTTAACAAAATTTGCACATTTTCTCCCAATCGAGATGACGGACTCGTCTGAGACTTTGGGACGACGGTATATTAAAGACATCATCAGGCTACATGGTATACCCAGGACAATTGTTTCCGGTAGAGATGGTCGATTCACCAGTAGAGTGTGGCAGAGCATGCAGTCAGCTATGGGGACCAACTTGTTAATCAGCACAGCCTTCCATCCACAAACCGACGAACAGTCGGAAATAACGATACAAACATTGGAGGATATGTTGAAAGCTTGCATGTTAGATTTCAAGGGTCGGTGGGAAGATCATTTACCACTGGTTGAGATTTCATACAACAACAGTTACCAGGCAAGCCTCAAGATGGCTCCATTTGAGGCGTTGTATGGTAGACCCTATAGATCACCAGTGTGTTGGATAGAGGCCCGTGAGCCTGCACTTATTGGACCTGAGCTAGTTGCGGGGACTACGGAACAGATTAAGGTGATATGACAACATCTGCTCACTGTACAGAGTCGTCAGAAGAGCTACGCTGACAATAGAAGGAGATTCTTTGAGTTTGAGGTGGGAGATCTAGTATTCTTGAAGGTCTCACCACAAAAGGTACACATGCGATTTGGAAAGAAAGGGAAGTTGTCACCCAGATTTGTGGGACCCTTTCCAATCCATGAGATGTGGGAGAAGTAGCCTATCATTTTATGCTCCCTCCATAGTTGTCATCACTGCACGATGTATTTCATGTTTCTATGTTGAGGAAGTACAATCCTAACCCTTCGCACGTGCTGAATGTGCAAGATATAGAAGTGCAAAGCGACGTATCTTATGTCGAAAGGCTTATTAGAGTGATAGAGACGGAACAAAGGGTGTTACGGAACCGAGCAATTCAATTCATAAAAGTGGTGTGGGATCGACATGGTAATGAGGAAGCCACTTGAGAACTTGAATAAAAAATAAGAGCAGCTCATCCTGAGCTATTTGTGTAATTTGTTTGAAACCCTACTTCGCTCGATTTTCGGGACGAAAATTTTAAAAGAGGGTAATATTATCTTTATTTGGATTAGGCAATCAGATGTCATTGCCTAATCCAAACTCATCTGCACGTGTTGGCCATTTTGGGACAAACCTTGTTCGACTAAAACTCCTTGATTTTCTGAGAGGAAATCTAGCCTTTGTGGTGCATGTGTGTGTGTCATCCTCATCCAGACAATCCCTTATTTATAGATATATTGCATTACCATTTTAATTCAGCCCCATTTACTTTAAATTGAACCTTATACCATAACCGTTGGGTCCTAATTGGGCCATTGACCCAACGCCTTACCCATCTAAGGTTCATATCCGTTAATTCACAATGAAAATGGCAAATTCCGTAAATATTGATAACATGGAAATCCGAAGTGTTACACTCTGACCGGCTTCTCCACATAGGTCACGTCGCTTTGCACATCAACATCTTGCACGTTCAACACGTGTGAAGGATCAGGGTTGTATTTCCTCAACATGGACACATGGAACACATCGTGCAAAGATGACAACTGTGGAGGAAGAGCCAATTGATAAGCCACCTCCCCCACCATCTTTAGGATTGGAAACGGCCCCACAAATCTAGGCAACAATTTCCCTTTCTTCCCAAATCGCATGTGTCGCTTTCGTGGCAAGACTTTCAAGAACACTAAGTCTCCCACCTCAAACTCAAGGAACCTCCTCCTCTTGTCAGCGTAGCTCTTCTGACGACTCTGTACAGTAAGTAGGTGCTGTCGTATCAACTTAATCTGCTCCGTGGCCTTTGCAACTAGCTCGAGTCCAATAAGTGCAGGTTCACCGGCCTCTATCCAACACACTGGTGATCTACATGGCCTACCATACAAGGCCTCGAATGGAGCCATCTGGAGGCTTGCCTGGTAACTGTTGTTATAAGAGAACTCCACCAGTGGTAAGTGATCCTCCCATCCACCCTTGAAGTCTAGCATACATGCTCTCAGCATATCCTCCAATGTCTGTATCATCCACTCCGACTGTCCATCAATCTGTGAATGGAATGTTGTGCTAGTCAATAAGTCTGTCCCCATAGCTGACTGCATGCTCTGCCACACTCTGTTGGTGAATCGACCATCTCTGTGGGACATAATAGTCCGGGGAATACCATGTAGTCTGATGATATCCCTGATGTACCGTCGACCCAAAGTCTTAGATGAATCTGTCATCTTGATAGGAAGAATGTGTGCCTACTTGGTCAATCGATCTACCAGGACCCATATTGCATCTTTGCCCTCTGATGACCTTGGCAACCCTGTCACAAAATCCATGGAGATGTGCTCCCATTTCCACTCCGGCACTAGTAAGGGTTTGAGTAACCCTGGTGGCTTCTGATGTTCAATCTTAACCTGCTGATAAGTTAGGCAGTAAGCAACAAACTCTGCCACATCTCTTTTGAGTCCATGCCACCAATAGTGTTTCTTTAGATCATGATACATCTTGGTGCTGCTCGGATGAATAGAAAGTTTGGTTTGGTGTGCCTTGATCAATAACTCTCTTCTACAGCTCATAGGCACATATGTCCTACCTCGGAATACAAGACCCTGTACCGGTCGTAACTCCCATTCCGGTATAACCTCCTAGTAGACATCTTAGCCCATATCTCCTCCACTTCCGGATTTGTCCGTTGCTCATGTTCAATCTTGGAGACCATGTTGGACCGTATGATCAGATTGTACATACTCCCATGGTTCTTGATATACAAGTTGAATTCTCGAATGGTATTCAGTATCTCCCATTCCTTCCTGATCAAACTGACCGCTGTTGCATGTGACATGCGGCTGAGGGCATCCACTACTTTGTTCGCCTGGCGAGGATGATATCGAAGTGCAAACTCATAATCTTATAGATACTCCATCCATCTGCGCTGCCTCGTGTTGAGTTCCTTCTGATCAATCAAGTATTTCAGGCTTTTGTGATCTGAAAACACCTCAAACTTCTCGCGATAAAGATAGTGTCTCCATCTTTTGAGAGCGAAGACCACTGCGGCTAATTCCAGATCATGAGTGGGATAGTGGCGTTCATGAATTTTCAACTGTCTTGAACCATAAGCCACCACACGTTGACTTTGAGTGAGAGAACACCCAAGTCCCTCTCCTGAAGCATCACAATATACTTCATACCCCTTGTCCCTTTCAGGAAAAATCAGAAGAGGAGCAGTTGTAAGCCTCTCCTTTAGTTCCTCGAATCTCCAGTTGCAAACATCCGACCATTCAAATTTGACTTCTTTCTGAGTGAGTCGGGTAAGTGGAGTTGCAATGTTGGAGAAGTCCATGATAAACTTACTATAGTAACCGGCCAATCCCAGAAAGCTACGGATCTCAGTCACATTCTTCGGTGCTTTCCATTCTCTCACTGCCACCACCTTAGTCGGGTCCACGGCTATACTTTCCGCTGATATAATATGCCCCAAGAAGTTAACCTCAGATAACCAGAATTCACACTTGCTGGCTTTGGCATACAGCTGATGCTTCTTTAGGGTGTCCAGGACTATCCGAAAATTGTAACACCCCGGATTTTCAAGTTATTAATATATATAAAAATTACCCATTTAAGTTGTGAATTATTAGATATGGACCTTATATGGGTAAAATGTTGGGTCATTGCCCAATTAAGACCCAACAAATTGTGGAAATGGTTTCAATAGAATTAAATGGGGCTTAATTAAATTAGTAATGCATTATGTCCATAATTAATTATTATGCGTATAAAGAGACTAGGAATGGGATATTGTGCATGGCCTGAATATTAGATTTGCATATCCAAGAAGATGTCTAAAAATTAAATAAAGATTACATTGGCCGTGTATGAGATATGCACGTGATGTGTTGGAGTATTTTAAAAAGGAGTCTTTTCCTTTCTTAAATAGTGAAACTAGGGGATTGTTAAATAAAAAAGGTGTCCAAATAAAGATAGGATTGTTTGCCGTGTGGGAGTTATGCGCCAAAAGGGATTCTTCCCTTGGTTAAAAACGGCACAAGGGAATTGCTAAGTTAAGAGGATCTTGGCACCTTCTAATTAGGATTGAGTGGAAGGTTTTATAAAAGAAAGACATAGAGGGGCGCACGACATACACATTGAAGGGGTTTTCATCAAAGATCAGTCTCGGCATATCAAGAGAAGGAAAGAGCAGCCAGCCGAGTGAAAGATCTAGGAGGAGAGGAGGATAAAGAAGAAGAAGTTTGGAAGAGCAAGAACAAGCAAAGGAAAACCGGAGGAGTCGCGGAACCGGTAAGTAGTTTCGATAATTTGGTTTAAAGAAAAGAGCCATAGGGTTCGGCCATGGTGTATGGCTGAACCCCATGGAAGAAAATTGGGAGATGAATATAGCAAGTTTAATGGAAAGGATGGACCATAGGGTTCAGCCATGCACCATGGCCAACCCCATGGAAAGACATGGTGTATTTTTATGGGTTGAAAACCATGGACGGTTAGGATGTTTTGATTGGATTTAACAGAGGAAATATGGAACCATAGGGTTCGGCCATGGTGTATGGCCGAACCCCATGGAAGAAAAATTAAGGGAAGCATATGGTATTTTAATGGAAAATTAATAAGAAATTTATATGGGTTTAAATGATTTAAGAGAAGTTGATGAACCATAGGGTTCGGCCATGATGAAGGGCCGAACCCCATGGAAGGACTTTGGTGTTTTTTTTAATGGAAGTTTGGAGGATAAAAATCATGGACCATGGGTTCAGGCATGGTGTATGGCCGAACCCCATGGAAAACTATAGATGGACTTAAATTGGTGAGTGATCGAATGGAGATCATGGAGATGATGGTAAAGTTGTAAATACATGCTAAAATGGAGGATCATGGCCGAACCCCATGAGGTCTTTTATGGACATAGGTTATTATTAGCATGTTTTAAAGAATGAAATGTAAAGTGATAGATAGAACAATGGACAGAAACGTAAATAGGTGAAAATAATGGACATAGGGTTCGGCCATGGTGTATGGCCGAACCCGATGAACTATTTGTATGGATTATTTTGGAACATAAGCCTTATGAAAATAAGCAAGGTAAATGGCTAAGGATATGTATAATGGCAATGTTGTAAATAAGTAGAATTAATGGACCATGGGTTCAGCCATGGTGTATGGCCGAACCCCATGGGGAAGGTTTGATGGACCTATGGTTTATGCATATTAAATGAATGAAGTGGTATGAATGGCATTGTTGTAAATATAAGTAAAAATGAAAGATCATGGGTTCTGTAACGCCCGCCCCTTTTCACCGAAATATCAGAGTCAATTTTTTTTTTTAATAAAAGTGACAAAGGGCGCGGACGTCACAACGCGAGTTAAGTCCGAGCTTCTAAATCGCGGCCTTAACTGGCCAGCCCTACGTGTGCGTGGAACGAAGTCCACGGAGAATGATTCACAAGTAGAAGTAGCTCGCGGAATATTAAACTACGTGCAGAATTACAATAAAGACTGTCCTACAAGTTTGAGATAGCAGGGAAGATACATTCAGTTAATTACCAAAATACCTCAACAACATAATATCCAAAATAAAATCCAAAACATAGCAATTAATCTAAAATATTACATTCCGACGAGCTAAGCTATCAAATACATTTCCAAATTAAACTTGAATAAACTAAATAGTCTGTCTCCCCAAGCTCCTAAGCTTTGCTCCCATTTCGTCCTTCTGCTCCGCCGTCTCCTATGTCATCAGCTAAGGTAGAAGTAGGGCGTTAGACAACGCGCCCAGTAGGACTCCGAATAGGGCTAGCACATGGATTAGTAATAAAAACCACATATGAAATCATATAAGGAAAACTATAAGAGAATGTTATGCCATGGGTGTCTGTGTTATGAATCCCACCCATCATCTTTACGATCATGATGCCATATCCCCCTCGACGGAAAAACCTCGTCAAGATATAACCAGTCACAAATCATCCCCTTGATGGCAAAAACCTCGTCAAGATATAAACAGTCACAAATCATCCCTTGACGGCAAAAACCTCGTCAAGATATAAACAGTTACACATCATCCCCCTTAATGGCAAAGCCTCGTTAATGTGTCCCCATGTTTGCTTCTCGGTCGCCCCGACGGAGTATGGACTCCGGTTATATCTCATAATATCCCTCTTGATGGATGAAACACATCAAGATATCCCCATGCTTGCTTCTCGGTCGCCCCGACGGAGCATGGACTCCGGTTTCATTTCATCCTTCCCATACCATATCCCTCCCATGTCATGCATGAGATGTATATGCCACATGCCATGTAATATCTATAAATCATAGTCATAAACCCATCTTAAAACAATCCCATGATTATCAAAATAAATCAAAGGAAACCCATCACATAATACCAAAATCCAAAACCCATCTTAAAAACAGCCACATGATTACCAAAATAAATTAAAAGAAAACATCCCATAATACTAAATCCAAAACCCATCTTAAAACAAACCATATAATTTCCAAAGTAATTCAAAGAAACCATCACTCAATCCATGGCTTACAAAAAGGTAGGAATTCTACCGAATACCGACTAGCATCCTTTTTCGCTTCCGTCCGATAATCCAGTCACCGATCACGCACCGCTTGCGATGTCTAGTACCTTATTATACATTATCAATTAGTCCATGTTTTTAACCATTATTAAGTCCATTAATCATACCTTAGTGGGGTTCGGCCATACATCATGACCGAACCTCATTAACTAGGTTTTGTGGGTCCCATTTAATCCATTAAACATTTTAATCACATAAGTCTACAAACCAGCCACCCTAGGCTTCATTAGTCATACATAAGGTTATTACTTAGATTCCCTAAGCCCATGATCATCTCCCATGAGGTTCTTGAATTTGGCCATTATTTACGGTTTTGGCACTACCTCTTTTCCATGGTTAAACATTCACCTAACCATGTACATTTTTTGTTCATAATTGATCCATACACTCAAGTCCATTAGTGACCCATTTAATCATGCCATAACATTATTAAAAGAACCCTTTTCCTTAACTTAATCTACATTAATTAACCACATACATAAACCCAAGTTTAGCCCATCAAATGGCTCACAAATTGGGTCATGGGTTTTACAAAAATCAGCCCCTTTAATTCAACCTAATCCCTGTAAGGGCCCGGAATTTTTAAATTAATAAAAAAAATGTGGATATAAGTTATTTTAGTGATGGAAATTGGAAAATTGGTGAAGTAAAGAGTAAATGGGCCAAAAAATTTGGACAAAGGCCCAAGTATGGCCCAGTGGACTATGGAGTTGATTTAAATTCATTTAAAGGGGCAATGAGGGTAAATGGGTCAAGAATGGTCAAATTAGGTCAAATACCCATTTGGGACCCAATGGGTCAAGATGGTTAAGCTCTAAGGTAAATGGGTAAGATGAAAGTGTAATTGGGCCATGGGCCCAATTGTGATTCATTTAGAATGAATGGAATGAAATTTAAATTATCTAAGTTATTTGGAATTAAACCAAGGTGATGTGGCCAAGTGGGACCCACCTCCACCTCATCAAGTGGGGTGGCGTGTGGGCCAAGGATTGGTGGGGCCGGCCACCATGGTGGAATTAGTCAACCATGGGTGGATGTATGAAGGTGATTTAAGTAAATGGAATTAAGTTAAAATGGGAATTAACTAAATTAACCTAAGTTAATTATCTAGTTAATTAATTAAATAAATTATTCAAATGAGGGTCAAAGGTGGTCAAATGGTCAAAGGATCAAAAGCCATGTTATCTTTACAGACACCAAAACGTTGGGCATGGTACCATAAAGCATAAAGTAAAAAAAAAAAAGAAAATATCCCATGGGTTGGTGGGAGGAGTTATTGTGGAAAATATCTTAAGCAATCAAGAGGTGAGATGACTTTTCATCTCACTCTCTCCATTCCAACGAGCTCTTCACTCTCTCCCTCTTTTCATCTCTACCACCGTCCCACACTAGGAGATGAAAGAAAGGAAGAAAACCAAGAGAAAGAAGAAGAAAAGTTTGGAAGAAAAGAGAGGGAAGTGCAAGGGTAAGCCATTACACCAAGGTCAAGGCTAGGTACTTGTGTTTTTTTTCTCATCTCCATCCTCTTTTCTCTCTCTCTCAATTTAAACCCTAACTTGGCTGATCCTAAGGTTGGGGGTTGCCACCATTGATCAAGCCTCTTGACTTATTAAAGATCAAGAGGAAGGAGAAATGAGGCTAAGGAAACCGACGGGAGCGGCGGAAGTCGGAGGAGACGACGGATTGTGAGTATTTCTTAAACAAGAAATTTTGGATTTTTAGGGTTTAAGATTTGGAATTTTTTTGTAGAATTTAATGGTGGTTACATAAATTTATGCCATGGATGTTAAACCCATCAAATGAGAGGGTGGAAGATGGAGGAAACCCTAAATGGGTAAATTAGGGTTAGGGTAAGAAAATAAATAAATGGATTATGTGCATTGGGTAATTTATGAAATTAAGCGTAGAATTGGATGATTGGAAGAAAATTATGGGCCATAGGGTTCGGCCATGTGGTATGGCCAAACCCCATGGTGGGTGATTTGGTATTGGATTTAAATAATTAGGGTTTCAAAAAGATGGAAGACAATGAGGGTTTTATCTAATGAAAATTAGGGTTGTAGATGAATGAATGGGAGTAAGTTGTAAAATGGTTTTATGATGAAAATGCAAAGGGGTTTATGGCATTGAAATGCATGGAGGAAGTGAACCTTGAGCCATGGGTTCGGCCATGGTGTATGGCCGAACCCTATGGTGATCAAATGGTGGAATGAAGGGTTGTGAATAATGGAAAGTAAATGGGAATGTTGGTGGTGTTGATGGACCCGAAAATGGTTTTAGCATTGATATTTGTAATGGACTCTAATGTAGCTAAGGATGATGGTTTTAAGTTTATGAATTAAACCCTTCATGGAGGGATTTGTGATAAACCCAAATGTGTAACAATGGACCCAAGAAAAATGGGGAAAGGACACCATGGGTTCGGCCATGGTGTATGGCCGAACCCATGGCCCAATTGTGATCCATTTTGGTGGGTTAAATTGGAGGATGAGTGATGTTCATGGTCTCCAAAGAGTATGAATGGGTAATGGATCCATTGTAGTTTAAATGTATGAGCTAAATCCCATGGGAAGAGTTGATGAATGAGGTATTTTGAAACCATGATTCATTACCCATCTAAAGGGTTAAGTGTGGGATTTTGTATGGGTTTAAATGAATGAGGGGTAGGTTAATAAAATGGTTAATTTTAATGGCTTTGTGACATGGGTCAATGGGTAATTAATGGACCTAAGTTGGGGATCTAAGTTTATGATCAATTATGGACTTAATCATGCATGGATAAATGAGTGATTAAGCATGAAAAAAGGGGTAGTGGCAAAATCGTAATTAGTGGCCAAATTCAAGAATTCCATGGAAATTGATCATGGACTTAGGGGAGATAATGTAATAACCTTATAAGTGATTGATAAAGCCTAGGGTGGCTGAATTTTAAGACTTATGGGAGTAAAAGGTTTAATAGATGATATGGGACCCACAAAACCTAAATAGTGACCGGTTTTTTTTGCATATGGGCTTAGAAATGGTTAAAACATGGACTAATGATGAATGTGTAATAAGGTACTGGACATCGCAGGCAGTGCGCGATCGGCGACTGGGTTTATCAAACGGAAAACGTAAAGGGACGCGGGTCGGTATTCGGTAGGATTCCTACCTTTTTGTAAGCCATGGATTTGGGTGATGTTTTCTTTAATCTATTTTGGAAATCATGTGGTTGTCTTTAAGATATGTTATGGATTATGTATCATGTGATGTTTTACTCTAAATTATTTTGGAAATTATGTGAATGCTTATGATGGGTTTTGGATTAAATATTGTGGGATGTTTTCCCTTGGATTTAGTTGGTAATCTTGTAATTGTTTTAAGATGGGTTTTATTACTATTGAATTTCATATATTACATGGCAAATGGAATCTACATCTCATGCATGGCATGGGAGGCATATGACAGGGGAAGGATGAAATGAAACTGGAGTCCATGCTCCGTCGGGGCGACCGATAAACAAGCATGGGGATATTTCACATATGTATTATTGTACCTTGACGAGGCCTTACCGTCAAGGGGGATGTTGTATTTATTGTTATACCTTGATGATGATTCTTCCATCAAGGGGAATATTGTATTTGTGGTTACGCCTTGACGAGGCCTTACCGTCAAGGGGCATATGGCATCGGGATAGTAATGATGATGGGTGGGATTCATAACACAGACACCCATGGCATGACATTCATTCTATGGCTTTTCGTTATGTATTATCTATCTGCTTTGTTATCACTAATCCATGTGTTAGCCCTACTCGGAGTCCTACTGGGCGCGTGGTCTAACGCCCTACTTCTACCCTAGCAGATGACGCAGGAAATGCCAGAGCAGGAGGACGAGACGGGAGCCAAGCTTAAGAGCTTTGGAAGGCGGACTAATTATTTTATTTAAGTTATTTTGAGAAATGTGTATTTGATGTAGTTTAATTTGTCGGAAATGTAATAATTGAGATTACTTACTATATTTTGGACATTATGGTTTTAAGGATGTTTGGTGATTGAATGAATGTAACTTCCCTGCTATCTAAGAATTTGTAGGTTAGGCTCTTTTATAATTTTCCGCAATTGGTTTAAATGTTCCCCGATGCTTACTTCTACGTGTGAACCATTCTCCGTGGACTTCATTCCACGCACACGTAGGGTTGGCCAGTTAAGGGCCGGGTTTTAGAAGCTCGGACTTAACTCGCGTCGTGACGTTCGCGCCCGTTTGTCACTTTTCCTTTTTAAAAAAAAAATTAGACTCTGATTTTCGGTGAAAAGGGGCGGGCGTTACAATCCCCACTTTTCCTTGGGTCTTTTTCACCACATTTAGATCCATAATAAGCCCTCCCATAAGGAGGTTTACATCATGCAATTCAAACCATCAATTTTGATCATCAATTTGGTACATTTTCTTGAGTCCATTAATGACTCACGTAGTCATGCCATACTTCCCATTCTTTCCATGGTTTCCAAAACACTTAATTCATCAAAGTTTTCCCATGGGGATCGGCCATACACCATGGCCGATCCCATGGTCCATTTAAAACCATCACCCTTCTCCATCAATTTCCACATTATTACACCCATAACCCATTACAATTTACAATACCTCACCATAGGGTTTAAAAAAAAAAACATTCCATCCATAAAATTATAAGTACATTGCCATAGGGTTCATCAACACCACCAACATTCCTCATTTATTACTCACATGCATAATACCAAATTTAACCCATAACATGACCTACAAATGGGTCATGGTCTACATACATGACTTAGTTCCATCACAAGTCCATCCATTGAGAGAATCTAAACTATACACTTAATTCATCAATCCTTAATCATTATTTGATACATTTAGGGTCCATCAATCTTAGCCATAATTCCTTTTTCTTTGCAACATTAGGTTCATCATTTGGAGTTCATCACCCTTACCAATCTTCCCCACCATTCTTCCATGTTTTTCATTCAAGATCCCTTGTAAAAGAATTACTACATTTAGTCATTTAAAATCCTAACATCATTAATCATCCTTTCATGATACTAACCCTAAAAACTCCATTTAAAACCCTAATTAAATCACTTAAACACCCACTATGGGGTTCAATCATTCATTCATGCTTTTTAATGCCATAACAACCATTTACATTCCCCATAAATTTCCTCATTTACAATCCCTTAAAAAAATTACTACATTAACCATTAAAACCCTAAAATTACAAATTATCCTTCCATGATTTTTAAATCTTAAAATTCTATTAAATCTCCAAATTAGCTTACATGTCTTCCACTCCTTAAAACCCTAACAAAAACACACATTACCTAATCACCCATGGCCGAACCCTATGGCCCATAATTTCCTTCCAAATTACATAATTCCATGCTTAATCCATTTAATTACATAACACCCTTATTCCTTTTATTTTTTTTCTTCCTTAACCCTAATTTTTCCATTAGGGTTTGGTCCACTTTCCATCATTCCATGTGATGGATTTGAGATCCAAGGCCATGATTTGGCCACCTCTAAATCCAAAAAATGGATTTCATAGCCTCTTAAACCCTAAGAAAATCCAAATCTCTTGTTTTAGAAAATACTTATAATCCGTCGTCTCCTCCGACTTTCTTAACTCCCGTCGGACTCCTTAGCCTCCTTTCTTCTTCCTCTCCTTGATTGATCGGCTAAGATGCTTGATCCATGGTGAAAACCTCCAAGCTTAGTGTCGGCTAAGGTATGGTTTGCTTGAGAGAGAGAGAGAGAGAGATGGTGAGAAATAAGATCCCAACCTTTGATCTTGGAGTGGTGGCCTTTGCTTTGAATTTTTCTTCTCTTCTTATCTTCCTTTCCTTAATTTCCTTCTTCTCTTCTCCTTCCTAGTGTGGGACGGCCATGAGAGAGTGAAAGAAAGGAAAGAGTGAAATGAGGATGAAAAGAGAGGGAGAAAAGAAAAGATAAGGCTTATCCCCATTTGGTTACTTAATTTACACTTTACATTAATTATCCCAACCACCCCACATGAGATATTTCTCATGCTTTATGACCCAACCACTAGCCAACGTTTTTCATGGATAAGGTGTCTTGGTCTCCCACCTTTTGACCCCTTTGACCACCATTTTTAAACTAGCTTAATTAACTAATTAATTGGATCATTAGGTTAAGTTAATTAATACCCATTTGAACTTAATCCCACTTGCTTAAATTGCCTTCATACATACTCCCATGGTTGACTCATTCAACCATGGGGGTCGGCCCCACCAATCCTTGGCCCACACGCCACCTCACTTGGTGAGGTGGAAGTGGGTCCCATTGGACCATGTCACCTTTGTCAATTTCAAATTAACCTAAGTGATTTAAACCGATTCCATTCATTCTAATTGGATTACCATTGGGCCCATGTCCCAATTACATTTTCATCGTACTCATTTACCTTAGGGCTTACAGCAACTTGATCCATTGGGTCCCAAGTGGTTATTTGGCCCAATTTGACCAGCCTTGGCCCAATTGACCTCATTGACCCTTTAAATGAATTAAAATCCAATCCATAGTCCGTTGGGCCATACTTGGGCCTTTGTCCACTTTTTGATCCATTCACCATTCATTCCATCAAACTTCCAATTTCCACCATTAAAATAAGTAATAACACATATATATTGATTTACAAACTCCGGGCCATTACAATACAATCCTCTTTTAAAATTTTCGTCCCGAAAATTCGAGCGAAGTAGAGGTTCAAAACATCTCATACAAAGAGCTCCGGATGAGCGGCTCTCATCTCTGACTCAAGTTCCCAGGTGGTTTCTTCATTACCATGTCGTTCCCATACTACCTTGACGAATTGAATGGCACGGTTCCGCAACACCCTTTGCTCGCTCCCGATTATTCTGACCGGCTTCTCCACATATGTCACATCGCTTTGTACATCGATGTCTTGAACATTCAATACATGTGATGGATCGGAGTTGTATTTCCTTAACATGGACACATGGAATACATCATGTAGAGATGATAGCTGTGGAGGGAGTGCTAACTGATAGGCTACCTCCCCCACCCTTTTCAGTATTGGAAACAGTCCCACAAATCTAGGCGACCGCTTTCCTTCCTTCCCGAATCTCATGTGTCCCTTCCGTGGTGAGACTTTCAAAAACACCAAGTCTCCCACCTCAAACTCGAGGAACCTTCTCCTCTTGTCGGCGTAACTCTTCTGACGGCTCTGTGCAGTGAGTAGGTATTGTCGTATCAATTTGATCTGAGCTGTAGTTTTCGCAACCAACCCCAGTCCAATTAGCGCAGGCTCACCGGCCTCTGACCAATACACTGGCGATCTACACGGTCTACCATACAAGGCCTCAAATGGAGCCATCTGGAGGCTTGCCTGGTAACTGTTGTTGTAGAAGAACTCCACCAGTGGCGAGTGATACTCCCATCCTCCCTTGAAGTCCAGCATACCTGCCCTCAGCATATCCTCCAATATCTGTATTGTCCTCTCCGACTGTCCATCAGTCTGTGGGTGGAATGCTGTGCTGGTCAACACGTCGGTCCCCATAGCCGACTGCACGCTCTACCATACTCTGCTAGTGAATCGGCCATCTCTGTCGAACACAATAGTTCGGGGTACACCATGTAGTCTGATAATATTTCGGATGTACCGTCGACCCATATTGCGTCGTTGCCCCTTGATGACCTTAGTAGCCCTGTTACAAAGTCCATGGCTACATGCTTCCGTTTCCACTCCGGCACTAGTAAGGGTTTGAGTAAACCCGGTGGTTTCCGATGTTCCGCCTTAACCTGCCGACAAGTTAGGCAGTGAGCAACAAACTCTGCCACATCTCTCTTGAGTCCATGCCACCACTAGTGTCTTTTAAGATCATGATACATTTTGGCGCTGTCCGGATGGGTAGAGAGCTTGGTTTGGTGTGCCTCAACCAACAACTCCCTTCTGCAGCTCTTAGGCACATACGCCCTACCTCGGAATACGAGACCCTGCCCCGGTTGTAATTCCTATTTCGGTACTACCTTGCCTGTAGATATCTTAGTCCATATCTCCTCCATTTCTGGGTCTATTCGCTGTTCCCGTTCAATCGTGTCAAGTACCTCTTAATTACATCAACATCACTCATATCAACCTATGAGTTTCATTTTTGCAAAATTTACTCTGTCTCATGTTATCTCTTTTCCTCATGAACTCATTTGCGATCTTATGTAGATTAATGTATTCTATTTCACTTTATGTGCTACCAAGACAATTCCCATACGTACTCATTCAATACGTTCTTTCGTTACTCTCTGTGTGAGGTAGCCTGCCAGTACGAGTCTATGCTCAAGTCCTTTGCTGATTCCATTTCAACTAGGTTTCTAGCTTCACTCTCCTGGAACTCCATCGGCCAACTACAGAGTCAGGTGATCAGTCTCACTCGGCAGTCGCCCATAGCTTCCCATTCAAGTTTCACTAGACTCTTAACCTTCCCCTTAGGTCTATCTCTCAAAAGCAATTATACCTTTATTTGCATATAAGTCACTATGTGACTAACACCTTCTGTTCATAACTTCTATGATACCAAGTATCTCTTACACTAACTTTCCTGTGATACAAGTCGTAATACGACTAAGACCTTTTCCTTATATCATGGGATGTAAATCGAAACTTGTCCCAATCATTAGGTCTATATGTTATCTATGAGACCAATAGGTGCATCATACTACCGACATGTCTACCATGGTACCGATACTGACATTAATCCAAACCACCACGGGAATCATCATCCGCGGTTATACACATCCATCCCTGGTGCCACTATATCAGTGAGTATCATCTATACATGATTAATAATTATCCATGAATATAACCCCCCTCAGGGTATAATCCATTCATGGGCATAACTAATCCATCCTTGATCATAATTAATCCAGACCCATCATCTATCATGAGATATTTTATCCATAGAAATTACACTCGAATGAGTCACTGCCTGACTGTGGCAACCATATCAAATCACAATATACCCCAACCCCAAGCAAGACTTACTGCCATGACTTACTAAGTGGGAGACCCACGTCCAACGTGATCATGTCTACTCCGCCCTGCATCCCTTCACCCCAAGGGTGATTCAGTCAAGCTCTAAGGCTGTCAGTCCGCGTCTAACGAAATTAGCACCACCCCCACGGGGTAAAATAACACCTAGCTCTGCGCATCCACGCACGTCAAGTGTGCGAAATAGCCGTGAGAGCGTCCTCCAGCGCGTAGCATGCGAGGGACCCACTTCTCAACGGTAACCCTACGAGACCTAGTCTCCGTATTTCACATCGAGGTTCCCACAGTTTCATGGCTACTCTAAGCCATACTCACAAAATCTATACACTTCTCTCATCAATATCCGGTGAGGGACGTACCCATACCACAGCTCAATAAAAACAAGTGGCCCCGTCACATACATCTCCATGCCCAAATCCTTGTAAACTCTTAAATTTGAATACTTTATTGAAAATTATTCGAACTTTCATCACATTACAAGGTTTGGTAGGGTTAGCACAAACCCTTTATAACGTACCCACAACCTTTACAAAATCTTTCCCTTTTCCCCGACATTTCCTTACCCTTTCTTATCCTAATCTTCCATAGAAGGCCCTGCATCATCGCCAAATAATCATACTTAGTTTTGGGGAATTTCTTATGTATAGTACAATGTATTTTGTTTGGGGGAAGTTGCCAAATCATCACTCTTTGTTTTCCTTCATTTCTGGGGGGGAATCTCTAAATTCCTATTGTTTGTTGTTCAATTTGAGAATACCGGGGAAAGTACATCCTACTTTGCTATGTTTGATAAATTTAACACTGTTTCATCAATTTGGGGGGAAAATTTCTAAGTGAGTACACCTTGTTTTGGGGGGGAAATTTCCTAAGTATTAGAATACCGTGTTCTCATTTTTGGGGAAAATATGCCCTATCTTGCTATGTTTGATAGATTTAACTTAGAATGATTTTTTTTCCCTTGCTATCATTTCTTTTCGTCAAACGTTGTTCTCAGATTGAATGCTTCCGTTTGAGTCAATCAAAGTAAATTAACCAGGCCCCCGTGTAGCGGACTCCGAAGAGTTGGTCGGTTGGGATTCTTAGCTGCCAGTGAGACATGCAACCGTCTTAATCTTACTTTGAGAGATTCATTCTTCCGAGTTCGTTCTGATACCAACTATAACGCTCGCCCCTTTTCACCGAAATATCAGAGTCTATTTTTTTTTAATAAAAGTGACAAAGGGCGCGGACGTCACGATGGGAGTTAAGTCCGAGCTTCTAAAGCCCGGCCCTTAACTGTCCAGGCCTACGTGTGCGTTGAACGAAGTCCACGGACAATGATTCACATGTAGAAGTAGCACGTGGAATATTAAACTACGTCCGGAATTACAATAAAGACTGTCCTACAAGTTTGAGATAGCAGGGAAGATACATTCATTTAATTACCGAAATACCTCAACAACATAATATCCAAAATAAAATCCAAAACATAGCAATTAATCTAAAATATTACATTCCAACGAGCTAAGCTATCAAATACATTTCCAAATTAAACTTGAATAAACTAAATAGTCTGTCTCCCCAAGCTCCTAAGCTTTGCTCCCATTTCGTCCTTCTGCTCCGCCGTCTCCTATGTCATCAGCTAAGGTAGAAGTAGGGCGTTAGACAACGCGCCCAGTAGGACTCCGAATAGGGCTAGCACATGGATTAGTAATAAAAACCACATATGAAATCATATAAGGAAAACTATAAGAGAATGTTATGCCATGGGTGTCTGTGTTATGAATCCCACCCATCATCTTTACGATCATGATGCCATATCCCCCTCGACGGAAAAACCTCGTCAAGATATAACCAGTCACAAATCATCCCCTTGATGGCAAAAACCTCGTCAAGATATAAACAGTCACAAATCATCCCTTGACGGCAAAAACCTCGTCAAGATATAAACAGTTACACATCATCCCCCTTAATGGCAAAGCCTCGTTAATGTGTCCCCATGTTTGCTTCTCGGTCGCCCCGACGGAGTATGGACTCCGGTTATATCTCATAATATCCCTCTTGATGGATGAAACACATCAAGATATCCCCATGCTTGCTTCTCGGTCGCCCCGACGGAGCATGGACTCCGGTTTCATTTCATCCTTCCCATACCATATCCCTCCCATGTCATGCATGAGATGTATATGCCACATGCCATGTAATATCTATAAATCATAGTCATAAACCCATCTTAAAACAATCCCATGATTATCAAAATAAATCAAAGGAAACCCATCACATAATACCAAAATCCAAAACCCATCTTAAAAACAACCACATGATTACCAAAATAAATTAAAAGAAAACATCCCATAATACTAAATCCAAAACCCATCTTAAAACAAACCATATAATTTCCAAAGTAATTCAAAGAAACCATCACTCAATCCATGGCTTACAAAAAGGTAGGAATTCTACCGAATACCGACTAGCATCCTTTTTCGCTTCCGTCCGATAATCCAGTCACCGATCACGCACCGCTTGCGATGTCTAGTACCTTATTATACATTATCAATTAGTCCATGTTTTTAACCATTATTAAGTCCATTAATCATACCTTAGTGGGGTTCGGCCATACATCATGACCGAACCTCATTAACTAGGTTTTGTGGGTCCCATTTAATCCATTAAACATTTTAATCACATAAGTCTACAAACCAGCCACCCTAGGCTTCATTAGTCATACATAAGGTTATTACTTAGATTCCCTAAGCCCATGATCATCTCCCATGAGGTTCTTGAATTTGGCCATTATTTACGGTTTTGGCACTACCTCTTTTCCATGGTTAAACATTCACCTAACCATGTACATTTTTTGTTCATAATTGATCCATACACTCAAGTTCATTGGTGACCCATTTAATCATGCCATAACATTATTAAAAGAACCCTTTTCCTTAACTTAATCTACATTAATTAACCACATACATAAACCCAAGTTTAGCCCATCAAATGGCTCACAAATTGGGTCATGGGTTTTACAAAAATCAGCCCTTTAATTCAACCTAATCCCCACTTTTCCTTGGGTCCTTTTCACCACATTTAGATCCATAATAAGCCCTCCCATGAGGAGGTTTACATCATGCAATTCAAACCATGAATTTTGATCATCAATTTGGTACATTTTCTTGAGTCCATTAATAACTCACTTAGTCATGCCATACTTCCCATTCTTTTCATGGTTTCCAAAACACTTAATTCATCAAAGTTTTCAAATGGGGTTCGGCCATACACCATGGCCGATCCCATGGTCCATTTGAAACCATCACCCTTCTCCATCAATTTCCACATTCTTACACCCATAACCCATTACAATTTACAATACTTCACCATAGGGTTTAAAAAAAAACATTCCATCCATAAGATTATGAGTACATTGCCATAGGGTTCATCAACACCACCAACATTCCCCATTTATTACTCACATGCATAATACCAAATTTCACCCATAACATGACCTACAAATGGGTCATAGTCTACAGACATGACTTAGTTCCATCACAAGTCCCTCCATTGAGAGAATCAAAACCATACACTTAATTCATCAATCCTTAATCATTATTTGATACATTTAGGGTCCATCAATCTTAGCCATAATTCTTTTTTCTTTTATCAACATTAGGTTCATCATTTGGAGTTCATCAACCTTACCAATCTTCCCCACCATTCTTCCATTTTTTCATTCAAGATCCCTTGTAAAAGAATTACCACATTTAGTCATTTAAAATCCTAACATCATTAATCATCCTTTCATGATACTAACCCTTAAAACTCCATTTCAAACCCTAATTAAATCACTTAAACACCCACTATGGGGTTCAATCATTCATTCATGCTTTTTAATGCCATAACAACCATTTACATTCCCCATAAATTTCCTCATTTACAATCCCTTAAAAAAATTACTACATTAACCATTAAAGCCCTAAAATTACAAATTATCCTTCCATGATTTTTAAATCTTAAAATTCCATTAAATCTCCAAATTTTACATGTCTTCCACTCCTTAAAACCCTAACAAAAACACACATTACCTAATCACCCATGGCCGAACCCTATGGCCCATAATTTCCTTCCAAATTACATAATTCCATGTTTAATCCATTTAATTACATAACACCCTTATTCTTTTTATTTTTTTTCTTCCTTAACCCTAATTTTTCCATTAGGTTTGGTCCACCTTCCATCATTCCATGTGATGGATTTGAGATCCAAGGCCATGATTTGGCCACCTCTAAGTCCAAAAAATGGATTTCATAGCCTCTTAAACCCTAAGAAAATCCAAATCTCTTGTTTAAGAAAATACTTACAATCCATCGTCTCCTCCGACTTTCTTCACTCCCTTCGGACTCCTTGGCCTCCTTTCTTCTTCCTCTCCTTGATTGATCGGCTAAGATGCTTGATCCATGGTGAAAACCTCCAATCTTAGGGTCGGCTAAGGTAGGGTTTGATTGAGAGAGAGGGAGAGAGAGATGGTGAGAAATAAGATCCCAACCTTTGATCTTGGAGTGGTGGCCTTTGCTTTGAATTTTTCTTCTCTTCTTATCTTCCTTTCCTTAATTTCATTCTTCTCTTCTCCTTCCTAGTGTGGGACGGCCATGAGAGAGTGAAAGAAAGGAAAGAGTGAAATGAGGATGAAAAGAGAGGGAGAAAAGAAATGATAAGGCTTATCCCCATTTGGTTACTTAATTTACACTTTACATTAATTATCCCAACCACCCCACATGAGATATTTCTCATGCTTTATGACCCAACCACTAGCCAACGTTTTTCATGGATAAGGTGTCTTGGTCTCCCACCTTTTGACCCCTTTGATCACCATTTTTAAACTAGCTTAATTAACTAATTAATTGGATCATTAGGTTAAGTTAATTAATACCCATTTGAACTTAATCCCACTTGCTTAAATTGCCTTCATACATACTCCCATGGTTGACCCATTCAACCATGGGGGTCGGCCCTACCAATCCTTGGCCCACACGCCACCTCACTTGATGAGGTGGAAGTGGGTCCCATTGGACCATGTCACTTTGTCAACTTCAAATTAACCTAAGTGATTTAAACCCATTCCGTTCATTCTAATTGGATTACCATTGGGCCCATGGCCCAATTACATTTTCATCTTACTCATTTACCTTAGGGCTTACACCAACTTGATCCATTGTGTCCCAAGTGGTTATTGGGCCCAATTTGACCACCCTTGGCCCAATTGACCATCATTGACCCTTTAAATGAATTAAAATCCAATCCATAGTCCATTGGGCCATACTTGGGCCTTTGTCCACTTTTTGATCCATTCACAATTCATTCCATCAAACTTCCAATTTCCACCATTAAAATAAGTAATAACACATATATATTGATTTACAAACTCCGTGCCATTACAGGTTCGGCCATGGTGTATGGCCGAACCCCATGAGGAATGTTTTATGGACTTGGACTTTATGGTAAAGCAAATGGGACATGGTTTTAATTGATTGATATATTATAAGGTAACGGGACCTCACAAGATGTGTGAGCGGTTATCGGACGAAAGCGCAAGGACACATTAGTGATCTTTGGTAGGATTCCACCTCTTTGAAATCATGGGTTTATGTATGATGTTTTTATCTTATTTTGATGAATTTATGTTGTAAAGGATATGTTTCAAATGTGAGATTTAATGCTATGTTTACAATATAAAATAGCATGTGTTTCATTAGCATCTCATGCATGGCATGGGGTAAAGGATATGTAACCGGAGGGGCCACACTCCGTCGGGGCGTCCGAAAAACCTATGTGGGATACCTTGATGTGTTTTTCCATCAAGAAGAAACCGGAGGGGCCACACTTCGTCGGGGCGTCCGAAAGACCTATGTGGGGGTACATTGATGATGAGAATTCCATCAAGAGGATACATGTGTTTATGATGGGTGGTACTCATTGCAAACTACACATGTCATGGCATTGTTTTCATATGGATTTATTATTATGTTATATGTGTAACACCCCGATTTCTCAATAAGATGAATATTTACGAAAATGCCCCTGGATTGGTGAATTCAATAAATGTGATTGTAAATAAGGAAATAGTGGGGTCCATTGCTCAAATTAAGATCATATGAGCACATTATGAATGTCAAGTTTGATTGGATGGGTAATTTCTCAATGAAGTGGATAAATTACGAAAATGCCCCTGATGTGTTAAATTAATTATTTTGTGATGTTAAGTAAGGAAATGGTATGGCCCATTGCTCAAATTAAGATCATATGAGCACATTATGAATGTCAAGTTTGATTGGATGGGTAATTTACATCAATTGGGTCAAAAATGGCTAAATGGGTCAAAGGGCCCAAATGGGACCCATCGGGTCTTACTGGAGTATTTGACCGCTTTGTGATTTTAAATTAAATGGGGTTAAGCCTATTTGATTGGAAATCAAGTGGAGAAAAAATGGGTAGGCTTGATCCATATGTAAAAACCAATTAGAAATGACCAAAATACTATAATTGGGTCATGGAGTCAAAAACGGGTCAAGGAGCTAAAAGTGGACCCAACGGGTCGAGTTGACTATGGTTGACCGTGTGGACCCTCTAGGGAGCTAAAACACGAGTTAAATCAGTTGAGTGGGACTGAAGTGAGTTGGAATTAAATCAAGGGTTGAGTTAACTCATGTGCATTGAATGAAATGCATTAATTATGGTGAGTTGGACATTGAGTTGAGTGAGTCAAAAATGGAAGTCACATGGCTGAAAATTCAGTGAGATAAGTGGGGTGGCTGTTTTGAGAGTTACAAATACAAGGTTAACCAAGGGGCTAGTCATTGGAACATGGAGAGTTTTATTTAAAAGTTGAAACTCCAAGATAGATATTAAAACCAATGGGAGTTACAAAGTGTGTTCACACTTGGAGGAGAGGGAGTTTCATTTCAAGAATGAAACTCTCAAATGGGACATTGATGAGTATCAAATGGGCTGAATGGAGCTGCTGTATTATAGAGTTACAAATGAGGTTTTGACTTTTAAAATTCAAATATGATAAGACTACACATTGGAGGGGGGGGAGGTTTCATTTCTAGATGAAACCCCCATGTAAGATGATAATGAGAGGAGGAAGAAAAGGAGAGGTTACACAAATACCAGCATGGGAGACGTTGGAGAGCTTGGGGAGGTTTCATTGCATAGATGAAACCCCCAAGTAAGCATAAAGGACTTGGGGTTAATATGGGAGTTACATGTGAGGCAAGGTTGGGCTGAATTTGAGTAGCCAAAAGAGGTTCAATTTTCTATCTCTATCTCTCTCTCTCTTTGCTGTCTTCTACATTCCAAAAGCAAGAACAGCAGGTGGTTACTGATTTGCAATCAGTCCTTGGTTGATTTCTTTCACCAAGACAAAAGCACACTTTGAGCAAAAGGAGTTGGCACCAAGGTTTAAGATCAAAGTTTCCTTTCTCTCTCTTTCTCCCTCAAATCCATGTCATTTGGCTGAAGTATTCCAAGGAGATTGCAGCAAGGTCAGTCTCAGCCCAAAGAACAGTAAGAGAGAAGGAGAGGTCAAGGAAATAAAGGGTCAAGAAAGGAGTCAAAAGAACCGAAGGAGACGCGGTGTTCGTAAGTGCATTTTGAACTCTTGTTTAATAGATTGGTTAAGAAAATGAGATCTGGCCATCGTATGGACAGATCCATCAATGGTTTAAATATGGGATTATGATGTTTAAAAGTGATAAAATATGGACCATAGGGTTCAGCCCTTTGGATGGCTGAACCCCATGGGAAAACTTGGTGATTTTTATGGTGTTTGAGAGATGAAATTCATATTATGTATTGAAGTTCTTTTAAAGGATTTTAAAGGGAGATAAGGTCACTGATTTTGACCAGTTATTACATGGCTGAATTATGTGTTTATTAAGCTAAATACTGATCAAAAATTATGGACAAATATTGGAGGGTTTACATCAAGGAAACCTTGGGGTTCGGCCATGTGCATGGCCTAAACCCATGGACTGTTTTTTATGGTTATTTGGGTCAAGTGTAGGATGGATTTTTATGTAAACATAATGTGCTTTGATTTAAGAATAAACCAAGTTTATAAATGGATAAATGGATCTAAACCATAGGCCATGAGGTTCAGCCAATTGGGTGGGCCGAACCCCATGAAATGGTATGACATTTCATGGAAGTATTAAATGGTTTTGTGATATTTTAAAGGATTTAAAGTGAAGATAAGCTTACTGTTTTTAGGTAACTATGGCTTGGCTGAACCATATTAATACTATGGTTAAATTATGGATTAAAACCATGGACAATGGTTGGATTAATTACACTAAGAACCATAGGGTTCGGCCATATGTATGGCCGAACCCCATGAACTGTTATGTGGATATTTGGATTGAGTTTTACAAAATGGAAATCATACAAAGTGATGGGCTTATTGGATGGTTTTGAAAGGTAAAAATATGGTAACATTATACTGTTATCTTATGTCTAAATGAGACCAAAAACATGTTTAAAAGGACCAAAACTATGGGGTTTTATGGCTAAGATAGGACATGGAAGTTTAAGTGGATTTTTGGGTTTTAGATCAAATTAGAATCATATGGTCAAATGATTAACTTACTGCCATGTACATAGGGTATTCGAATTTCTAGAAGGGTGAACAAGCAGTGATCGGAAGAGGGTCCAAAGGAAGGGTCGAACAAAGTAAACTATTGTAGGTTTCCTACCTTTATTGTAACCACTATTTCATATGTTGTTTTATATTGATTTCGATAACTTATATGACTGTAAAGTTATGTTTCTAAATGACATGTTTGCATAGACATCTCATGCATGACATGGGATGATGGTGTTGTAACCGGAGGCCACACTCCGTCGGGGCCGTCCGAAAGACCACTGTGGGGTACCCTGATGATGAGAATCCCATCAGGAGGAATCCGGAGGCCACACTCCGTCGGGGCGTCCGAAAGACCACTGTGGGTTACCTTGACGATGAGAATCCCGTCAAGTGATGGCTGTGTTTAATGGTGATGGGTGGGACTCATACATGTCCATTTCATACATAGCATGTTTTTATAGAATTTTGTCACACATGTGTTATTATTATATTATTTACACGTTTTTGACTAACCATGTGGTAGCCCTATTCGGAAACACTACTGGGCGCGTTGATCTAACGCCCTATCTATATCTTTAGTGGATGACGCAGGGAAAGGGAAGAACGTGGATCGAGAAGAGGGCCAAGCAAGGAAACTTGGGCTGTTTGAATCATTTTGAATGGACTTGAATGGACTATTCATGGATGTGTTATTTGAATTATGTGGACACTGTAATTTGGTAACTAGATTTGTTGGTTTTAATAAGTAGTTAAGATAGATGCTATGGTTTGTTTTAAGTTGGATGGTTTGATTGAACGATTAGTTAAGATTGATTAGTAATTTTGGAGAATAAGTTATGTACTTTGCTATCTAAGAATGGAAAATTGGAATAGTCATAAATTCTATTATAACCTCAGTTAGATTAAAACTAAGTTAATTCCGCAAGTTATATATGTACCATGTGCGGATCAGTTTTATGGACTTAGTTCATACGCACATGGGCTTGGCCAGTTAAGGGTCGGATTTAGAGATCCGAACTTAACTCGCGTCGTGACACTCCGCCCCGATCACATGATTATTTTATATTTAAAAAAAAAAATTAAACTCTGAAAATTAGAGTGAAAAGGGCGGGGTGTTACAGTTGGTATCAGAGCGAAATGGAAAGTTGAATCTTCCGAAGTAAGATTAAGACGGTTTCATGTCTCACTGACGGATAAGAATCCCAACTGACCGACTCTTCGGAGTCCGCTGACTGGGGGCCTGATTAATTTACTTCGTAGACTCAGACTGAACAATCAATCTGAGAACAATAAAGATAGCAAAGGAAGTACAGTCAACATAAATGGATATACCAAACATAGCAACATAGGAAACACTTCCCCGATATCCCCAAATGGAGAAACAAACACATGATACTTAGGGAGGTTTTCCCCGAGAACAAGAGAACATAAAGACTTCCCCAAATTGAGAAATGATACTTGATACTTAGGAAGTTTCCCCAAAAACAAAGAAATACAAAGAGTGCTTATTTGGCAATTTTCCCCAAGGACAGGAAACACAAGATGTTTATTTGGTAAAATTCCCCAAACACGTGACATTATATGATACATAGGAAGAATCCCCAAATAAGAAGTACAAGATGTTGATTAGGGAAAATTCCCCAAAACAATGATTTGTTTGATTTGATTTATAGTTGTTATTGATATGTTTTGTTTCTGTTATACAGATATGACGAGCAACATAGAGTACACCGAGTTGTGGGACAGAGGGACACCTAGTTGTCCGATAGACCTAGTTTCTTCTTCCGACGATGCTACCATACCAAACTTCATCAATGAAGTTGAAAACAGTCAGGACATAGAGGTAAGATCGCTCGAGTACAATGTTGGGGCCTTTGTACCCGAAGAGGATGAGGAATATGTCCCAAACATAAGAGAATTTGTAGGGGAGATAGAGCCCGGGTATATGTGCGAGTTGTGCAATCAGGAGGGGCACAATTGTACTTACTGCCCCTACCTCTTTGAGGCCATTTGCCCTGTTTGTGGACTGCACGGGCACGGGAAGGAGAGGACTAATTGTCCTTACATTGGAGGACCGGGAATAATACCCTGTTTGACGTGCGGAGTGTTGGGGCACTTGTCGATGACTTGCCCTGACAATTTCTTTGACGATGATGCAGGGTCTTCTACGGAAGACTAGGTTAAGAGGTAGAAAGAAAGGTTAGGGAAATGGAAATATTTTGTAAGGGTGTATTTTGTGATTCTAAGGGTTTGTTTTACCCTATCAACCCTTGTATGGTGATGGAAGTTTAAATGATTTTCAATAAAGTATGCAACTTTAGGAGTTCATGAGGACTTTGACACTGAGATGTATGTGAATAAGTTATTGGAGTATATTGAGACGTGGTATGGGTGCGTCCCTCAAGTGATATTGATGATTGAGACTGTGGGAAACTCGATACGAATTATGGAGACTTGGTCCCGTAGGGTTACCGTTGAGGGGTGGGTCCTTCGCATGCTATGCGCTGGAGGGCGCTCTCACGGCAAGTTCACACACTTAGTGTGCGTGGATGCGCAGAGCTAGGTACTATGTTACCCCAAGGGGGTGGTGCTAGCTTAGTAAGACGCGGATTGACCGCTTTAGAGCTTCACTGAATCACCTTTGAGTTGAAGGGATACAGGGCGGGGTAGAACGGATCACGTTGGACGTGGGTCTTCCGCTTAGTAAGTCATGAGCCCTAATTCTTGCAAGGGGTCGGGGTATATTTGTGAGTTGATATGGTTACCACAATCAGGTAGTGACTCATTTGAGTGTTGTTTCCATGGATAGAATATCTCATGATGGATGTTGTACTTAGATTAGTATGCCCATGAATGGATTATACCCAGAGGAGGGTTATATTCATGGATGATTATAAAACATGGATAGATGATATTTACTGAAAGTGAAACACCAGGGATGGATGTATTTAACCATGGGAGATTATTCCCATGGTGGTTTGGATTGATGCCGGGAATTGGTATCGTGGAAGTTGGAACAAAAGTTGTTAGTCACATAGAGACTTATGTGCAAAGAAAGATGGGTTTAAATTTGGAGATATACTCAACGGAAAAGATAGGTGTCTGGTGAAACTTGAATGGGAAACTATGGACGACTTGCCGAGTTAGACTGATCACTTGGCTCTGTAGTTAGCCAATGGAATTCCAGGAGAGTGTAACTAGAAACCTAGTTAAAATGGAATCAGAAAAAGCTTTGAGCATAGGCTCGCATTGACAGACTACCTCACACAGAGAGTAGATGAAAGAACACATTGAGCGGGTACGTATGGAAAATACTTTGAGAGCAAGTAAAGTGAAATAGAGTAGATTGGACTATGTGAGATCACAAATGGCTCACAAGAAAAAGATATAACATGAGACAGAACAAAAGGTGTTACGGAACCAAGTGATTCAATTTGTCAAAGTGGTGTGGATCGACATGGTAAAGAAGAAGTCACTTGGGAAATTGAAATCGGAAATAAGAATAGCACACTCTGAGATATTTATGGAATCGTTTAGAACCCTACTTCGCTCGATTTTCGGGACGAAATTTTTAAAAAGAGGGTATATTGTAACACCCCGATTTCTCAATAAGATGAATATTTACGAAAATGCCCCTGGATTGGTGAATTCAATAAATGTGATTGTAAATAAGGAAATAGTGAGGTTCATTGCTCAAATTAAGATCATATGAGTACATTATGAATGTCAAGTTTGATTGGATGGGTAATTTCTCAATGAAGTGGATAAATTACGAAAATGCCCCTGATGTGTTAAATTAATTATTTTGTGATGTTAAGTAAGGAAATGGTATGGCCCATTGCTCAAATTAAGATCATATGAGCACATTATGAATGTCAAGTTTGATTGGATGGGTAATTTACATCAATTGGGTCAAAAATGGCTAAATGGGTCAAAGGGCCCAAATGGGACCCATCGGGTCTTACTGGAGTATTTGACCGCTTTGTGATTTTAAATTAAATGAGGTTAAGCCTATTTGATTGGAAATCAAGTGGAGAAAAAATGGGTAGGCTTGATCCATATGTAAAAACCAATTAGAAATGACCAAAATACTATAATTGGGTCATGGAGTCAAAAACGGGTCAAGGAGCTAAAAGTGGACCCAACGGGTCGAGTTGACTATGGTTGACCGTGTGGACCCTCTAGGGAGCTAAAACACGAGTTAAATCAGTTGAGTGGGACTGAGGTGAGTTGGAATTAAATCAAGGGTTGAGTTAACTCATGTGCATTGAATGAAATGCATTAATTATGGTGAGTTGGACATTGAGTTGAGTGAGTCAAAAATGGAAGTCAAATGGGCTGAAAATTCAGTGAGATAAGTGGGGTGGCTGTTTTGAGAGTTACAAATACAAGGTTAACCAAGGGGCTAGTCATTGGAACATGGAGAGTTTTATTTAAAAGTTGAAACTCCAAGATAGATATTAAAACCAATGGGACTTACAAAGTGTGTTCACACTTGGAGGAGGGGGAGTTTCATTTCAAGAATGAAACTCTCAAATGGGACATTGATGAGTATCAAATGGGCTGAATGGAGCTGCTGTATTATAGAGTTACAAATGAGGTTTTGACTTTTAAAATTCAAATATGATAAGACTACACATTGGAGGGGGGGGAGGTTTCATTTCTAGATGAAACCCCCATGTAAGATGATAATGAGAGGAGGAAGAAAAGGAGAGGTTACACAAATACCAGCATGGGAGACGTTGGAGAGCTTGGGGAGGTTTCATTGCATAGATGAAACCCCCAAGTAAGCATAAAGGACTTGGGGTTAATATGGGAGTTACATGTGAGGCAAGGTTGGGCTGAATTTGAGTAGCCAAAAGAGGTTCAATTTTCTATCTCTATCTCTCTCTCTCTTTGCTGCCTTCTACATTCCAAAAGCAAGAACAACAGGTGGTTACTGATTTGCAATCAGTCCTTGGTTGATTTCTTTCACCAAGACAAAAGCATACTTTGAGCAAAAGGAGTTGGCACAAAGGTTTAAGATCAAAGTTTCCTTTCTCTCTCTTTCTCCCTCAAATCCATGTCATCTGGCTGAAGTATTCCAAGGAGATTGCAGCAAGGTCAGTCTCAGCCCAAAGAACAGTAAGAGAGAAGGAGAGGTCAAGGAAATAAAGGGTCAAGAAAGGAGTCAAAAGAACCGAAGGAGACGCGGTGTTCGTAAGTGCATTTTGAACTCTTGTTTAATAGATTGGTTAAGGAAATGAGATCTGGCCATCGTATGGACAGATCCATCAATGGTTTAAATATGGGATTATGATGTTTAAAAGTGATAAAATATGGACCATAGGGTTCAGCCCTTTGGATGGCTGAACCCCATGGGAAAACTTGGTGATTTTTATGGTGTTTGAGAGATGAAATTCATATTATGTATTGAAGTTCTTTTAAAGGATTTTAAAGGGAGATAAGGTCACTGATTTTGACCAGTTATTACATGGCTGAATTATGTGTTTATTAAGCTAAATACTGATCAAAAAATATGGACAAATATTGGAGGGTTTACATCAAGGAAACCTTGGGGTTCGGCCATGTGTATGGCCTAACCCCATGGACTGTTTTTTATGGTTATTTGGGTCAAGTGTAGGATGGATTTTTATGTAAACATAATGTGCTTTGATTTAAGAATAAACCAAGTTTATAAATGGATAAATGGATCTAAACCATAGGCCATGAGGTTCAGCCAATTGGGTGGGCCGAACCCCATGAAATGGTATGACATTTCATGGAAGTATTAAATGGTTTTGTGATATTTTAAAGGATTTAAAGTGAAGATAAGCTTACTGTTTTAAGGTAACTATGGCTTGGCTGAACCATATTAATACTATGGTTAAATTATGGATTAAAACCATGGACAATGGTTGGATTAATTACACTAAGAACCATATGGCCAAACCCCATGAACTGTTATGTGGATATTTGGATTGAGTTTTACAAAATGGAAATCATACAAAGTGATGGGCTTATTGGATGGTTTTGAAAGGTAAAAATATGGTAACATTATACTGTTATCGTATGTCTAAATGAGACCAAAAACATGTTTAAAAGGACCAAAACTATGGGGTTTTATGGCTAAGATAGGACATGGAAGTTTAAGTGGATTTTTGGGTTTTAGATCAAATTAGAATCATATGGTCAAATGATTAACTTGCTGCCATTTACATAGGGTATTCGAATTTCTAGAACGGTGAACAAGCCGTGATCGGAAGACGGTCCAAAGGAAGGGTCGAACAAAGTAAACTATTGTAGGTTTCCTACCTTTATTGTAACCACTATTTCATATGCTGTTTTATATTGATTTCGATAACTTATATGATTGTAAAGTTATGTTTCTAAATGACATGTTTGCATAGACATCTCGTGCATGACATGGGATGATGGTGTTGTAACCGGAGGCCACACTCCGTCGGGGCGTCCGAAAGACCACTGTGGGGTACCCTGATGATGAGAATCCCATCAGGAGGAATCCGGAGGCCACACTCCGTCGGGGCGTCCGAAAGACCACTGTGGGTTACCATGACGATGAGAATCCCGTCAAGTGATGGCTGTGTTGAATGGTGATGGGTGGGACTCATACATGTCCATTTCATACATAGCATGTTTTTATAGAATTTTGTCACACATGTGTTATTATTATATTATTTGCATGTTTTTGACTAACCATGTGGTAGCACTATTCGGAAACACTACTGGCGCGTTGATCTAACGCCCTATCTATATCCTTAGTGGATGACGCAAGGAAAGAGAAGAACGTGGATCGAGAAGAGGACCAAGCAAGGAAACTTGGGCGGTTTGAATTATTTTGAATGGACTTGAATGGACTATTCATGGATGCGTTATTTGAATTATGTGGACACTGTAATTTGGTAACTAGATTTGTTGGTTTTAATAAGTAGTTAAGATAGATGCTATGGTTTGTTTTAAGTTGGATGGTTTGATTGAACGATTAGTTAAGATTGATTAGTAATTTTGGAGAATAAGTTATGTACTTTGCTATCTAAGAATGGAAAATTGGAATAGTCATAAGTTCTATTATAACCTCAGTTAGATTAAAACTAAGTTAATTCCGCAAGTTATATATGTACCATGTGCGGATCAGTTTTATGGACTTAGTTCATACGCACATGTGCTTGGCCAGTTAAGGGTCGGATTTAGAGATCCGAACTTAACTCGCGTCGTGACACTCCGCCCCGATCACATGATTATTTTATATTTTTTTTAAAAAAAATTAAACTCTGAAAATTAGAGTGAAAAGGGCGGGGTGTTACAATATGCATGTTTTGTACTAACCATGTGTTAGCCCTAATTGGAATACCTAATGGGTGCGTTGTTCTAATGCCCTACTTCTACCCTACTGGTTGATACAGGAAACGAGGGAAATGATGGACGCGAAAAGGGCCAACCATAGGAGCTTGGATGATTTAGTTTATATTTTGATTAAGTTACTCATGGACTTGTATTTTGAGTAACTAGACTTCGGGCATGTAATAATTTAGAAGATTGGCTATGGTTCGATGTTTATTTTGGATAATTATGTTATGTTAATAATGATTAAAGACTTGACGTACTTTGCTATCTGAAATGGAATAGAACTAGGTTCTATTATAATTCCGCAGGTATGATTTTAATTTCGCATGTTTATATTGTTATGTGTGAACTGTTTTTCATGGACTTAGTCCATGCACACATAGGGTTGGCCAGTTAAGGGTTAGACTTTAGAAATTCGGACTTAGCTCGCGTCGTGATGGCCCGCTCTCTGATCTCTTTGTTTATAAAAAAAAGAAAAAATAGATTCTGATTTTCGGAAAGCTAAGCGAGTGAAAAAGGGCGGAGCGCTACAAAAATGCTCAGCATGTTCCTCCTAACTTTTGGAATAGATTAGGATGTCATCAATAAATACAATTACAAACTTGTCCAAGAAAGGACGGAAGTGTAATACCCTAGACTTTTCAATATATCAATATTTACGAAAATGCCATTGGAGTTATAAGTTGAAGGGTTATGATCATAGATGAGAAAAATGGTGGGACCCGTTGCTCAAGTAAGACCCAATGGCAATGGGTTATGTGTTGGAAATTAAATAAATGGGTAATGTATACCCAAGTGGGTCCAGAATTTTAAATGAGTCAAAATGGCCAAAATGGGACTCAATGGGTCGAGGTGGATATGATTGATCAATTGGTGAGCTCAAAGCTAAATTGGGTTAAGTTTAATTAAATATTTGAGTTGGTTTGGGTTGAAATAAATAATGGAGTTTAGTTGAGCTGAATTTATGAGTTGAGTTACATTGAATTGATGAGTTAAATGGGTTGAGTTGAGAGAGTTAAATTATTATAAATAAGTGAAGTGTGTGAATGAGAGGGGAGTGTTGTAAATTCCAATTCTAACAAAGGAGACGTTGGCTGCATGGATAGGCTTTACCATGCATGTAACTCCTACCTAAGTGATGAATGAAATGGCGTTAAATGGGAGTTACATAGGTAAGAAGTGTTTTTCAAATTCAAGTTCATAGGCACGTTGGAAATGGCATGAGGGTATATTCCATGCTTGGGTCTTCAAAGGGACAGCCAATGGATGGTTGGGAGGTCCAAAGATTAAAGAATTGAGTTAAAAGAGTGAGTTGATTGGAAATAAATTATAAGTGGGTGAGTTGATTTGAAATAAGTTATGAGTAAGTGAGTTGTTTAAAATGAGTAGAGTATGAGGTTGTAGGGCTGGTGTTTCATATTCAAATAAGATGGTTCACACGTTGGATGCGTAGGAGGTTACCTCATGCATGAAGCTCCAAGTTAGGTAATAAATGGAAGGTGGCGTTTTGTGGAGTTACAAGATGGGTTCACACCTGGAAGGGGGGGGGGGGGTGGTTTTATCTTAAAAATGAAACTCTCACATGGGGTGTTGATGAAGATCAAAGGGAGCTGGATGGTTTGGTGGTGGTTTGGTGGTCTAAGACAATACAAAACCGTTGGTTGGTGGGAGTTTCATCTCATGGATGAAACCCCCACAAGGACAAGTAAATGAGGAATGGCGGTTATAGATTTTAACCCATACATGCCGTTGGGGCTCATGGGTGTTTCACATGTTGGATGAAACTTCGAGATGGAAGATGAATGGGGCTTGAGGAGGTTACTCAAGACCTTGCATGGGAGACGTTGGAGGCTTGGAGAGTTTCATTTCATAGATGAAACCCCCAAGTAACATAAAGGATTTTGGTTAAGGTGATGGGAGTTACACAAGGGTTTAATAAAAAACCATCACCTTGGCCGACCACCATTTTTGGAACAAAAGATTTGGATCTCCAACTCTATCTATCTCTCTCTCTCCCCCTTGGATGGTTTTCATCTCACAAGGCAAAGGTTGTTGGCTGATTGTATCTCATACCTATCAGTCCTTGGTTGATCCTTTCATCAAGTTAAACATCAGCAAAGGAGTTTGGCAAATTTCCATCTCTCTCTCTCTCTCCAATCTATATCTTGGCTGAAGTATTCCGAGGAGATTGCAGCAGGGTTAGTCTCAGCCAAAAGAACAAGAAGAAAGAAGGAGAGGTCAAGGAAGTAAAGGACCAAGGAAGGAGTCAAAAGACTGAAGGAGTCACGGTATTGGTAGGTGCACTTTGAACCCTTGTTAAATAAGTTGGTTAAGGGAATGTGATACGGCCATTGTATGGCCAAATCCATCAATGGTTTAGATCAAGTATTGTGCTGTTTTAAAATAACAAAACATGGATCATAGGGTTCGACCACTTTGGATGGCCGAACCCCATGAAAAAATGTGGTAATTTTTATGGTTTTTGAGGGATAAAAACCATACTATGTAATGAAGGTTTTAAAGGATTTAAAATGGAGATAAGTTTATTGTTTTGGAGCAGCTATGGCATGGCAGAACCATGTCAATGTTATGGCTAATTGCTGATCATAAATCATGGATAGATGATGGACTAATTGAATTAAGAGAAACATAGGGTTCGGCCATGTGTATGGCCGAACCCCATGGGCTGTTTTTATGGATTAATTAGAGTAAGATCATGGTGGAAATTATGGATGTTGGTATTATTATCTATGGACTTAGAGTAAGTAACTAACCAACCATGATAAATGATGGAATATGGGATAAAAATCCATAGGATGAGGTTCAGCCATGTAGTATGGCCGAACCCCATCAATGACCATTTGGTGGACTTAATGCTAAGTTATAATGTAATTGGAGATGGATTAATAAAGGATTAAAAGGACAAAAACTAAGTGGTGAGGTTCCGCCATGTGGTATGGCCGAACCCCACTAAGGAGGTTTGATTATGGACTTTGGTTTTTAAACAAAATTAAACAAAAGGTTAGTATAGTGGCATTATTGTAAATATGAAGGAATTGATCAAAGGTGAAATGATCAAAGATGAATGATCAAAGAATTTGAAATATGGGCCAAAACCAAGATGGTAAGGTTCGGCCATGTTGTATGGCCGAACCCTACCAAGGTTCATTTGGAAGTTTGGTTTAATTGAATGGTTTTAATTAAATAAAGGAGAGACCAAAATATAAATGGGTGAGGTTCGGCCATGGGGTATGGCCGAACCCCACAAAGTGGATTTTTGGGACTTAGAGGTAAATAGAAATCACATGATTAGTATCTTAACTTGCTGTTATGTAAATAAAGTATTGGAATTGCTAGAATGGTGTACAAGTCGTGAACGGGAGATGGTTCAAAAGAAGGGTCAAATTAAGTAAACATTTTGCAGGTTTCCTACCTTTTTGAACCACACGTATATTTGATGTTTTATCATAATTTGATGAATTATGTGCTAAGAATTTATGTTTCAAAGTAGTATTGTATGTTATTGTAACGCCCGCCCCTTTTCACCGAAAATCAGAGTCTAATTTTTTTTTTTTAAAAAAAAAGGAAAAGTGACAAAGGGCGCAAACGTCACGACGCGAGTTAAGCCCGAGCTTCTAAAACCCGGCCCTTAACTGGCCAACCCTACGTGTGCGTGGAATGAAGTCCACGGAGAATGGTTCACACGTAGAAGTAAGCATCGGGGAACATTTAAACAAATTGCGGAAAATTATAAAAGAGCCTAACCTACAAATTCTTAGATAGCAGGGAAGTTACATTCATTCAATCACCAAACATCCTTAAAACCATAATGTCCAAAATATAGTAAGTAATCTCAATTATTACATTTCCGACAAATTAAACTACATCAAATACACATTTCTCAAAATAACTTAAATAAAATAATTAGTCCGCCTTCCAAAGCTCTTAAGCTTGGCTCCCGTCTCGTCCTTCTGCTCCGGCATTTCCTGCGTCATCAGCTAGGGTAGAAGTAGGGCGTTAGACCACGCGCCCAGTAGGACTCCGAGTAGGGCTAACACATGGATTAGTGATAACAAAGCAGATAGATAATACATAACGAAAAGCCATAGAATGAATGTCATGCCATGGGTGTCTGTGTTATGAATCCCACCCATCATCTTTACTATCCCGATGCCATATCCCCCTTAACGGTAAGGCCTCGTCAAGGCGTAACCACAAATACAATATTCCCCTTGATGGAAGAATCATCATCAAGGTATAACAATAAATACAACATCCCCCTTGACGGTAAGGCCTCGTCAAGGTACAATAATACATATGTGAAATGTCCCCATGCTTGTTTATCGGTCGCCCTGACGGAGCATGGACTCCGGTTTCATTTCATCCTTCCCCTGTCATATGCCTCTCATGCCATGCATGAGATGTAGATGCCATTTGCCATGTAATATATGAAATTCAATAGTAATAAAACCCATCTTAAAACAATTACAAGATTACCAACTAAATCCAAAGGAAAACATCCGACAATATTTAATCCAAAACCCATCATAAGCATTCACATAATTTCCAAAATAATTTAGAGTAAAACATCACATGATACATAATCCATAACATATCTTAAAGATAACCACATGATTTCCAAAATAGATTAAAGAAAACATCACCCAAATCCATGGCTTACAAAAAGGTAGGACCTACCGAATACCGACCCGCATCCCTTTACGTTTTCCGTTCGATAAACCCAGTCGCCGATCGCGCACTGCCTGCGATGTCCAGTACCTTATTACACATTCATCATTAGTCCATGTTTTAACCATGTCTAAGCCCATATGAAAAAAACCGGTCACTATTTAGGTTTTGTGGGTCCCATATCATCTATTAAACCTTTTACTCCCATAAGTCTTAAAATTCAGCCACCCTAGGCTTTATCAATCACTTATAAGGTTATTACATTAGCTCCCCTAAGTCCATGATCAATTTCCATGGAATTCTTGAATTTGGCCACTAATTACGGTTTTGCCACTACCCCTTTTTTCATGCTTTATCACTCATTTATCCATGCATGATTAAGTCCATAATTGATCATAAACTTAGATCCCCAACTTAGGTCCATTAATTACCCATTGACCCATGTCACAAAGCCATTAAAATTAACCATTTTATTAACCTACCCCTCATTCATTTAAACCCATACAAAATCCCACACTTAACCCTTTAGATGGGTAATGAATCATGGTTTCAAAATACCTCATTCATCAACTCTTCCCATGGGATTTAGCTCATACATTTAAACTACAATGAATCCATTACCCATTCATACTCTTTGGAGACCATGAACATCACTCATCCTCCAATTTAACCCACCAAAATGGATCACAATTGGGCCATGGGTTCGGCCATACACCACGGCCGAACCCATGGTGTCCTTTCCCCATTTTTCTTGGGTCCATTGTTACACATTTGGGTTTATCACAAATCCCTCCATGAAGGGTTTAATTCATACACTTAAAACCATCATCCTTAGCTACATTAGAGTCCATTACAAATATCAATGCTAAAACCATTTTCGGGTCCATCAATACCACCAACATTCCCATTTACTTTCCATTATTCACAACCCTTCATTCCACCATTTGATCACCATAGGGTTCGGCCATACACCATGGCCGAACCCATGGCTCAAGGTTCACTTCCTCCATGCATTTCAATGCCATAAACCCCTTTGCATTTTCATCATAAAACCATTTTACAACTTACTCCCATTCATTCATCTACAGCCCTAATTTTCATTAGATAAAATCCTCATTGTCTTCCATCTTTTTGAAACCCTAATTATTTAAATCCAATACCAAATCACCCACCATGGGGTTCGGCCATACCACATGGCCGAACCCTATGGCCCATAATTTTCTTCCAATCATCCAATTCTATGCTTAATTTCATAAATTACCCAATGCACATAATCCAAGTATTTATTTCTTTTCCCTAACCCTAATTTTTCAACTTAGGGTTTTTGCCCACTTTTCCATTCATTCCATTTGATGGATTTAAAATTCATAGCATAAATTTACTTGACTACCGTTAAATTCACAAAATAAAACCCAAATCTTAAACCCTAAAATCCAAAATTTCTTGTTTAAGAAATACTCACTCTCCGACGTCTCCTCCGATTTCCGCCGCTCCCGTCGGTCTCCGTAGCCTCCTCTCTCCTTCCTTTTAATCTTTGGTAGGTTAAGATTTTTGATCAAGGGTGGCAATCCCCAACCCTAGAATCAGCCAAGGTAAGTTTTGTGTGAGAGAGAGAGAGGGGAAAATTATGAGAGGGAAGATGGTAACCCTTTACCTTAGAGTGATTTCTCTCAAAATTCCACTTCTTTCTTCTCTCCTTCTCTTCTCTTTTCCTTAATTCTCTTTCTCTCCTTCACTTGGATGTAGGGGACGACCATGGGAGAATGAAAATGGAGAGAGTAGAATGAAAAGAGAATAAGAAATGGTAAAGAAAAAATGGACTTAACTTGTTTTACCATTTATTACTCCACCAACCCTAAGATATTTTCTTAGATATTTTTAAATATCTCTTATTTGCTTTATGGTGGTGGTTATCTAAACCACCACCATGCCCAACGTGTTTAACATTTTGAGGTGGGGTAGCTTGGTCTCCATTTGACCAATCTAATCCCATTTAGCCACCAACTTATTAATTTAAGTATTTAATGTAGTTGGTAATTAACTTAGGTTAATTTATTTTTATTTAACCTAATTCCCATTATTCCACCCATGGTTGACCAAGTCAACCATGGTGGCCGGCCCCACCAATCATTGGCCCACACGCCACCTCACTTGATGAGGTGGAGGTGGGTCCCACTTGGCCACACCACCTTGGTTTAATTTTTAACTTAACTTAGGTGATTTAATTTCATTGAATGCCCTCTAAATGGATCACCATTGGGCCCATGGCCCAATTACATTTCCATCTAGCCCATTTTCCTTAGAGCTCAACTACTTTGACCCATCGGGTCCCAAATGGGTATGTGACCCAATTTGACCATTCTTGATCCATTTAACCCTCATTGCCCCTTTAAATGAATTTAAATCAACTCCATAGTCCATTGGGCCATACTTGGGCCTTTGTCCAAATTTTTTTTGGCCCATTTACTCTTTACTTCACCAATTTTCCAATTTCCATCACTAAAATAACTTATATCCACATTTTTTTTATTAATTTAAAAATTCTGGGCCCTTACAATACAATCCTCTTTTAAAATTTTCGTCCCGAAAATTCGAGCGAAGTAGAGGTTCAAAACATCTCACACAAATAGTTCCGGATGAGCGGCTCTCATCTCTGATTCAAGTTCCCAAGTGATCTCTTCATTGCCACGTCGTTCCCATACCACCTTGACGAACTGAATAGCGCAGTTCCGCAGTACCTTTTGTTCGCTCCCGATCACTCTGATCGGTTTCTCCACATACATCACGTCGCTTTGTACATCGACGTCTTGTACATTCAACACCTGTGAAGGGTCAGGGTTGTACCTCCTCAACATGGACACATGAAACACATCATGTAAAGAGGATAACTGCGGAGGGAACGCCAACTAATAAGCTATCTCCCCCACCCTCTTTAGGATTGGAAACGGCCCCACCATCTAGGTGACAGTTTCCCCTTATTTCCGAATCTCATGTGTCCCTTCTGTGGTGAGACTTTCAAAAACACCAAGTCTCCCACCTCAAATTCGAGGAACCTTCTCTTCTTGTTGGCGTAACTCTTCTGACGGTTCTGTGCAGTGAGTAGATGTAGCCGTATCAATTTGACCTATGCTGTGGTCTCTGCAACCAATTCCGATCCAATTAGCGCAGGCTCACCAGCTTCTGTCCAATACACTGGTGATCTACATGGCTTGCCGTATAAGGCCTCGAACGAAGCCATCTGGAGGCTTGCCTGGTAACTATTATTGTAAGAGAACTCCACCAATGGCAAATGAACCTCCCGTCGACCCTTAAAATCCAGCATACATGCTCTCAGTATATCCTCCAATATCTGTATTGTCCTTTCCGACTGTCCATCAGTCTATGGGTGGAACGTTGTGCTGGTCAACACATCGGTCCCCATATCCGATTGCACGCTCTGCCATACTCTGCTATTGAATCGGCCATATCTGTCGGACACAATAGTTCGGGGTACACCATGTAGTCCGATAATATTTCGGATGTACCGTAGACCCATATTGCATCGTTGCCCCTAGATGACCTTAGTAGCCCTATTACAAAGCTCATGGCTACATGCTCCCATTTCCACTCCGGCACTGGTAAGGGTTTGAGTAAACCCAGTGGCTTCCGATGTTCCGCCTTATCCTGCCAACAAGTTAGTGTAGCGAGTAACAAACTCTGCCTCTCTTAAGTCCATGCCACTAAGATCCTTGCACATCTTAGCGCCGTCCGGATGGGTAGAGAGCTTGGTTTGGTGTGCCTCAACCAACAACTCCCTTCCACAGCTCTTAGGTACCTCCGTCCTACCTCGGAACACAAGACCCTATCCCGGTCGTAACTCGAATTCCGATACTACCTCACATGTAGATGTCTTGGTCCAAGTCTCCTCCATTTCTGGGTCTATTCGTTGTTCCCGTTCAATCGTGTCAAGTATCTCTTACTCACATCAACACCACTCATATCAACCTATGAGTTTCATTCTTGCAGAATTCACTTTGCCTCGTATTATCTCTTTCCTCAGGCATCCATTTGCGATTTTATGTAGACTAACATATTCTATTTCACTTTATCTGTTGCCAAAACATTTCTCATACGTACTCCTTCAATACGTTCTTTTGTCTACTCTCCGTGTGAGTTAGTCTGCCAATACAAGCCTATGCTCAAGTCCATTGTTGATTCCATTTTAACTAGGTTTCTAGCTTCACCCTCCTGGAATTCCATCGGCCAACTACAGAGTCAGGTGATCAGTCTCACTCGGCAGTCGCCCATAGCTTCCCATTCAAGTTTCACTAGACTCTTAACCTTTCCCTTAGGCCTATCTCTCAAAAGCAATCATACCTTTATTTGCATATAAGCCACTATGTGACTAACCCTTTTTGTTCATAACTCCTACAATACCAATACCCAACATCAATCCAAATCATATAGATACTAATTTCCTACCCTTCTGGATTATTCCACATATTTTCATAGATTCCATAAAAACAGTGATATATCTAAGCTTACTTAGATTATGTCAAATAGTGCCCATTCACCAATAAAATATTCACAAGTATTACCAATTTCACCAACCACCAAATTCCACCCTACATGCCTACATTATCAATGGTTACCGCATCATATGGTTCATATTCCTTTATTAGCAAGCCACGTAGAATTGAAATCACACAATCTTCGAATAACACAATTCATGTGTAACCAGATCTTTCACCTCCATTCACATCAAACAACAACTTGAGGTAACATAAGAAATAACACATTAATAAGATCTAGTGATTCAACCTAATTATGGTTAGGTTACCCTACCCCATTTACAACATACACCTAGAGACTTTGAAATAACAATCCTACTCATCCAAAGCAAGTCATCCCAATACATTCAAAGACCATCCATGAATTCCTAAACTTTGGAATTTTCCATCAGCCCCACCTAGGTTTCCAACCAAACGCATTGGTATGTCACAACCTCTTCATGCATACTACATATTCACAACTCAAGGCACCTTATCAACTCATCATCATATACATAACCTATAACACATCCTTGTTTCCTCATTGACTATTCATTGCATAGAATCAATTATCAAAGCAATATCATATAAACTCATTGCAATGATTGATAATTCACAATTTAGTAACATCATAGAGAATCCTCATGCAATCACTAAATAAAATATTTTCATAAGTCCATGGTCCATCATTCATTCATGCTTTTTAAGGCCATAAACCCATTTTAAGGCCTATCATCACTCGTTCATAATCTCCACAACACATTGGGAGAATGCAATTGCATTATACATACAAGATTTTTTTTTTTTTTTTTCATACAATATATTAGTCTTTGCAAGCTAGACCCTTCACATTCTCCTCATAATATCATCTTCTCACGAGTTTCATGTGGCAAGTTAACCCATGCATTCCGGTCTCTTTCAAGTAGATTGTTTATCCAACATCTCTCAAATGGCATTTTGTTCACATGAGAACCTCTTATACCCCTTCACAAAACGTTTACATCATCACCCATTATATGTCATAACATAAATCTCTTCACTTGGTCATGACAAATTATCAAACCATGGGTTATCACCAATATAAAAGAAAAATTTCTAAAAGCCATTGTACCATCCCCCAAGTATACCCATACATCACATTAACAATTACTCCCCACCCTTTTTATTCACATTTACCTCACTCATAAGCATATGCAACATATACCCCACATCAAAAGTTCATGCCTCTTATCCTCATTTGATGCATGCAGTTCCTCATTGTACATTTTTTTTTTTTACATACTCTTTCCTCACTTAATTAGTATGATCATAACTATTAATCTTTCCACATTTCATCACCTCAGACACTCAACAATAAGAATTCAACACATGTATATTCACATGCACTCACAATACAAGTATGCTTGTGCAATTTAATATCACACTTATTTTCTTCATTTAAAACCCCCAAAATCATTAACTATCTTCCAATATAAAGACAATTAGTCCTCTCTTTCCCGTGTCCATGTAGTCCACAAATCGGGTATACCACTTAAAGAGGGTAGGGGCAATATGTGCAGTTGTGCCTAACCTGGTTACACAACTCGCACATATAACTGGGTTCCAATTCCCCTACCGACTATCTTATCATCAGAAAGTCTTCCACATTCTCTTCAGAAAGAGATGCTAAATTCTCTTTATCTTCCTCGGGAGGTCCCTCCTGAAAGTCCAGGCTAACTGCTATGCTAGAAGCAGATACCAAATCTATGAAACAGTTAGGGTTTCCCTTATCCCATAATTCCGTACACTCCCCTTCATTTGACACACTTGTATTCATAGAATACAATTAGAACCCAAAAATCATCAACTGCAATTTCCAATAAAACCAATCTCGGTTTTGGGGAATTTCTTATGTATATCACAATATATTTTGTTTGGGGAAAGTTGCCAAATAAGCACACTTGTTTTTCCTTTGTTTCTGGGGGGGGAATCTCTAAATCCCTATTGTCTGTTGTTCAAATTGGGAATACCGGGGAAGTACATCCTACTTTGCTATGACTGATAAATCTAGTACTGTTTCATCAATTTGGGGGAAAAAAACTAGATGTTTTCTCATTTCTGGGGAAGTAAACCCTATCTTGCTATGTTTCAATAAATCTCTCCTAGAATGAATCTTTCTTCCCCTGCTATCATTCCTTTCCGTCAATTGTTGTTCTCAGATTAAACACTTCAGTTTGAGTCAATCGAAGTAAATTAACCCGGCCCCCGTGCAGCGGACTCTGAAGAGTCGGTCGGTTGGGATTCTTAGCCGTCAGTGAGACGTGCAACCGTCTTAATCTTACTTTGAGAAATTCATTCTTCCGAATTCGCTCTGATACCAACTGTAACGCCCGCCCCTTTTCACCGAAAATCAGAGTCTAATTTTTTTTTTTTAAAAAAAAAGGAAAAGTGACAAAGGGCGCAAACGTCACGACGCGAGTTAAGTCCGAGCTTCTAAAACCCGGCCCTTAACTGGCCAACCCTACGTGTGCGTGGAATGAAGTCCACGGAGAATGGTTCACACGTAGAAGTAAGCATCGGGGAACATTTAAACAAATTGCGGAAAATTATAAAAGAGCCTAACCTACAAATTCTTAGATAGCAGGGAAGTTACATTCATTCAATCACCAAACATCCTTAAAACCATAATGTCCAAAATATAGTAAGTAATCTCAATTATTACATTTCCGACAAATTAAACTACATCAAATACACATTTCTCAAAATAACTTAAATAAAATAATTAGTCCGCCTTCCAAAGCTCTTAAGCTTGGCTCCCGTCTCGTCCTTCTGCTCCGGCATTTCCTGCGTCATCAGCTAGGGTAGAAGTAGGGCGTTAGACCACGCGCCCAGTAGGACTCCGAGTAGGGCTAACACATGGATTAGTGATAACAAAGCAGATAGATAATACATAACGAAAAGCCATAGAATGAATGTCATGCCATGGGTGTCTGTGTTATGAATCCCACCCATCATCTTTACTATCCCGATGCCATATCCCCCTTAACGGTAAGGCCTCGTCAAGGCGTAACCACAAATACAATATTCCCCTTGATGGAAGAATCATCATCAAGGTATAACAATAAATACAACATCCCCCTTGACGGTAAGGCCTCGTCAAGGTACAATAATACATATGTGAAATGTCCCCATGCTTGTTTATCGGTCGCCCTGACGGAGCATGGACTCCGGTTTCATTTCATCCTTCCCCTGTCATATGCCTCCCATGCCATGCATGAGATGTAGATGCCATTTGCCATGTAATATATGAAATTCAATAGTAATAAAACCCATCTTAAAACAATTACAAGATTACCAACTAAATCCAAAGGAAAACATCCGACAATATTTAATCCAAAACCCATCATAAGCATTCACATAATTTCCAAAATAATTTAGAGTAAAACATCACATGATACATAATCCATAACATATCTTAAAGACAACCACATGATTTCCAAAATAGATTAAAGAAAACATCACCCAAATCCATGGCTTACAAAAAGGTAGGACCTACCGAATACCGACCCGCGTCCCTTTACGTTTTCCGTTCGATAAACCCAGTCGCCGATCGCGCACTGCCTGCGATGTCCAGTACCTTATTACACATTCATCATTAGTCCATGTTTTAACCATGTCTAAGCCCATATGAAAAAAACCGGTCACTATTTAGGTTTTGTGGGTCCCATATCATCTATTAAACCTTTTACTCCCATAAGTCTTAAAATTCAGCCACCCTAGGCTTTATCAATCACTTATAAGGTTATTACATTAGCTCCCCTAAGTCCATGATCAATTTCCATGGAATTCTTGAATTTGGCCACTAATTACGGTTTTGCCACTACCCCTTTTTTCATGCTTTATCACTCATTTATCCATGCATGATTAAGTCCATAATTGATCATAAACTTAGATCCCCAACTTAGGTCCATTAATTACCCATTGACCCATGTCACAAAGCCATTAAAATTAACCATTTTATTAACCTACCCCTCATTCATTTAAACCCATACAAAATCCCACACTTAACCCTTTAGATGGGTAATGAATCATGGTTTCAAAATACCTCATTCATCAACTCTTCCCATGGGATTTAGCTCATACATTTAAACTACAATGAATCCATTACCCATTCATACTCTTTGGAGACCATGAACATCACTCATCCTCCAATTTAACCCACCAAAATGGATCACAATTGGGCCATGGGTTCGGCCATACACCACGGCCGAACCCATGGTGTCCTTTCCCCATTTTTCTTGGGTCCATTGTTACACATTTGGGTTTATCACAAATCCCTCCATGAAGGGTTTAATTCCTACACTTAAAACCATCATCCTTAGCTACATTAGAGTCCATTACAAATATCAATGCTAAAACCATTTTCGGGTCCATCAACACCACCAACATTCCCATTTACTTTCCATTATTCACAACCCTTCATTCCACCATTTGATCACCATAGGGTTCGGCCATACACCATGGCCGAACCCATGGCTCAAGGTTCACTTCCTCCATGCATTTCAATGCCATAAACCCCTTTGCATTTTCATCATAAAACCATTTTACAACTTACTCCCATTCATTCATCTACAGCCCTAATTTTCATTAGATAAAACCCTCATTGTCTTCCATCTTTTTGAAACCCTAATTATTTAAATCCAATACCAAATCACCCACCATGGGGTTCGGCCATACCACATGGCCGAACCCTATGGCCCATAATTTTCTTCCAATCATCCAATTCTATGCTTAATTTCATAAATTACCCAATGCATATAATCCAAGTATTTATTTCTTTTCCCTAACCCTAATTTTTCAACTTAGGGTTTTTGCCCACTTTTCCATTCATTCCATTTGATGGATTTAAAATCCATAGCATAAATTTACTTGACTACCGTTAAATTCACAAAATAAAACACAAATCTTAAACCCTAAAATCCAAAATTTCTTGTTTAAGAAATACTCACTCTCCGACGTCTCCTCCGATTTCCGCCGCTCCCGTCGGTCTCCGTAGCCTCCTCTCTCCTTCCTTTTAATCTTTGGTAGGTTAAGATTTTTGATCAAGGGTGGCAATCCCCAACCCTAGAATCAGCCAAGGTAAGTTTTGTGTGAGAGAGAGAGAGGGGAAAATTATGAGAGGGAAGATGGTAACCCTTTACCTTAGAGTGATTTCTCTTAAAATTCCACTTCTTTCTTCTCTCCTTCTCTTCTCTTTTCCTTAATTCTCTTTCTCTCCTTCACTTGGATGTAGGGGACGACCATGGGAGAATGAAAATGGAGAGAGTAGAATGAAAAGAGAATAAGAAATGGTAAAGAAAAAATGGACTTAACTTGTTTTACCATTTATTACTCCACCAACCCTAAGATATTTTCTTAGATATTTTTAAATATCTCTTATTTGCTTTATGGTGGTGGTTATCTAAACCACCACCATGCCCAACGTGTTTAACATTTTGAGGTGGGGTAGCTTGGTCTCCATTTGACCAATCTAATCCCATTTAGCCACCAACTTATTAATTTAAGTATTTAATGTAGTTGGTAATTAACTTAGGTTAATTTATTTTTATTTAACCTAATTCCCATTATTCCACCCATGGTTGACCAAGTCAACCATGGTGGCCGGCCCCACCAATCATTGGCCCACACGCCACCTCACTTGATGAGGTGGAGGTGGGTCCCACTTGGCCACACCACCTTGGTTTAATTTTTAACTTAACTTAGGTGATTTAATTTCATTGAATGCCCTCTAAATGGATCACCATTGGGCCCATGGCCCAATTACATTTCCATCTAGCCCATTTTCCTTAGAGCTCAACTACTTTGACCCATCGGGTCCCAAATGGGTATGTGACCCAATTTGACCATTCTTGATCCATTTAACCCTCATTGCCCCTTTAAATGAATTTAAATCAACTCCATAGTCCATTGGGCCATACTTGGGCCTTTGTCCAAATTTTTTTTGGCCCATTTACTCTTTACTTCACCAATTTTCCAATTTCCATCACTAAAATAACTTATATCCACATTTTTTTTATTAATTTAAAAATTCTGGGCCCTTACAGTTATGATGTGTATACAAATGGCATGACATCATGGCATGGGGTGGTGATTATGGAAACCGGAGGTCATACTCCGTCGGAGCGTCCGAAAAACCACTGTGGGTTACCTTGATGATGAGAATCCCATCAAGAGGAATCCGGAGGCCACACTCCGTTGGGGCGTCCGAAAGACCACTGTGGGGTATCTCGACGTTGAGAATCCCGTCAAGAGGAAGCTATGTATATTGGTGATAGGTGGGACTCATCACATGAGCATAACATACATAGCATTGTTTTTATGAGGTTTTGTTGATCATGTATTATTATATTATTTGCACGTTTTTATACTAACCTTGTGGTAGACTTAATCGGATGACCTACTGGGCGCGTTGATCTAACGCCCTATCTCTATCCTTAGTGGATGACGCAGGAAAGGGGAAGAGCGAGGATCGAGAAGGTAACCAAGCATAGGAGCTTGGGCATCTTGAATGGATTTTGAATGGACTTTGAATGGACTGTTTATGGACTTTTATATAAGTTATTTGGACAATGTAAATTGTTAATTAGATGTCCTTGGCATGTAATAATTTAGTTAATTATGGTTTGGTAGGATTTGGATGGTTTAGAATGAATGCATACATTAAGGTTATTTTGGTAATTTTGGACGATTATGTACTTTGCTATCTAAAGATATAAAATGGAGTAGTCTTAGGATCTATTATAATCTGCAGTTAGATTAAGACTAAGTTTATTCCGCAAGTTGTATTTGTACCATGTGTGGATCAGTTTTTATGGACTTAGTCCATACGCACATGGGCTTGGCCAGTTAAGGGTCGGACTTTAGAAGTCCGAACTTAACTCGCGTCGTGACACTCCGCCCTGATCACTTGTTTATTATTATTAAAAAATAAAAAATAAACTCTGATTTTTAAGCGTGAAAAGGGCGGGCTGTTACAGTTGGTATCAGAGCGAAAGGGGAAGTTGAATCTTCCGAAGTAAGATTAAGACGGTTTCATGCCTCACTGACAGATAAGAATCCCAACTGACCGACTCTTCGGAGTCCGCTGATTGGGGGTCGAATTAATTTACTTCGTAGACTCAGACTGAACAATCAATCTGAGAACAACAAAGAAAGATAGCAAAAGTACAGTCATTATAATTGATCTGCCAAATGTAGCAAAATAGGATATATATTTCCCCGATATCCCCCAAATTGAGAAAACAAACAATAGGTATTTAGAAATTTCCCCCAAAAACAAAAGAAAACCAAGATTACTTATTTGGAAATCGCCCCAAAATAGTGAAAACACAAACTGTATGAAGAAACTAAGTCAATAATATTTTTTTTTTGACTTAGGGAAAATGGCTCCAAAAAGAAAGATCCCACAAATCAAGAAAGGGAAGGAAAAAGAGCTACCACTCATTCAGTATGAGGAAGGAAGGGAAAGATCTCCACTAGAGGAGGAGCATTCTCAGCCTAAAGAAGGGGCTGGAAAAGCACAACATGAGGAAGAGTCACATCATTCTGAAAAGTCACACCACTCTGAAAGGTCACACCATTCTCAAGAGTCACACCATTCTCGGCGAGAAAGGAAGGAGCGGGAATACTCATCTCGAAAGGAGGAAGAGGAGAAGAGCGGCATGCATATTCCACATGTGCCGCTTGAACTACAGAGTTTAGTTCAAGCAGTGGTGTCTTCTGTACTCCAGCAGCATATGAATGGAAGTGAAAGTTCCAAGGATGCCAATGACCGGAGTATGGTCCGAGAATTCCAGTAATAGTACCCTCCCTACTTCAAAGGGAAGGAAGGGGCTGTCGGAGCCGAGCATTGGCTAAAGAAGATCACTCAGATCTTAACTCTACTTAAGGTCTCGAGTCATATGGACCAGATTCTATTGGCTACATCACAACTAATTGAAGATGCCGGTAAATGGTGGGAGGTAATGGAGAAACAGTGGGCACTCGTACCAGTAAGGGAGAGGATGGACATGACCTGGGACGAGTTTTCAACGACCTTTTTGGAACACTACTTTCCGGAGGAGGAGAAAAAGCGTCAGACTCAAGCCTTTTGTCTTTGGTACAGGGCTCTATGACGGTGGCAGAGTATCACCAGGAATTCCTCAGTTTATCTTGCTATGCATTTTATATGGTGGACATAGAGCATTGCAGGGCAAGGAAATTTGAGAGGGGTCTACGGCCAAACATCAAGGCCAAAGTGACTATATTCAAGGCAACCACACTGGCTGAAGTGGTCAGGAAGGCCACTATAGCGGAGCGAGAGTTGAATGAGATGGTGCAGTTTGATAACCGTCGAGCTCCAAGTGGGAGGGGTGGGTTCCAGCCCAACAAGAGGTTCCGACCGAACTTCAACAGACCCTCACCATCTACTGGGTCCACAGGGGGCTTTCGTCCCAACCAACCCTCCCCATCTGCATCAGTCACTCAGTCATTCAGAGGGGTGAACAACTGTTTCCACTATGATCAGCCGGGTTACTTTAAGCGAGATTGCCCAAAGCTCAACAAGCACTCATATTCCAGAGGATCTTTCTGTCCACCAGCTAGGCCAGCTAACTCCCGAGGAGGCAAGACTTATAATCAGGCGGGAAGGGAGCCTAATCCTACCGGATCTAGATGACTATTTACCCTAGCTCCTCCAGCAGATGTGGATCATTCGGTGATTCAAGGTATGGCAGTTGTCAGTAGTTATTATGCTTATGCACTGTTTGGTTCTGGAGCTTCACACTCCTTTATATCTGCATCATTTATAACTGCTACCGATACACTAGTTCAAAAGTTGTCCACCACACTCACAATTGTATCCCATGTCGGAGACTCGTCTTTGGGACTCATATGCACGGCCATCAATACTGAACTAGCTGGACTCAGATTTGAGTTCAATTATCTGGTACTCGACATGACTGAGTACGATATTATTTTTGGCATGGACTGGTTGGCTAGTTTTCAAGCCAATATAGATTGTTATCGCCGCAGAGTGACATTTTGGTCACCCGAGGGAAAGCAATATGTGGTTCGTACAGACAAGCAAAGCAGGCTACAGGAGGGGTTGCATCATTTGGTATTGAACAGTATCGTTATAAACAAGGCACCAGTCACTGAACTTCTGGCAATTGTAAAAGAATTTGCGGATGCGTTTCCAAAAGAACTTCCTGGTTTACCACCCATGAGGGAGCTAAATTTTGAGATCAAGCTATATTCTGGTACTTCACCTGTGTCTTTACCACATTATCGGATGGCACCAGCAGAAATGTCCGAGCTGAAGAAGAAGATTGATGAACTGCTCAGACTGGGTTGCATCTGGAACAACGCATCGTCTTGGGGAGCTCTAGTGTTGTTTGTGAAAAAGAAGGACGGTTCACTCAGAATGTGTGTGGACTACCGGAAATTGAATCAGTTAACTGTTCGGAACAAGTATCCTTTACCAGGATCGATGACTTATTCGATCAATTGAGGGGTTCCAGTCACTTTTCAAAGATTGACCTGATGTCCGGTTATCATCAAATCCGGGTTAGGGAGGAAGATATAGAGAAGACAGCCTTCAGGACGCGGTATGGACTATTTGAATTTATAGTCATGCCGTTTGGGCTTACCAATGCACCGGCTGTGTTCATGGACTTGATGAACAGAATCTTCTGTCCATATCTGGATCAATTTGTTATAGTGTTCATTGACGATATTCTGATCTATTCCAAGAGTCAGGAGGATCATGCTGAGCATTTACGAATAGTATTGAACACCTTGAGAGAGAATAAGCTATATGCCAAGGCCAGTAATGTGAATTTTGGCTACCTGAGGTCAAAGTCTTGGGGCATGTCATAACTGCAGACGGTATAGCCATGGATCCAGCTAAGGTGGCAGCAGTGAGCGAGTGGAAAGCACCAAAGAATGTCACTAAAATCCATAGCTTCCTGGGTTTGGCTGGTTATTACAGGAAGTTCATCATGGACTTCTCCAAAATAGCATCACCATTGACTCTACTCACTCAGAAAGGAGTCAAATATGAGTGGACAGATCTGTGCAACTGGAGGTTCGAGGAGCTGAAAGATAGACTTACAACTGCTCCTATCTTAATTTTGCCGAAAAGAGGCAAAGGTTACGAAGTACAATGCGATGCTTCAAGAGAGGGACCGGGGTGTTCACCCATGCAACGTCATTGTGTGGTGGCATATGGTTCAAGACAATAAAAAATTCATGAACGCCTCTACCCCACACATGATCTAGAATTAGCTGCAGTGGTGTTCGCTCTCAAAAGCTGGAGACACTATCTATATGGTGAGAAGTTTGAAGTCTTTTCAGATCACAAGAGCTTGAATGACTTATTTGATCAGAAAGAGCTCAACCTAAGGCAGCGTAGATGGATGGAATATCTGGCGGATTATGAGTTCGCGCATCGATATCATCCGAGAAAGGCAAACAAGGTGGCGGATGCCCTCAGCCGCATATCACATGCATCGGTGGCATGTTTGATTAGAACCGAATGGGAGATGTTGAATACCGTTCGAGAGTTCAATCTATATATCACAAACCATGGGAGTATGTACAATTTAATCATACAGTCCAACATGGTTACCAAGATTGAACAAGAACAACGAGCAGATCCGGAAGTGGAGGAGATATGGGCCAAGATGTCCACTGGCGTGGTTATACCGGATTGGGAATTATGACCAGGTCAGGGCCTTGTATCCGGGGAAGAATATATGTGCCGAAAAGCTGTAGAAAAGAGTTGTTGGTTGACGCACATCAGACCAAGCGCTCCATACCGGGTAGCACCAAGATGCATCACAACCTTAAGAGGCATTACTAGTGGCATGGACTCAAAAGAGGATGTGGCGGAATTTATGGCACACTGCTTAACTTGTCAGCAGGTTAAGATGGAACACCAGAAGCCACCAGGGTTACTCAAACCCTTAGCAGTGCCGGAATGGAAATGGGAGCACATTTCCATGGATTTTGTAACAGGGTTGCCTAAGTCATCAAAGGGTAACAATGCAATATGGGTTGTGGTAGACCGATTGACCAAGTCGGCCCACTTTCTACCCATCAGGATGAAGATTCATGGTATCCCACGGACTATAGTATCTGACCGAGATGGCCGATTCACCGGAAGGGTGTGGCAGAGCATGCAGTCGGCCATGGGGACCGAGCTACTGACTAGCACAACATTCCATCCACAGACCGATGAAAGTCGGAAAGGACAATACAAACACTGGAGGACATGTTGAGGGCGTGCATGCTAGACTTCAAGGGTGGATGGGAGGATCATTTGCCATTGATAGAGTTTTCATATAACAATAGTTACCAAGCAAGCCTTCAGATGGCTCCATTCGAGGCTTTGTATGGTAGACCATGCAGGTCACCAGTTTGCTGGACTGAGGCCGGCGAGCCTGCGCGAATTGGACCCGAGCTAGTCGCAGAGACTACAACACAAATTCAGTTGATACGTCAGCATTTATTTGACTGCACAAAATCGGCAAAAGAGCTATGCTGATAAAAGGAGGAGGTTTCTCGAATTTGAAGTGGGGGACGTGGTATTCTTGAAGGTCTCGCCATGAAAGGGGCACATGAGATTTGGGAAGAAGGGGAAACTGTCACCAAGATATGTGGGACCGTTTTCCATCATAAGAAGGATGGGGGATGTAGCATATCATTTAGCACTTCCTTCACAGTTGGCATCTCTACACGATATGTTTCATATATCGATGCTAAGGAAGTATAATCCCGATCCATCCAATGTTTTGAATGTGCAAGACATAGACGTGCGAAGCGACGTCACTTATATCGAGAAGCCTGTCAAAATAATAGAGACTGAGCAAAGGGTGTTGCGGAACCGAGCGATTCAGTTCGTCAAGGTGGTATGGGATCGACATGGTGTTGAGGAGGCCACTTGGGAACTAGAATCAGAGATGAGAACAACTCACTCTGAATTGTTTGTATGATTTATTTTAGAATCCTACTTCGTTCGATTTTCGGGACGAAAATTTTAAAAAGAGGATTGTATTGTAATACCCTAGACTTTTCAATATATCAATATTTACGAAAATGCCATTGGAGTTATAAATTGGAGGGCTATGATCATAGATGAGAAAAATGGTGGGATCCGTTGCTCAAGTAAGACCTAATGGCAATGGGTTATGTGTTGGAAATTAAATAAATGGGTAATGTATACCCAAGTGGGTCCAGAATTTTAAATGGGTCAAAATGGCCAAAATGGGACTCAATGGGTCGAGGTGGATATAATTGATCAATTCGTGAGCTCAAAGCTAAATTGGGTTAAGTTTAATTAAATATTTGAGTTGGTTTGAGTTGAAATAAATAATGGAGTTTAGTTGAGTTGAATTTATGAGTTGAGTTATATTGAATTGATGAGTTAAATGGGTTGAGTTGAGAGAGTTAAATTATTATAAATAAGTGAAGTGTGTGAATGAGAGAGGAGTGTTGTAAATTCCAATTCTAACAAAGGAAACGTTGGCTGCATGGATAGGCTTTACCATGCATGTAACTCCTACCTAAGTGATGAATGAAATGGCGTTAAATGGGAGTTACATAGGTAGGAAGTGTTTTTCAAATTCAAGTTCATAGGCACGTTGGAAATGGCATGAGGGTATATTCCATGCTTGGGTCTTCAAAGGGACAGCCAATGGATGGTTGGGAGGTCCAAAGATTAAAGAATTGAGTTAAAAGAGTGAGTTGATTGGAAATAAATTATAAGTGGGTGAGTTGGTTTGAAATAAGTTATGAGTAAGTGAGTTGTTTAAAATGAGTAGAGAATGAGGTTGTAGGGCAGATGTTTCATATTCAAATAAGATGGTTCACACGTTGGATGCATAGGAGGTTACCTCATGCATGAAACTCCAAGTTAGGTAATAAATGGAAGGTGGCGTTTTGTGAAGTTACAAGATGGGTTCACACTTGGAGGGGGGGCGGAGTTTTATCTTAAAAATGAAACTTTCACATGGGGTGTTGATGAAGATCAAAGGGAGCTGGATGGTTTGGTGGTCTAAGACAATACAAAACCGTTGGTTGGTGGGAGTTTCATCTCATGGATGAAACCCCCACAAGGACAAGTAAATGAGGAATGGCGGTTATAGATTTTAACACATACATGCCGTTGGGGCTCATGGGTGTTTCACATGTTGGATGAAACTTCAAGATGGAAGATGAATGGGGTTTGAGGAGGTTACTCAAGACCTTCCATGGGAGACGTTGGAGGCTTGGGGAGTTTCATTTCATAGATGAAACCCCCAAGTAACATAAAGGATTTTGGTTAAGGTGATGGGAGTTACACAAGGGTTTAATAAAAAAACCATCACCTTGGCCGACCACCATTTTTGGAACAAAAGATTTGGATCTCCAACTCTCTCTATCTCTCTCTCTCTCCCTTGGACGGTTTTCATCTCACAAGACAAAGGTTGTTGGCTGATTGTATCTCATACCAATCAGTCCTTGGTTGATCCTTTCATCAAGACAAAAATCAGCAAAGGAGTTTGGCACCAAGGTTTAAGACCAAATTTCCATCTCTCTCTCTCTCTCTCTCTATCCAATATATATCTTGGCTGAAGTATTCCAAGGAGGTTGCAGCAGGGTTAGTCTCAGCCAAAAGAACAAGAAGAAAGAAGGAGAGGTCAAGGAGGTAAAGGACTAAGGAAGGAGTCAAAAGACCGAAGGAGTCGCGATATTGGTAGGTGCACTTTGAACCCTTGTTAAATAAGTTGGTTAAGGGAATGTGATCCGGCCATTGTATGGCCAGATCCATCAATGGTTTAGATCAAGTATTGTGCTGTTTTAAAATAACAAAACATGGATCATAGGGTTCGGCCACTTTGGATGGCCGAACCCAATGAAAGAATGTGGTAATTTTTATGGTTTTTGAGGGATAAAAACCATACTATGTAATGAAGGTTTTAGAGGATTTAAAATGGAGATAAGTTTACTGTTTTGGAGCAGCTATGGCATGGCTGAACCATGTCAATGTTATGGCTAATTGCTGATCATAAATCATGGATAGATGATGGACTAATTGAATTAAGAGAACCATAGGGTTCGGCCATGTGTATGGCCGAACCCCATGGGCTGTTTTTATGGATTAATTAGAGTAAGATTATGGTGGAAATTATGGATGTTGATATTATTATCTATGGACTTAGAGTAAGTAACTAACCAACCATGATAGATGATGGAATATGGGATAAAAATCCATAGGATGAGGTTCGGCAATGTAGTATGGCCGAACCCCATCAATGACCATTTGGTGGACTTAATGCTAAGTTATAATGTAATTGGAGATGGATTAATAAAGGATTGAAAGGACAAAAACTAAGTGGTGAGGTTCCGCCATGTGGTATGGCCGAACCCCACTAAGGAGGTTTGATTATGGACTTTGGTTTTTAAACAAAATTAAACAAAGGGTTAGTATAGTGGCATTATTGTAAATATGAAGGAATTGATCAAAGGTGAAATGATCAAAGATGAATGATCAAAGAATTTGAAATATGGGCCAAAACCAAGATGGTAAGGTTCGGCCATGTTGTATGGCCGAACCCTACCAAGGTTCATTTGGAAGTTTGGTTTAATTGAATGGTTTTAATTAAATAAAGAGAGACCCAAATATAAATGGGTGAGGTTCGGCCATGGGGTATGGCCGAACGCCACAAAGTGGATTTTTGGGACTTAGAGGTAAATAGAAATCACATGATTAGTATCTTAACTTGCTGTTATGTAAATAAGGTATTGGGATTGCTAGAACGGTGGACAAGTCGTGAACGGGAGACGGTTCAAAAGAAGGGTCAAATTAAGTAAACATTGTGTAGGTTTCCTACCTTTTTGATCCACACGTATATTTGATGTTTTATCGTAATTTGATGCATTATGCGCTAAGTATTTATGTTTCAAAGTAGTATTATATGTTATGATGTGTATACAAATGGCATGACATCATGGCATGGGGTGGTGATTATGGAAACAGGAGGCCATACTCCGTCGGAGCGTCCGAAAAACCACTGTGGGTTACCTTGATGATGAGAATCCCATCAAGAAGAATCCGGAGGCCACACTCCGTCGGGGCGTCTGAAAGACCACTGTGGGGTATCTCGACGATGAGAATCCCGTCAAGAGGAAGCTATGTATATTGGTGATGGGTGGGACTCATCACATGAGCATAACATACATAGCATTGTTTTTATGAGGTTTTGTTGATCATGTATTATTATATTATTTGCACGTTTTTATACTAACCTTGTGGTAGCCTTAATCGGATGACCTACTGGGCGCGTTGATCTAACGCCCTATTTCTATCCTTAGTGGATGACGCAGGAAAGGGGAAGAGCGAGGATCGAGAAGGTAACCAAGCATAGGAGCTTGGGCATCTTGAATGGATTTTGAATGGACTTTGAATGGACTGTTTATGGACTTTTATGTAAGTTATTTGGACAATGTAATTTGTTAATTAGATGTCCTTGGCATGTAATAATTTAGTTAATTATGGTTTGGTAGGATTTGGATGGTTTAGAATGAATGCATACATTAAGGTTATTTTGGTAATTTTGGACGATTATGTACTTTGCTATCTAAAGATATAAAATGGAGTAGTCATAGGATCTATTATATCCCGCAGTTTGATTAAGACTAAGTTTATTCCGCAAGTTGTATTTGTACCATGTGTGGATCAGTTTTTATGGACTTAGTCCATACGCACATGGGCTTGGCCAGTTAAGGGTCGGACTTTAGAAGTCCGAACTTAACTCGCGTCGTGACACTCCGCCCTGATCACTTGTTTATTATTATTAAAAAATAAAATAAACTCTGATTTTTATGCGTGAAAAGGGCGAACTGTTACAGGAAGATCCTGTTCATCAGATCCATGAACACAGCCGGTGCATTGGTAAGTCCAAACGGCATGACCACATACTCAAATAGACCATACCGCGTCCTGAAAGCTGTCTTCTCTATGTCCTCATCCCTAACCCGGATTGATGGTAGCTGGACATCAGATCAATCTTGGAGAAGTGAGTGGAACCCCTGAGTTGATCGAATAAATCATCAATCTTGGGTAGAGGGTACTTGTTCCTGGCAGTCAGCTGGTTCAATTTTTTGTAATCCACACACATCCGAAGTGTACCGTCCTTCTTCTTCACAAATAACACTAGGGCTCCCCAAGATGATGTGTTGTTCCTAATGTATCCTAGTCTGAGTAGTTCGTCAATTTGCTTCTTTAGCTCAGACATCTCAGCTGGGGCCATCCGGTAATGTGGCAACGACACTGGAGTAGTGCCAGGATACAAATTGATCTCAAAATCAATCTCCCTTTTGGGTGGCAAGCCAGGGAGCTCTGTCGGGAATACCTCCGCGTATTCTTTCACTACCACTGGAAGTTCAGCCACCGGTGCCTTATCTAATTTGATGTTGTTCAATACCAGGTCGTTCAATTCTTCATACAGTCTTCTGGTCATAGGGATGCTCTGTTTTTGAGCTGTACCACATATCGCTTTCCCTCTGGTGACAAAAATTTCACCCTGCGGAGATGGCAGTCAATGCTGGCCTGAAAGTTAGCCAACCAGTCCATGCCAAAGATGATGTTGTACTCAGTCATCTCGAGTACTAGATAGTTGACCTCAAATCTGAATCCAGCGAGTTCCGTGTTCACTGCTGTGCATATAAGTCCCAATGATGTGTCTCCAACGGGGGATACAATAGTAAGTGATGTGGACAATTTTTGTACTAAGGTGCTAGTAGCAGATATGAATGCAGCAGATACAAATGAGTGGGATGCTCCAAAATCAAATAATGTGAAAGCATAGGAACTACCTACCATGCCATACCTTGAATCACTGAGTGATCCACCGCCTCTAGGGGAGGAGCTAAGGTATACAGCCGTCCAGATCCTGTCGGGTTAGGTGCCCGTCTCGTCTGGTTATATGCCCTGGTTCCTCGTGAATGAGCCGATCTCGCTCGAGGGCTAAAGGAACCCCTGGAGTGAGAGGGTCCACTGTTCTATGGACATTCCCTCTTGAAATGGCCCTGCTGGCCACACTAGAAACAGGTGCTCACACTTCGGGGGACCTGAGAGACTGATACTGATGGGGAGGGCTGATTGGAATGAAAACCCCCAGTTGACCTAGTGGAAGGTGAGGGTCTCCCAAGGTTAGGTCGGAACCTCTTGTGGGGACGAAAAGTACTTCCCCCACTCTGGCCTTAGCGGTTGTCCGCAAACCGCATTGTCTCTGTCATCTCCTACTCTGCTATGGTGGCTCTACTGACCACCTCCGCCAGTGTAGGTGCCTTGCAGATAGTCACCTTGGCCCTGACGCTCGGTTGAAGGCCCCGCTCAAATTTGTGAGCCCTTCTGTACTCCGTGTCTACCATGTATAAGGCATAACAAGATAGACGAAGGAACTCCTGATGGTACTCCGCCACAGTCATGGTGCCTTGCATCAAAGATAGGAACGCTTGGGTGTGGCACTCCTTCTCCTCTTCTGGAAAGTAGTGATCCAAAAACATAGCCGAGAACTGCTCCCATGTCATTGCAGTCCTTTCCCCTTCCGGAATCAGTGCCCGTTGTCGTTCTATCACTTCCCACCGTTTGCCGGCAACATCAATCAATTGGGAGGTAGCCAGCAATATTTTATCTTCATTACCGGAGATCTTCAGTAATGTCAAGATCTGGGTAATCTTCCTTAACCAGTTCTCTGCTCCTGCAGGTCATTCTTTCCCTTTGAAGTAAGGGGGACGCTGCTGTTGGAAATCCTTAGCCATCCTCCGATCATTTGCCTCGTTGGTGGTCGCATTTCTGTTTCCGTTCATATGTTATTGAAGAACGGAAGTGATCACCGCTTGTACCAAGTTCTGTAGCTCGGGAGGCACCACGGGAATGTTCACGCTATTCTGTCCCTCCTCTTGATGTGGTTGCTGCCCCTCCTCTTGATGTAGTTGCTGCACCTTTTCATCCACATGCAGGTTTTGTTGGGTTCGTCTTCTGAGAGGAATTTTCCTAAGTCATTGAAACATCGTCGACTTAGCTTCTTTGTAAAGTTTGTGTTTTCATATTTTGGGGAAATTGCCAAATAAGCACCCTTATTTTTGGAGAAACTTCCTAAGTATCAAGTGTTGTTTCTCAATTTGGGGAAATCGGGGAAATGTCTCCTAGTTTGCTATGTTTGATAAATCCATCATTGTTTCTCAATTTGGGGAAATCGGGGAAATGTCTCCTAGTTTGCTATGTTTGATAAATCCATCACTGTTTCTCAATTTGGGGAAAAAAATCCATACGTTCCTCATTTTCGGAGAAATTTTCCAACGTATCAAGTGTTGTTCCTCAGTTTGGGAAAAAAAATCATTGTTGTTTCTCATTTTATGTCCTATCTTGCTACGTTTGATAAATCCAATTTATAGTGGTTGTCCTTCCCTTGCTATCATTCTTCTTTCGTCAAATGTTGCTCTTAGATTGAATGCTTCAATCTGAGTCTAACGAAGTAAATTAATCCGGTCCTCGTGCAGCGGACTCCGAAGAGTCGATCAGTTTGGATTCTTATCTTGTCAGTGAGGCATGATACCGTCTTAATCTTACTTCGAAAGATTCATCCTTCCGGTTTCGCTCTGATACCAACTGTAACGCCTCGGCCTTTTTCACTTGCCGAAAAATCAGAATCAGGGTCAAAGTGACTATCTTCAAGTCACCTACATTGGTAAAAGTGGTCGATCGAGCTACCGTAGCTGAGCAAGAGCTAGCAGAGACAGTTCGGTTTGTGGACAACCGCCGAGGCCAAAGCGGAGGAAGTGCCTTTCGCCCAAACAAGCGACCCAACTTTGGGAGACCATCACCTTCTACTGGGTCAACTGGAGGTTTTCGTCCCAATCAGTCCCCCACATCAGTATCCGTCTCTCAGATTCCTCGAGATGTGAGCACCTGTTATCAATGTGGCCAACAGTGCCATTTCAAGAGGGAGTGTCCGTAGAACAATAGACCTTCTCACTCCAGGGGTTCATTTCTTCCTCCAGCACGACCAGCTCATTCACAACCATCCAGAGCATATAACCCGACCGAACGGGCACCTGTTCCAACAGGATCTGGACGACTATATACTTTGGCTCCTCCTCCAGAGATGGTGGATCACTCAGTGATTCAAGGTATGGCAGTCGTTTGTAGTTCATATGCTTAAACGATATTTGATTTGGGAGCATCCCACTCTTTTGTATCTACTGCCTTCACATCTGTTACTAGCACTTTAGTACAACAAATGTCCACTGCACTTACTATAGTATCCCCTATTCATAGACGATGACGACAATTGGTGGGTATATCGATCTCACGATAGCTACAGTGGTCCCATGGTAGATGTGACAGTTCTATGGATAGATATTATCTTCCCATGGATGAGGGTTTCCATGGTGGCTTAAATTGATGCCGGATATTGACATTATGGTAGACGTATTGGTAGAGTGAAGGACATTTTGCTCCCATAGTTGACATATTGGTCTTATGACAGACATTTTTGATTCCATAGTCGACATATTGGTCGTATGTTAGACCTGTAAGTCCTATAATAGACATTTTCGTCCTACGAAGCTATTAGTTATGCCCATGAATGGATTATACCCATAGAGGGGTTATATTCATGGATCTGATGAACAAAGTATTTCGTCATTGTTTGGACAATTTGTAATCGTGTTCATTAACGATACCCTGATTTATTCCAACAATCGGGAGGAGCATGCAGAACATCTAAGGATAGTCTTGGACACCCTGAAGAAAAATCAGTTGTATGCCAAAGCAAGCAAGTGCGAATTCTGGCTATTTGAGGTTAACTTCTTAGGGCATGTCATATCAGTAGAAGGAATAGTCGTGGACCCAACTAAAGTGGCGGCAATTAGAGACTAGAAAGCTCCAAGGAATGTGACCGAAATCCGCAACTTTCTGGGATTGGCTAGTTATTATAGGAAGTTGGAGGTATTTTCATATCACAAAAGTTTGAAATATCTGGTTGATCAGAGGGAGATTCCTTGAGTTTAAATGGGAGACTTAGTATTTTTAAAGGTCTCGCCACAAAAGGGACATATGAGATTTGGAAAGAAAAGGAAGTTGTCGCTTAGATTGTGGGACAGTTCCCAATCCAAAGAGGGTGGGGGGAGTGGCTTATCAATTGGCACTTTCTCTACAATTGTCGACTTTGCACGATGTGTTTCACATTTCTATATTGACGAAATGCAATCCTGATCCTTCGGACGTGCTGAATGTGCAAGATGTTGATGTACAAAGCGATGTGACTTATGTTGAAAGGCTAGTCAGAGTGATCGGGAAAGAACAAAGGGTGTTACGGAACCGAGCCATTCAATTCGTCAAGGTGGTATGGGATCGACATGGTAATGAGGAAGCCACCTGGGAACTTGAACTGGGAACTTGAATCAGAAATGAGAGCAACTCACCCTAAGCTTTTCGTATAGTTGTTTGAAACCCTACCTCACTCGATTTTCGGGAGGAAATTTCAAAAGAGGGTAATATTGTAACATCCCGGGTTTTCAAATGCATTATTATATTGGATATCATCTATTTTAATTATTAAATTTAAGATTTGTAGACGGAATGAAGGTTAGATGGGTAAAAATTGGGGCATTGACCCAATTAGGATCGAACGGATCATGGATAGAATTTGATTCTAATTAATTGGATCAAGATGAATTGATATTTAAGGTAAATGGGTAAAGGATTAACTTAATTAGGTCATGTACCCAATTAAGACCCAAGGCATGGGATCCACCTCATCAATTGAGGTGGCGTGTGTATGAGGTGGCGTGTGTATGAGGTGGCATGTGTATGAGGTGTGGCATGTGTATGAGGTGGCATGTAAATGGCATGGCCAAGTGGGACCCAAATCCACCACATCAAGTGAGGTGGCAAATGATTTAATGTACATGCATATTCTTGGTAAGCCATGTGAAAGACAAGCCCCAAGTGTAAGCCATGCATATTCTTGGTTGACCAAGGGACAAGTGTAAGCCATGTGAAAGACAAAGCCCCAAGTGTAAGCCATGCATATTCTTAGTTGACCAAGGACAAGTGTAAGCCATGTGAAAGACAAAGCCCCAAGTGTAAGCCATACATATTCTTGGTTGACCAAGGGACAAGTGTAAGCCATGTGAAAGACAAAACTCCAAGTGTAAGCCATGTGGAAGGACAAAGCCCCAAGTGTAAGCCATGTGAAAGACAAGCACCAAGTGTAAGCCATGTGAAAGACAAAGCACCAAGTGTAAGCCATGTGAAAAACAAGCACCAAGTGTAAGCCATGAGAAAGACACGCACCAAGTGTAAGCCATGTGTCTCCTTGGATGGGACACATGGGAAAGACCGCACCTTAATAAGGATGGTGGAGAGGGTGTTGGGCAAATTTCAAAGAGTTCACACCACCATTGGCGATCCTCTCTTGGAGAGAAATGAGATAAAGTTTCATCTCATCCTCTCCCTCCCTCTTGAGCAAAAGAAATCTCATCTCCACTCCCATCTCCCTCTCCCCTACTACACTTAGCCGATTCTTGTCTCTCTCTCCCTCTCTCTCCCACATTTGGTCTTAACACTTAGAGGGCCAGCAAAGCATCAAGGAAAGAGAGGAATTAACAAAGAAAGGAAGGAGTTTGGGGTTGATTTCAAAGAGCCCTCTTTGGCCGAACCCTCCATTAGGACTTTTTCATCTCATTTTCTCCCTCTCTCAATCAACACCTTGGCCGAATGCTCCATTGAAGGACAAAGAGGTTCCATCTCTCTCTCTCTCTCACATTGCTCTAGACTTGAAGGAAGAACAACGACTAAGGTAGGAGAAGGACGGAGGAGCAAGATCAGACCTAAGGAAAATGAGGAGACGCAGGAAAGGTATGTAATGTTTAACGAGGGTTTAATAGTTAAAAGAAGCTAAGGGAAACATGGTTTCGACTATGGAGTGGCCAAAAACCATGGGGTTCCATATTGGATTGAAAAGATTGGCCACAATGTTATGGGCCATAGAATGTAAAAATCCATTCAAGGAATAGCAATGAGATGAACATAAAAATAAGGTATTGATTCAAATCCGAAATATGGTTCTAGTGATTGAAAAGTTAATGGACAAAAACCTAGTACGGTTAGTGAGTAGGGCATACTCACTGATTGTAACACCCGCCCCTTTTCACCGAAAATCAGAGTCTATTTTTTTTTTTACATAAAAGTGACAAAGGGTACGGACGTCACGACGCGAGGTAAGTTCCGAGTTTATAAAGCCCGGCCCTTAACTGGCCAACCCTACACGTGTGTGGAACATAAATCCACGAGTACGATTCACGCGTAGAAAGTAAGCTCGCAACACATAAAAGTCAATGCGGATGATAATAGACACTATCCTACCAATCTTCAGATAGCAGGGAAGAGATATCCATTAAATTACTAAAATGCCCTCATACTGTACTGTCCAAAATAATTTATAAAACATAGCAAGACATCTAAGTTATTACATTTCCGACAAGCTAACTTATGCAAATACACATTTTCCCAAAATAAACTTAAACAAAATAATTAGTCCTCCTTCCCAAGCTCCTAAGCTTGACTACCGTCCTGTCCTTCCGTTCTGCCATCTCCTGCATCGTCAGCTAGGGTAGAAGTAAGGTGTTAGAACACGCGCCCAGTAGGACTCCGAGTAGGGCTAGCACATGGATTAGTAATAACAGCATGCAGATAATATTATAGAAAAACCATGCACTTTGGGCAATGTCATGCAATGGGTGTTCTATGTCATGAATCCCACCCATCAATCTCATCCTCATTCTACAATGTCCCTTTTTCAACCATCCATAGTGTCCCAAATAAAAACCATACCATCATCGTGCTATGACCCTCTTGATGGAAAAGCCTCATCAAGATGCGGTCCACACTAGGCATCCCCCCCTTGATGGAAAAACCATCATCAAGGTATACCAATACATACAACCTCCCCCTTGATGGAAAACCATCATCAAGGTATCATAATTACAAGAGTCCCCCCTTGATGCCAAAGCCTCATCAAGGTATAATAATACATATGTGAAATGTCCCCATGCTGTTTATCGGTCGCCCCGACGGAGCATGGACTCCGGTTTCATTTCATCCTTCCCCTGTCATATGCCTCCCATGCCATGCATGAGATGTAGATGCCATATGCCATGTAATATATGAAATTCAATAGTAATAAAACCCATCTTAAAACAATTACAAGATTACCAACTAAATCAAAGGAAAACCATCCCACAATATTTAATCCAAAACCCATCATAAGCATTCACATAATTTCCAAAATAATTTAGAGTAAAACATGTAACGCCCCGCCCTTTCCGAGAATTTCAGAGTCTAATTTTTTTTTTAAAATAAACATCGGAAGAGAGCGGGCGGCGTCACGACGCGAGTTAAGTTCAGACTACCCAAGTCTGAACCTTAACTGGCCACCCATGTGTACATGGAATAGACCATGATAGTGAATCACACATGGAACTAACATCAACATGCGGAATAATCTAGATAATTGCGGAATAGAAAGACGAGATAGCAAGTAACAGTCTTAAATATTAAATAACATAGATCAACCATCCACAGGTTATTATCCTAATCAAACCATAGCAAATAACGAATTATTACATGTCCAACAATAGTATTCAAATGACAGTAATATAACGTAATCCAAATCCATCATTAAAGCACTTAGGCTCAGCTCCCCTCCTGGTCAATGACCTTTCCTTTCCCCTTGCTTGTACCTGCATCATCCACTAAGGATATAGATAGGGCGTTAGATCAACGCGCCCAGTAGGTTCCCGAATCAGGGCTACCACATGTTAGCATATAAAACATGCATATACATAATAATAATACATGTGAGACAAAATTCCATAAAAACATGCTATGTATGAAATGAACATGTAATGAGTCCCACCCATCACCATTCAACACAGCCATCACTTGACGGGATTCTCATCGTCAAGGTAACCCACAGTGGTCTTTCGGACGCCCCGACGGAGTGTGGCCTCCGGATTCCTCCTGATGGGATTCTCATCATCAGGGTACCCCACAGTGGTCTTTCGGACGCCCCGACGGAGTGTGGCCTCCGGTTACAACACCATCATCCCATGCCATGCATGAGATGTCTATGCAAACATGTCATTTAGAAACATAACTTTACAATCATATAAGTTACCGAAATCAACATAAAACAGCATATGAAATAGTGGTTACAATAAAGGTAGGAAACCTACTGAAGATTCACTTCAGTACTTGATCTTTCTTTCCGTCACCCGGTCACGACTCGCACGTCGTTCAACTTCCGGTACCTTATCCATATAACAATCAATAAATCATACTATCACTTACTTGTTCATTCATATCTAAGACCCAACTACATCATGTGAGTCCTTTGATCAATCCCTTCGTTTGACTTGTATTCACAGATTTGCCATTGGTATAACCAATGTCTAATCTTGCTCATAATCAAAGTTCATAAAAGTAATCTACCTCAGTGGCTGGTTATTTACTTATCACTAAGTCCAAAGATAAATCCATATGTTTACTTAATCCAACTCATACAACCAAGTCATAATCTCCAACAAAACAATCTATGGGGTTCGGCCATTCATATGGCCGAACCCTATGATCCTCCTACACAATGATCCCATCATTTGTTTACAAGTTAGGCTCTACCATTTAGCCATATTAACTACAAGGTTCAGCTATCCCATGGCCAACCCAAAACAGCAAGCTTATTTCATTTAACATACATAGGAAAACCCATAAATCTTGGTCCATTCATCCCAAAGCTAGCCCCATGGGGTTTGGCCATGCACATGGCCGAACCCAATGGTTCTCTTGATCTGATTATCACCATGATCACTCATGGTTTAATCATGCTAATTCAACCATGATCAATACATGGTTCAGCCATCCAAAGGCTGACGCAAATCAGTAACCATAACCCTAAGTAAACAAAATAAAAACCATAAAGCAACCCATGGGGTTCGGCCATTCACATGGCCGAACCTCATGGCTCTTTGGGATTCAATTCTTCTAATAATCTTTCATCATTTATCCTGTATCTTAGGCATAAAAACAGCAAACCTAATTCTATTTAAACTCCTATAGAAACCCCATGGTATTGCATGGTTTCTAACTCTTTGATTTCACAACAATCATCAATCTCTTTCATGGGGTTCGGCCATTCAAGTTGGCCGAACCCTATGTCCATGAATTGATCCTTCAAACATGCATTAGGTGTTATTTAAATCATGCAATATCAGTACCCTTTTGCTGCCCTTATATCTCTTAGAAATCCTCTAATTAAATTCATCCAAACAGTCCATAAAAGTCCATGGTTTCCATGTTTCCCAACATAAAAACCAAGATTCTTTTACATGGGGTTCGGCCCTCCATGGTGGCCGAACCCAATGGTTATGTTTACTGTTTTTAAACCTCAGATAATCATGTAATAACAGTAAATAAAAATCAGGTTTTACCTTTCAAACAAACATCCAAAATCAACACAACTCCATGGGATTCGGCCATCCAAGATGGCCGATCCCCATGGTCCATTTTTTCCAATTTTAATCCACTGATTTAGACCACATAACTTCCACCTTTTCTGATATCCAAACCCATGTTTTAACCCTCTTTAAAACATGTATTTTAAATCTATTACAAACATCTAACATCAGTCCCAACTTATATGGTTTTAACTTCTAAAAACCATCAAAACTAGCCACTTGTTTTCATGGGGTTCGGCCATGCTAAGTGGCCGAACCCAATGGTCCATTTCCATCTTTTAATCCACTGATTTTAGACCATATAAACTTCAGTCCCTATGTCAATCAGATCCATGTTTTTTAACCATTCTAAAACATGTATTTAAATCTTAAATCAAAACCCAAAAACAGTCCACAAAATCCATGGTTTTCATGTTTCAAAACATGAAAACCAAGCCATCTCTTACATGGGGTACGGCCCTCCATGGTGGCCGAACCCAATGGTTATTTTTTTACCATTTTAAATCCTTCATAATCAAGGTTAAACACTGGTGTATTCGGCCATGACCATGGCCCAATACATACCCCACTTTATTAATCCAAAAGTCCATGAAACACTTACCAAATTCCAAGCTCTTGTCTTGCCTTTTGATCCTTGCTTCCTTTCCTTCTTATTTCCTTCCTTCTTTCTTAATTCCTTGCTGGTTTAAGTTTGAATAATTGATGCTAAAAACCTCTGCTGTTCCACTTAAGCAAATGAATTGGAGAGAGGGAGAGAGAGAGATGGAGAATCTTGGCTTTTCAATGGTGAAAAATGGCCAAGATGGTGTTTGTTTCCTTTAATAATTCAGCCCTCAAAACCCCTCCACTTCCTCATCAATTCTTGCCTAAACCAATGGGACACTTGTTGCCAACAAATGCACCCATTGGCATTCCAACATTGAAGGCTTGGGATTTCCAAATGGAATAGAAACCCCCCATATTCCATTTAATGTTTTGCATGAAACTCTCCATAACAAGTCCCCAATGTGTGGGACTTGTTTTGGTTTGTTTGAGATCACCACACCTCCTCATATTCCACTTAACTCACTGAATTTTCAGCCCATTTGACTTCCATTTTTGACTCACTCAACTCAATGTCCAACTCACTATAATTAATGCGTTTCATTCAATGCACATGAGTTAACTCAACCCTTGATTTAATTCCAACTCACTTCAGTTCCACTCAACTGATTTAACTCGTGTTTTAGCTCCCTAGAGGGTCCACACGGTCAACTATAGTCAACTCGACCCGTTGGGTCCACTTTTAGCTCCTTGACCCGTTTTTGACTCCATGACCCAATTATGGTATTTTGGTCATTTCTAATTGGTTTTTACATATGGATCAAGCCTACCCATTTTTTCTCCACTTGATTTCCAATCAAATAGGCTTAACCCCATTTAATTTAAAATCACAAAGCGGTCAAATAATCCAGTAAGACCCGATGGGTCCCATTTGGGCCCTTTCACCCATTTAGCCATTTTCGACCCAATTGATGTAAATTACCCATCCAATCAAACTTGACATTCATAATGTGCTCATATGATCTTAATTTGAGCAATGGGCCGTACCATTTCCTTACTTAACATCACAAAATAATTAATTTAACACATCAGGGGCATTTTCGTAATTTATCCACTTCATTGAGAAATTACCCATCCAATCAAACTTGACATTCATAATGTGCTCATATGATCTTAATTTGAGCAATGGGCCCCACTATTTCCTTATTTACAATCACATTTATTGAATTCACCAATCCAGGGGCATTTTCGTAATTATTCCAACCGTTGAGAATTCTTTGACCCAATTAACCATTTTGACCTAATTTGATGTACATTATTCATCCGTTATAAGTTGACCCTTATAATATGTTCATAGGATCTTAATTTGAACAATGGGCCCCACTATTTTCTCATTTAACATCATAATTAATAAATTTACCAATCCAGGGGCATTTTCGTAAATATTCATTTTATTGAGAAATCGGGGTGTTACAATATAACCCTCTTTTTAAAATTTTCGTCCCGAAAATCGAGCGAAGTAGGGTTCTAAACGATTCCATAAATATCTCAGAGTGTGCTATTCTTATTTCCGATTTCAATTTCCCAAGTGACTTCTTCATTACCATGTCGATCCACACCACTTTGACAAATTGAATTGCTTGGTTCCGTAACACCTTTTGTTCTGTCTCATGTTATATCTTTTTCTCGTGAGCCATTTGTGATCTCACATAGATCAATCTACTTTGTTTCACTTTACCTGTTCTCATAGTATTTTCCATACGTACCTGCTCAATATGTTCTTTCATCTACTCTCCGTGTGAGGTAGTCTGTCAACACGAGCCTATGCTCAAAGCTTTTTCTGATTCCATTTTAACTAGGTTTCTAGTTACATTCTCCTGGAATTCCATTAGCTAACTACAGAGCCAGGTGATCAGTCTAACTCGGCAGTCGTCTATAGTTTCCCATTCAAGTTTCACTAGACACCTATCTTTTCCGTTGAGTATATCTCCAAATTTAAACACATCTTTCTTTGCACATAAGTCTCTATGTGACTAACAACTTTTGTTCCAACTTCCACGATACCAATTCCCGGCATCAATCCAAACCACCATGGGAATAATCACCCATGGTTAAATACATCCATCCCAGGTGTTTCGCTTTCAGTAAATATCATCTATCCCTGTTTTATAATCATCCATGAATATAACCCCTATGGGTATAATCCATTCATGGTAACAATCCATCCTTGGTATTACTCTGTCCAGGAGCATCATCTAAACACAGTTACTAACCATCCATGAATACAACCCACCTATGGGTATAATTCATTCATGGAAACCATCCATCCTTGGTATCACTCTGTCCATGAGTATCATTTATGTATGATTAATAACTATCCATGAAATAACCCACCTATGGGTATAATCCATTCATGGAAACCATCCATCCTTGGTATCACTCTGTCCATGAGTATCATTTATGTATGATTAATAACTATCCATGAAATAACCCACTTATGGGTATAATCCATTCATGGAAACCATCCATCCTTGGTATCACTCTGTCCATGAGTATCATCTATCCATGATTTAATATCCGTAAGAACAACATTCAAATGAATCACTATAAGACTGTGGTAACCATATCAAATCACAATTATATCCTGACCCCTTGCAAGACTTAGGGCTCATGACTTACCAAGCAGAAGACCCACGTCCAACGTGATCCGGTCTACCTCGCCCTGCATCCCTTCACCTCATAGGTGATTCAGTCAAGCTCTAAGACGGTCACTCCGCGTCTGACGAAGCTAGTACCACCCCCACCAAGTAAAATAGTACCTAGCTCTGCGTATTCTAGACATCTAGTGTGCCAAACAGTCGTGAGAGTGCCCTCCAGCGCGTAGCATGCGAGGGACCCACTCCTCAATGGTAACCCTACGGGACCAAGTCTCCGTAATTCATATCGAGTTTCCCACAGTCTCAATCATCAATATCACGTGAGGGACGCACCCATACCACATCTCAATATACTCCAATAACTTATTCACATACATCTCAGTGTCAAAGTCCTCATGAACTCCTAAAGTTGCATACTTTATTGAAAATCATTTAAACTTCCATCACCATACAAGGGTTGATAGGGTAAAACAAACCCTTAGAATCACAAAATACACCCTTACAAAATATTTCCATTTCCCTAACCTTTCTTTCTACCTCTTAACCTAGTCTTCCGTAGAAGACCCTGCATCATCGTCAAAGAAATTGTCAGGGCATGTCATCGACACGTGCCCCAACACTCTGCACGTCAAACAGGGTATTATTCCCGGTCCTCCAATGTAAGGACAATTAGTCCTCTCCTTCCCGTGCCCATGCAGTCCACAAACAGGGCAAATGACCTCAAGGAGGTAGGGGCAGTAAGTACAATTGTGCCCCTCATGATTGCACAACTCGCACATATACCCGGGCTCTATCTCCCCTACAAATTCTCTTATGTTTGGGACATATTCCTCATCCTCTTCGGGTACAAAGGCCCCAACATTGTACTCGGGCGATCTTACCTCCATGTCCTGACTGTTTTCAACTTCATTGATGAAGTTTGGTATGCTAGCATCATCGGAAGAAGAAACTAGGTCTATCGGACAGCTAGATGTCCCTTTGTCCCACAACTCGGTGTACTCTATGTTGCTCGTCATATCTGTATCACAGCAACAAAAACATATCAATAACAACTATAATCAAATCAAACTAATCATTGTTTTGGGGAATTTTCCCTAATCAGCATCTTGTACTTCTTGTTTGGGGATTCTTCCTATGTATCATAAATGTCTCGTGTTTGAGGAATTTTACCAAATAAACATCTTGTGTTTCTTGTCCTTGGGGAAAATTGCCAAATAAACACTCTTTGTATTTCTTTGTTTTTTGGGAAAACTTCCTAAGTATCATTTGTTTGTTTCTCCATTTGGGGATATCGGGGAAGTGTTTCCTATGTTGCGATGTTTGGTATATCCATTTATGTTGACTTTACTTCCTTTGCTATCTTTGTTGTTCTCAGATTGATTGTTCAGTCTGAGTCTACGAAGTAAATTAATCCGGCCCCCAGTCAGCGGACTCCGAAGAGTCGGTCAGTTGGGATTCTTATCCGTCAGTGAGACATGAAACCGTCTTAATCTTACTTCGGAAGATTCAACTTCCCGTTTCGCTCTGATACCAACTGTAACACCCCGCCCTTTTCGAGAATTTCAGAGTCTAATTTTTTTTTTAAAATAAACATCGGAAGAGAGCGGGCGGCGTCACGACGCGAGTTAAGTTCAGACTACCCAAGTCTGAACCTTAACTGGCCACCCATGTGTACATGGAATAGACCATGATAGTGAATCACACATGGAACTAACATCAACATGCGGAATAATCTAGATAATTGCGGAATAGAAAGACGAGATAGCAAGTAACAGTCTTAAATATTAAATAACATAGATCAACCATCCACAGGTTATTATCCTAATCAAACCATAGCAAATAACGAATTATTACATGTCCAACAATAGTATTCAAATGACAGTAATATAACGTAATCCAAATCCATCATTAAAGCACTTAGGCTCAGCTCCCCTCCTGGTCAATGACCTTTCCTTTCCCCTTGCTTGTACCTGCATCATCCACTAAGGATATAGATAGGGCGTTAGATCAACGCGCCCAGTAGGTTCCCGAATCAGGGCTACCACATGTTAGCATATAAAACATGCATATACATAATAATAATACATGTGAGACAAAATTCCATAAAAACATGCTATGTATGAAATGAACATGTAATGAGTCCCACCCATCACCATTCAACACAGCCATCACTTGACGGGATTCTCATCGTCAAGGTAACCCACAGTGGTCTTTCGGACGCCCCGACGGAGTGTGGCCTCCGGATTCCTCCTGATGGGATTCTCATCATCAGGGTACCCCACAGTGGTCTTTCGGACGCCCCGACGGAGTGTGGCCTCCGGTTACAACACCATCATCCCATGCCATGCATGAGATGTCTATGCAAACATGTCATTTAGAAACATAACTTTACAATCATATAAGTTACCGAAATCAACATAAAACAGCATATGAAATAGTGGTTACAATAAAGGTAGGAAACCTACTGAAGATTCACTTCAGTACTTGATCTTTCTTTCCGTCACCCGGTCACGACTCGCACGTCGTTCAACTTCCGGTACCTTATCCATATAACAATCAATAAATCATACTATCACTTACTTGTTCATTCATATCTAAGACCCAACTACATCATGTGAGTCCTTTGATCAATCCCTTCGTTTGACTTGTATTCACAGATTTGCCATTGGTATAACCAATGTCTAATCTTGCTCATAATCAAAGTTCATAAAAGTAATCTACCTCAGTGGCTGGTTATTTACTTATCACTAAGTCCAAAGATAAATCCATATGTTTACTTAATCCAACTCATACAACCAAGTCATAATCTCCAACAAAACAATCTATGGGGTTCGGCCATTCATATGGCCGAACCCTATGATCCTCCTACACAATGATCCCATCATTTGTTTACAAGTTAGGCTCTACCATTTAGCCATATTAACTACAAGGTTCAGCTATCCCATGGCCAACCCAAAACAGCAAGCTTATTTCATTTAACATACATAGGAAAACCCATAAATCTTGGTCCATTCATCCCAAAGCTAGCCCCATGGGGTTTGGCCATGCACATGGCCGAACCCAATGGTTCTCTTGATCTGATTATCACCATGATCACTCATGGTTTAATCATGCTAATTCAACCATGATCAATACATGGTTCAGCCATCCAAAGGCTGACGCAAATCAGTAACCATAACCCTAAGTAAACAAAATAAAAACCATAAAGCAACCCATGGGGTTCGGCCATTCACATGGCCGAACCTCATGGCTCTTTGGGATTCAATTCTTCTAATAATCTTTCATCATTTATCCTGTATCTTAGGCATAAAAACAGCAAACCTAATTCTATTTAAACTCCTATAGAAACCCCATGGTATTGCATGGTTTCTAACTCTTTGATTTCACAACAATCATCAATCTCTTTCATGGGGTTCGGCCATTCAAGTTGGCCGAACCCTATGTCCATGAATTGATCCTTCAAACATGCATTAGGTGTTATTTAAATCATGCAATATCAGTACCCTTTTGCTGCCCTTATATCTCTTAGAAATCCTCTAATTAAATTCATCCAAACAGTCCATAAAAGTCCATGGTTTCCATGTTTCCCAACATAAAAACCAAGATTCTTTTACATGGGGTTCGGCCCTCCATGGTGGCCGAACCCAATGGTTATGTTTACTGTTTTTAAACCTCAGATAATCATGTAATAACAGTAAATAAAAATCAGGTTTTACCTTTCAAACAAACATCCAAAATCAACACAACTCCATGGGATTCGGCCATCCAAGATGGCCGATCCCCATGGTCCATTTTTTCCAATTTTAATCCACTGATTTAGACCACATAACTTCCACCTTTTCTGATATCCAAACCCATGTTTTAACCCTCTTTAAAACATGTATTTTAAATCTATTACAAACATCTAACATCAGTCCCAACTTATATGGTTTTAACTTCTAAAAACCATCAAAACTAGCCACTTGTTTTCATGGGGTTCGGCCATGCTAAGTGGCCGAACCCAATGGTCCATTTCCATCTTTTAATCCACTGATTTTAGACCATATAAACTTCAGTCCCTATGTCAATCAGATCCATGTTTTTTAACCATTCTAAAACATGTATTTAAATCTTAAATCAAAACCCAAAAACAGTCCACAAAATCCATGGTTTTCATGTTTCAAAACATGAAAACCAAGCCATCTCTTACATGGGGTACGGCCCTCCATGGTGGCCGAACCCAATGGTTATTTTTTTACCATTTTAAATCCTTCATAATCAAGGTTAAACACTGGTGTATTCGGCCATGACCATGGCCCAATACATACCCCACTTTATTAATCCAAAAGTCCATGAAACACTTACCAAATTCCAAGCTCTTGTCTTGCCTTTTGATCCTTGCTTCCTTTCCTTCTTATTTCCTTCCTTCTTTCTTAATTCCTTGCTGGTTTAAGCTTGAATAATTGATGCTAAAAACCTCTGCTGTTCCACTTAAGCAAATGAATTGGAGAGAGGGAGAGAGAGAGATGGAGAATCTTGGCTTTTCAATGGTGAAAAATGGCCAAGATGGTGTTTGTTTCCTTTAATAATTCAGCCCTCAAAACCCCTCCACTTCCTCATCAATTCTTGCCTAAACCAATGGGACACTTGTTGCCAACAAATGCACCCATTGGCATTCCAACATTGAAGGCTTGGGATTTCCAAATGGAATAGAAACCCCCCATATTCCATTTAATGTTTTGCATGAAACTCTCCATAACAAGTCCCCAATGTGTGGGACTTGTTTTGGTTTGTTTGAGATCACCACACCTCCTCATATTCCACTTAACTCACTGAATTTTCAGCCCATTTGACTTCCATTTTTGACTCACTCAACTCAATGTCCAACTCACTATAATTAATGCGTTTCATTCAATGCACATGAGTTAACTCAACCCTTGATTTAATTCCAACTCACTTCAGTTCCACTCAACTGATTTAACTCGTGTTTTAGCTCCCTAGAGGGTCCACACGGTCAACTATAGTCAACTCGACCCGTTGGGTCCACTTTTAGCTCCTTGACCCGTTTTTGACTCCATGACCCAATTATGGTATTTTGGTCATTTCTAATTGGTTTTTACATATGGATCAAGCCTACCCATTTTTTCTCCACTTGATTTCCAATCAAATAGGCTTAACCCCATTTAATTTAAAATCACAAAGCGGTCAAATAATCCAGTAAGACCCGATGGGTCCCATTTGGGCCCTTTCACCCATTTAGCCATTTTCGACCCAATTGATGTAAATTACCCATCCAATCAAACTTGACATTCATAATGTGCTCATATGATCTTAATTTGAGCAATGGGCCGTACCATTTCCTTACTTAACATCACAAAATAATTAATTTAACACATCAGGGGCATTTTCGTAATTTATCCACTTCATTGAGAAATTACCCATCCAATCAAACTTGACATTCATAATGTGCTCATATGATCTTAATTTGAGCAATGGGCCCCACTATTTCCTTATTTACAATCACATTTATTGAATTCACCAATCCAGGGGCATTTTCGTAATTATTCCAACCGTTGAGAATTCTTTGACCCAATTAACCATTTTGACCTAATTTGATGTACATTATTCATCCGTTATAAGTTGACCCTTATAATATGTTCATAGGATCTTAATTTGAACAATGGGCCCCACTATTTTCTCATTTAACATCATAATTAATAAATTTACCAATCCAGGGGCATTTTCGTAAATATTCATCTTATTGAGAAATCGGGGTGTTACAAAACATCACATGATACATAATCCAAAACTTATCTTAAAGACAACCACATGATTTCCAAAATAGATTAAAGAAAACATCACCCAAATCCATGGCTTACAAAAAGGTAGGAATCCTACCGAATACCGACCCGCGTCCTTTTACGTTTTCCGTTAGATAAACCTGGTCGCCGATCGCGCACCGCCTGCGATGTCCAGTACCTTATTAAATTACCAAATCAATCCAATTTTTAATCATTTCCAAGCCCATAAATCATAACTTAGTGGGTTTCTTCATTTTAGCCCATATTTACCATTTTTGCCACTGCCCTTCACATAAACAATTTTTCATTAATTCATGCCTACTTAAGCCCAAAATTTAATCCACAACTTAAGTCCTTAACTTAGGTCCGTTATTGACTTACCAAAACATTAAAATTTGTCATGTAATTAATCTAACCATTACTCATTTAAACCCCATACTTAATCACATATATACCCATTGACCTTAAACCCAAATTGATTTACAATTTGGGGCATGGGTTCGGCCATACACCATGACCGAACCCATGATGTTCCTTTCTCCATTTTTTCTTCTTGGGTCCATTGTTACATTTTAGATCCACCAATAATCCTTCCTTGAGGGTTTTAAATCATGCATCTAAACCATATTCTTAACCCCATTTGAATCATTACACTTGTTCATTTAAAAACCCTAAATTCATCAACACATTATCTTTTAAACCCACCGTGGGGTTCAAGGTTCACTTCATCCATGCCTCTCAAGGCCATACACCTCTTTGCATTTTCATCATAACACCATTTTAAAACTTTCCCACATTCATTCATTTACTAAAATTCACTAGTTAAAAATCCTCATTGCCTTCCATTTTTCAAACCCTAATAAATCATACATTACTTACAGCATGGCCGAACCCTATTGCTCTCAACTCCAAATAAAATGCATATACCTCTATGTTTGATCACATTAAACAGATAATATCCCTAATCCCTTTTATTTTTCCTTAACCCTAATTTTTTTTTTCCATTAGGGTTTTACCCACTTTCCATTCCTTCCATTCGATGGATTTAAAATCCATAGCATAAATTTACTTAACTACCAATAAATTCACAAAATAAATCCCAAATCTTAACCCTAAAATTCAAAATTTCCTTGTTTAAGAAATACTTACAATCCGTCGTCTCCTCCGATCTCCGTCGCTCCCGTCGGTCTCCGTAGCCTCCTCTCTCCTTCCTCTTGATCTTTGATAGGTCAAGATTCTTGATCAATGGTGGTAATCCCCAACCCTTGTGTGAGAGAGGGAGGGGGAAAAAAAAACCATGAGAGGGAAGATGTTAACCCTCACCTTAGAGTGATTTCCCTCCAATTTCTACTTCTTTCTTCTCTCCTTCTCTTCTCTTTCCTTAGCTCTCTTCCTCTCCTTCACTTGGATGTAGGGGACGACCATGGAGAATGAAAAATGGAGAGTGCACAAATGAAGAGAGGATAAGAAATGAGAAAAGAATCAAGGCTTATCCCCATTTTTTCTTTACATTAATGATCTCACCCACCCTAAGATATTTTTTAGATATTTAATTTGCTTTATGGTGGTGGTTATCTAAACCACCACCAAGCCCCAACGTATTTTATTTTGGGTTTGGGATGAGGTGATTTCGTTTTCACCCTTTGACCCCACTTTGACCACCTCGTTTATATAATTTTTTAATCATTTTATATTTAGATATTTTAGTTACTTTAATTCCCATTTACTTAAGCCACCATCTTTATAAACCCACCCATGGTTGACCAAATCAACCATGGTGGCCGGCCTCACCAATTATTGGCCCACACGCCACCTCACTTGATGAGCTGGAGGTGGGTCCCACTTGGCCACATCACCTTGGTTTAATTTTTAACTTAACTTAGGTGATTTAATTTCATTGAATACCCTCTAAATGGATCACCATTGGGCCCATGGCCCAATTACATTTCCATCTAGCCCATTTACCTTAGAGGTTAACTACTTTGACCCATCGGGTCCCAAATGGGTATGTGACCCAATTTGACCATTCTTGACCCATTTAACCCTCATTGTCCCTTTAAATGAATTTAAATCAACTCCATAGTCCATTGGGCCATACTTGGGCCTTTGTCCAAATTTTTGGCCCATTTACTCTTTACTTCACCAATTTTCCAATTTCCATCACTAAAATAACTTATATCCACATTTTTTATTAATTTAAAAATTCCGGGCCCTTACAATACAATCCTCTTTTAAAATTTTCGTCCCGAAAATTCGAGCGAAGTAGAGGTTCAAAACATCCCACACAAATAGTTCGGGATGAGCGGCTCTTATCTCTGATTCGAGTTCCCAGGTGGTCTTTTCATTGCCACGTCATTCCCATACCACCTTGACGAACTGAATAGCTCGGTTCCGCAGTACCTTTTGTTCGCTCCCGATCACTCTGATCGGTTTCTCCACATACATCACGTCGCTTTGTACATCGACGTCTTGTACGTTCAACACCTGTGAAGGATCAGTGTTGTACTTCCTCAACATGGACACATGAAACACATCATATAAAGAGGATAACTGCGGAGGGAGCGCCAACTGATAAGCTACCCCCCCCCCCCCCCCCCCCCCACCCTCTTCAAGATTGGAAACGGTCCCACAAATCTAGGTGACAGTTTCCCCTTCTTTCCAAATCTCATGTGTCCCTTCCGTGGTGAGACTTTCAAAAACACCAAGTCCCCCACCTCAAATTCGAGAAACCTTCTCCTCTTGTCGGCGTAACTCTTCTGTCGGCTTTGTACAGTGAGCAGATGTTGCCGTATCAATTTAATCTGCGCTGTAATTTCTACAACCAACTCCGGTCCAATCAGCGCAGGCTCACCAGCTTCTGTCCAACACACTGGTGATCTACATGGCCTGCCGTATAGGGCCTCGAACGGAGCCATCTGGAGGCTTGCCTGGTAACTATTATTGTAAGAGAACTCCACCAATGGCAAATGATCCTCCCATCCACCCTTAAAATCCAGCATACATGCTCTCAGCATATCCTCCAATATTTGTATTGTCCTTTCCGACTGTCCATCAGTCTATGGGTGGAATGTTGTGCTGGTCAACACGTCGGTCCCCATAGCCGATTGCACGCTCTGCCATACTTTGCTATTGAATCGGCCATCTCTGTCGGACACAATAGTCCGGGGTACACCATGTAGTCCGATAATATTTCGGATGTACCGTCGACCCATATTGCATCGTTGCCCCTAGATGACCTTAGTAGCCCTGTTACAAAGCTCATGGCTACATGCTCCCATTTCCACTCCGGCACTGGTAAGGGGTTTGAGTAAACCCGGTGGCTTCCGATGTTCCGCCTTATCCTGCCAACAAGTTAGTGTAGCGAGCACAAACTCTGCCACATCTCTCTTGAGTCCATGCCACCACTAGTGCCTCTTAAGATCATGGTACATCTTGGCGCTGTCCGGATGGGTAGAGAGCTTGGCTTAGTGTGCCTCAACCAATACTCTCTTCTGCAGCTCTCAGGCACATATGTCCTACCTCGGAATAAAAGATCCTGTTCCGGTCGTAATTCTTATTCCGGTACTACCTCGCCTGCAAATATCTTGATTCATATCTCCATTTCTGGGTTTATTCGCCGTTCCCGTTTAATTGTGTCAAGTACCTCTTAATTACATCAATACCACTCATATCAACGTATGAGTTTTTTTTTTTTTGCAGAATTTACTTTGTCTCGTATTATCTCTTTTCCTTATGAATCCATTTGGGATTTTATGTAGATTAATGTATTCTATTTCACTTTATTTGTTGCCAAAACATTTCCCATACGTACTCCTTCAATACGTTCTTTTGTCTACTCTCCGTGTGAGTTAGTCTGCCAGTACGAGCCTATGCTCAAATCCATTGTTGATTCCATTTTAACTAGGTTTCTAGCTTCACCCTCCTGGAATTCCATCGGCCAACTACAGAGTCAGGTGATCAGTCTCACTCGGCAGTCGTCCATAGCTTCCCATTCAAGTTTCACTAGACTCTTAACCTTTCCCTTAGGTCTATCTCTCAAAAGCAATCATACCTTTATTTGCATATAAGCCACTATGTGACTAACCCTTTTTGTTCATAACTCCTACAATACCAATACCCGACATCAATCCAAATCATATAGATACTAATTTCCTACCCTTCTGGATTATTCCACATATTTTCATAGATTCCATAAAAACAGTGATATATCTAAGCTTACTTAGATTATGTCAAATAGTGCCCATTCACCACTAAAATATTCACAAGTATTACCAATTTCACCAACCACCAAATTCCACCCTACATGCCTACGTTATCAATGGTTACCACATCATACGGTTCATATTCCTTCATTAGCAGGCCACGTAGAATTGAAATCACACACAATCTTCGAATAACACAATTCATGTGTAACCAGATCTTTCACCTCCATTCACATCAAACAACAACTTGAGGTAACATAAGAAATAACACTTTAAGTTCAACATAATTATGATTAGGTTACTCTACCCCATTTCCAACATCCACCTAAAGATTTTTGAAATAACAATCCTACTCATCCAAAGCAAGTCATCCCAATACATTCGAAGATCATCCATGACTATCCACAAATCCCTAACTTTGGAATTATTCATCAGCCCCACCTAGGTTTCCTACCAAACGCATTGGCATAACACAGCCTCTTCATGCATACTACATATTCACAACTCCCGGCACTTTATCAACTCATCATCATACACATAGTCTATAACACATCCTTGTTCCTCAATGCCTATTCATTGAATACCACCAATTATCAAAGTAACATCATATAAACTCATTGCAACGCTTGATAATTCACAACTTAGTAACATCATAAGGAATCCTCATGCAATCACTAAATAAAATATTTTCATAAGTTCATGGTCCATCATTCATTCATGCTTTTTAAGGCCATAAACCATTTCAAGGCCTATCATCACTCGTTCATAATCTCCACAACACATTGGGAGAAGGCAATTGCATTATACATACAAGATTTTTTTTTTTTTTTTATACAATATATTAGTCTTTGCAAGCTAGACCCTTCACATTCTCCTCATAATATCATCTTCTCACGAGTTTCATGTGGCAAGTTAACCTATGCATTCCGGTCTCTTTCAAGTACATTGTTTATCCAACATCTCTCAAATGGCACTTTGTTCACATGAGAACCTCTTATACCCCTTCACAAAGCATTTACATCATCACCCATTATATGTCATAACATAAATCTCTTCACTTGGTCATGACAAATTATCAAACCATGGGTTATCACCAATATAAAAACCATTTCTGAAAGCCATTGTACCATCCCCCAAGTATACCCATACATCACATTAACAAATACTCCCCACCTTTTTTATTCACATTTACCTCACTCATAAGCATATGCAACATATACCCCACATCAAAAGTTCATGCCCCTTATCCTCATTTGATGCATGCAGTTCATCGTTGTACATTTTTTTTTTTTTTCATACTCTTTCCTCACTTCATTACCTCATACACTCAACAATAAGAATTTAACACATGTATATTCACATGCACTCACAATACAAGTATGCTTGTGCAATTTACTATCACACTTATTTCCTTCATTTAAAACCCCAAAATCATTAATTATCTTCAAATATATGGACAGTTAGTCCTTTCTTTCCCTTGTCCATGTAGTCCACAAATCGGGCATACCACTTCAAGAGGGTAAGGATAGTATGTGCAGTTGTGCCCAACCTGGTTGCACAACTCACGCATACAATCGGGTTCCATTTCCCCTACCGACTCTCTTATCATTGGAAAATCTTCCATATTCTCCTCAGGAAGAGATGCTAAATCCTCTTCATCTTCCTCGGGAGGTCCCTCCTGAAAGTCCAGGCTAATTGCTATGCTAGAAGCAGACACCAAATCTATGAAACAGTTAGGGGTTCCCTTATCCCATAATTCCGTACACTCCCCTTCATTTGACATACCTGTATTCATAGAATACAATTAGAACCCAAAAATCATCAACTACAATTTCCAATAAAAACAATCTAGGTTTTTGGGGAATTTCTTATGTATATCACAATGTACTTTGTTTGGGGAAAGTTGCCAAATAAGCACACTTATTTTTCCTTTGTTTCTTGGGGGAGGGGGGGGGAATCTCTAAATTGCTATTGTCTGTTGTTCAAATTGAGAATACCGGGGAAATACATCCTACTTTGCTATGTCTGATAAATCTAGTACTGTTTCATCAATTTGGGGGAAAAACCTAGATGTTTTCTCATTTCTGGGGAAGTAAACCCTATCTTGCTATGTTTCAATAAATCTCTCCTAGAATGAATCTTTCTTCCTTTGCTATCATTCCTTTCCGTCAATTGTTGTTCTCAGATTAAACACTTCAGTTTGAGTCAATCGAAGTAAATTAACCCGGCCCCCGTGCAGCGGACTCCGAAGAGTCGGTCGGTTGGGATTCTTAGCCGTCAATGAGACGTGCAACCATCTTAATCTTACTTCGAGAAATTCATTCTTCCGAATTCGCTCTGATACCAACTTGTAACACCCGCCCCTTTTCACCGAAAATCAGAGTCTATTTTTTTTTTTACATAAAAGTGACAAAGGGCAGGGACGTCACGACGCGAGGTAAGTTCTGAGCTTCTAAAGCCCGGCCCTTAACTGGCCAACCCTACGCGTGCATGGAACATAAATCCACGAGTACGATTCACGCGTAGAAAGTAAGCTCGCAACACATAAAAATCAATGCGGATGATAATAGACACTATCCTACCAATCTTCAGATAGCAGGGAAGAGATATCCATTAAATTACTAAAATACCCTCATACTGTACTGTCCAAAATAATTTATAAAACATAGCAAGACATCTAAGTTATTACATTTCCGACAAGATAAATTATGCAAATACACATTTTCCCAAAATAAACTTAAACAAAATAATTAGTCCTCCTTCCCAAGCTCCTAAGCTTGACTACCGTCCTGTCCTTCCGTTCCACCATCTCCTGCATCGTCAGCTAGGGTAGAAGTAGGGTGTTAGAACACGCGCCCAGTAGGACTCCGAGTAGGGCTAGCACATGGATTAGTAATAACAGCATGCAGATAATATTATAGAAAAACCATACACTTTGGGCAATGTCATGCAATGGGTGCTCTATGTCATGAATCCCACCCATCAATCTCATCCTCATTCTACAATGTCCCTTTTTCAACCATCCATAGTGTCCCAAATAAAATCCATACCATCATCGTGCTATAACCCTCTTGATGGAAAAGCCTCATCAAGATGCGGTCCACACTAGGCATCCCCCCCTTGATGGAAAAACCATCATCAAGGTATACCAATACATACAACCTCTCCCTTGATGGAAAACCATCATCAAGGTATCATAATTACAAGAGTCCCCCCTTGATGCCAAAGCCTCATCAAGGTATAATAATACATATGTGAAATGTCCCCATGCTGTTTATCGGTCGCCCCGACGGAGCATGGACTCCGGTTTCATTTCATCCTTCCCCTGTCATATGCCTCCCATGCCATGCATGAGATGTAGATGCCATATGCCATGTAATATATGAAATTCAATAGTAATAAAACCCATCTTAAAACAATTACAAGATTACCAACTAAATCAAAGGGAAACCATCCCACAATATTTAATCCAAAACCCATCATAAGCATTCACATAATTTCCAAAATAATTTAGAGTAAAACATCACATGATACATAATCCAAAACTTATCTTAAAGACAACCACATGATTTCCAAAATAGATTAAAGAAAACATCACCCAAATCCATGGCTTACAAAAAGGTAGGAATCCTACCGAATACCGACCCGCGTCCTTTTACGTTTTCCATTCGATAAACCCGGTCGTCGATCGCGCACCGCCTGCGATGTCCAATACCTTATTAAATTACCAAATCAATCCAAGTTTTAATCATTTCCAAGCCCATAAATCATAACTTAGTGGGTTTCTTCATTTTAGCCCATATTTACCATTTTTGCCACTGCCCTTCACATAAACAATTTTTCATTAATTCATGCCTATTTAAGCCCAAAATTGAGTCCACAACTTAGGTCCTTAACTTAGGTCTGTTATTGACTTACCAAAACATTAAAATTTGTCATGTAATTAATCTAACCATTACTCATTTAAACCCCATACTTAATCACATATATACCCATTGACCTTAAACCCAAATTGATTTACAATTTGGGGCATGGGTTCGGCCATACACCATGACCGAACCCATGATGTTCCTTTCTCCATTTTTTCTTCTTGGGTCCATTGTTACATTTTAGATCCACCAATAATCCTTCCTTGAGGGTTTTAAATCATGCATCTAAACCATATTCTTAACCCCATTTGAATCATTACACTTGTTCATTTAAAAACCCTAAATTCATCAACACATTATCTTTTAAACCCATCGTGGGGTTCAAGGTTCACTTCATCCATGCCTCTCAAGGCCATACACCTCTTTGCATTTTCATCATAACACCATTTTAAAACTTTCCCACATTCATTCATTTACTAAAATTCACTAGTTAAAAATCCTCATTGCCTTCCATTTTTCAAACCCTAATAAATCATACATTACTTACCAGCATGGCCGAACCCTATCGCTCTCAACTCCAAAAAAAATGCATATACCTCTATGTTTGATCACATTAAACACATAATATCCTTAATCCCTTTTATTTTTCCTTAACCCTAATTTTTTATTTTCCATTAGGGTTTTACCCACTTTCCATTCCTTCCATTTGATGGATTTAAAATCCATAGCATAAATTTACTTAACTACCAATAAATTCACAAAATAAATCCCAAATCTTAACCCTAAAATTCAAAATTTCCTTGTTTAAGAAATACTTACAATCCGTCGTCTCCTCCGATCTCCATCGCTCCCGTCGGTCTCCGGTAGCCTCCTCTCTCCTTCCTCTTGATCTTTGATAGCTCAAGATTCTTGATTAATGGTGGCAATCCCCAACCCTAGGATCGGCCATGTTAGGGTTTGTGTGAGAGAGGGAGAGGGAAAAAAAAACCATGAGAGGGAAGATGTTAACCCTCACCTTAGAGTGATTTCCCTCCAATTTCTACTTCTTTCTTCTCTCCTTCTCTTCTCTTTTCCTTAGCTCTCTTCCTCTCCTTCATTTGGATGTAGGGGACGACCATGGAGAATGAAAAATGGAGAGTGCACAAATGAAGAGAGGATAAGAAATGAGAAAAGAATCAAGGCTTATCCCCATTTTTTCTTTACATTAATGATCTCACCCACCCTAAGATATTTTTTAGATATTTAATTTGCTTTATGGTGGTGGTTATCTAAACCACCACCAAGCCCCAACGTATTTTATTTTGGGTTTGGGATGAGGTGATTTGGTTTTCACCCTTTGACCCCACTTTGACCACCTCATTTGTATAATTTTTTAATCATTTTATATTTAGATATTTTAGTTACTTTAATTCCCATTTACTTAAGCCACCATCTTTATAAATCCACCCATGGTTGACCAAATCAACCATGGTGGCCGGCCCCACCAATTATTGGCCCACAGGCCACCTCACTTGATGAGGTGGAGGTGGGTCCCACTTGGCCACATCACCTTGGTTTAATTTTTAACTTAACTTAGGTGATTTAATTTCATTGAATACCCTCTAAATGGATCACCATTGGGCCCATGGCCCAATTACATTTCCATCTAGCCCATTTACCTTAGAGGTTAACTACTTTGACCCATCGGGTCCCAAATGGGTATGTGACCCAATTTGACCATTCTTGACCCATTTAACCCTCATTGTCCCTTTAAATGAATTTAAATCAACTCCATAGTCCATTGGGCCATACTTGGGCCTTTGTCCAAATTTTTGGCCCATTTACTCTTTACTTCACCAATTTTCCAATTTCCATCACTAAAATAACTTATATCCACATTTTTTATTAATTTAAAAATTCCGGGCCCTTACACTGATTTTAAAAAAATATATACGGATGATGATATGGACATGGTTTTTTATGCGGACGGGAACCCCATGAATGATTGTATGAGTCCATGAATATTTAATAGTTAATTGACTAACTATGGATTATCAAGTTATGGAATAAAAAGAATGGGATGATGGTGGACCTGCGGTATTTAAAATAAAACAAGGATTAAAGAAAAAGGGGTCAAAAACCAAGGAGTGAGGTTCGGCCATGTTGTATGGCTGAACCCCATTGATGGGTCTTGGTGAACATGAACACATCTTAGCCACGTCGTATGGCCGAACCCCGTTGAGGGTCTTAACCGGTTTAAGGATTATGATGCGTAGATGAGACTGAAAATGAAAGGTTGGTTTTAAATTGATATATGTGTATGATTTAAATTGATAAGGTAAAGAGACGTGATTCGCTTTCACGTGATGGTTAGCGACTGTTCGTGCGAAACAAGACAAGGACAGTAGATTGGACGTGGGCAGGATTCCTACCTTGTTGAAACACTTTGATTATGTACATGCAATGGTTTTTCTTTCCGTGATTGATGATTTATTTTTGGTATCAAAATATTTATGTTTTAAAAATGGATTTCAGGGCTATTATGTAATTTAATGTGAAATAGCATGTTGCACTCACATCTCATGCATGGCATGGGAGGGAACATATGAGAGGAGTCCACGCTTCATTCGGGGTTTCCGATAAACAACCGTGGGGAGGAATCCACACTGATTCCAATGGACATATGGGAAGAGATGTATGATGTTGAATTATAAGAGGAGTCCACGCTCCATTCGGTGGGACCGATAAGGCGTTCGTGGGGAGAGATATATTATGTTTGCAATGTAAAAGGAGTCCACGCTCCATTCGGTGGGACCGATAAGGCATTCGTGGGGAGAGATATATTATCTTTGCAATGTAAAAGGAGTCCACGCTCCATTTGGTACGACCGATAAAGCATTCGTGGGAAGGCATGACAGAAATACTTGATGTGGCTTGTTCATCAAGGGGACTACTAATGTGATTTGTGATATGGATGTTGGGGTTGGGGGCGTGATCATTGGCATATGACCCCATGACATGGCATTAAATTGGCATGATTTTGTTATGAGTATCATGCATTGTTTTGGTTTTATTAGCATGAATATGATCTCTATTATCATGCTCTATTTTTAGGTATTATGTTTTACAAATACGGTATGATGTTTTATATCTTGACTTTATACTAATCCTATGTGTATAACCCTACATGGAATTCCTACTGGGTGCGTTGACTGATGCCCTACTTCTACCTTAGATGATGGTACAGGGAACGGAACAGACGATGGACACGAAAGGAGCCAAGCTTAGGAGCTTGGGCAGCTTATTGCTTATTTTTAAGTTTTAGTTTTGCATAGTGTATATGGCATTAATTGCACTTTGGGATTGTATAACTTGATATTATTCTGCTATGGTTTGACGTTACCTCCGGATATTAAGTTCAGTTTGGGTGGTTGACTTCCTTGCTAAGTAAAGGTTATGGTTAGTTTATGTAATCAAATATTAATTCCGCAATGTGTTTATTTCGCAAGTATAATCTTAAGCGTGTGAACTGTCTTAGTGGGCTCGGTCCACGTACACGTATGGTTGGCCAGTTAAGGGTCGGGGTTTGGAAGCTCGGACTTAGCTCGCGTCGTGGCGTCCCGCTCTCTCTCACTCTTTATTTAAAAAAAAAAAAATTAGACTCTGATTTTTGACTGAGTGAAAAAGGGCGGGGCCTCACAATCCCAAATTGCTAAATATCTCAAATAAGTTGTTCCAAAATCAATATTAAATAAAGTAAGCATAAGTTGTCCAAGCTCCTAAGCGTGGCTCTCTTCACGTCCATTGTCCTTTCCATTTCCTGTTCCATTATCTAAAGGTAGAAGTAGGGCGTTAGTCAACGGGCCCAGTATGAATTCCAAATAGGGTCATACACATATATCATGGTATCAAAATCAGGCGCATGATAATCATATCCAAATCATGCTCATGTATATGTCAATGCTATGGGTGTCATATGCCAATAATCCCCCACCCAATCTCCATATCAAACATCATATAAATCATAAATACATTTTCCTTGATATATAATGAAATCATATCAAGGTGTCCCCTTCGCTATTTTCCATCTTTCCATCTCAACTCACTTAATTCAACTCAACTCAACCTATCTCGACATAATTACTTGAACTCATTTTTCAACTCAAATCTATCCAACTCATTTTAATCCACTTAATTTATTTGAATTCATTTGCCAACTCAACTAACACCTTAACTCATTTGAACTCATGCAATCCTTTAATCCCATTGGTGGTTGACCAAGTCAACCATGACATGGTCGACCATAACACATGGCCCTTGGGGTCCCACCTTGCCATGTCACTTACATGCCACCTCACTTGATGAGGTAGATTCATGCATTGGGTCTTAATTGGGCAGCTGACCCAATTAAATTAATCCTTACCCATTTACTTCAAATCAGCTCGTCTATGACTCCATTGGGTCCCAATTGGGTAATTGACCCATTTAATCACACTTACCCAATTATTTCCAAATCGAATTCTATCCTTGATCCATTGGATGTTAATTGGGTTAGTGACCTAACTCCTTTACCCGTCTAAGGTCCATTTCATCCATAAATTTTAAATTCAATCAATTTAACAATTTAAATAAAAAAAATGCAATATATTTATGCATTGAAAATTCCGGGTGTTACACTATTACCCTTTTTGGAAATTTTCGTCCCGAAAATCGAGCAAAGTAGGGTTTCAAACAGATTACATAAATAGCTCAGGATGAGCTGCTCTCATTTCCGATTCAAGTTCCCAAGTGGCTTCCTCATTACCATGTCGGTCCCACACCACCTTGACGAATTGAATTGCTCGGTTCCGTAACACCCTTTGTTCCGTCTCCACCACTCTGATAGGCCTTTCGACGTAGGTCATGTCGTGTTGTACTTTTATGTCTCGTACATTCGGCACATATGAGGGATTAGGATTGTATTTTCTTAACATGGATACATGAAATACGTCGTGCAGTTGTAACGCCCCGCCCTTTTTCACTCTCCGAAAATCAGAGTCTATTTTTTTTTTGAATAAAATAGTGAGAGAGAGCGGGAGCGTCACGACGAGAGCTAAGTCCGAGCTTCCAAAGCCCGACCCTTAACTGGCCAACTATACGAGTGAGTGGACCAAGTCCACTAAGACGGTTCACACGTACTAAGACTATACATGCGGAATAAGTCGTAAATACGGAATAATAATAGAATAACCATTCTATTCCATTTTAGATAGCAAGCAGGTCCATCACTTAATAATAATTATCTTAAGTTAAAATATCCAAAATTAACATTCAAACGATAGCAAATAATCTAAGTTATTACAGTCCTAAATGCTAGCTATTCAAATTACATTGTCCATGAGTAACTTAAATAAAATGAAACTAAAACCTCCAAGCTCCTAAGGTTGGCTCCGATCACATCCTTTGCTTTGTCGATTTCTTGTGTCACCATCTAAGGTAGAAGTAGGGCGTTAGACAATGCGCCCAGTATGTATTCCAAGTAGGGTAAAAAACATGCGTTAGTATAAAAATCCAGATATAATACATCATACCGTACTTCTAAAGCATCGTATCCAAAACAGTGTATGATAATAGAGATCCAATCATATAGATAAAAACCAGAAACATTGCATGATAATAGAGATCATAATCATGCTGATTCAATGCCATGCCATGGTTATCATATGCCATGAGTCCCACCCATCATCCATGTCACACACACATAGTATCCTCTTGACGGAAACTCCTCATCAAGGTATCCTCTTGATGGAAATTCCTCATCAAGATATCCTCACGAATGCCTTACTGATGCCCCGACGGAGCGTGGATCTCCAGTTATAAATCAATCACACATCCCTCTTGATGGATAATGCACATCAAGGTACCCCCACGAATGTCTTACGGACGCCCCGACGGAGAGTGGGTCTCCGGTTACCTTTCATCCCTCCCATGCCATGCATGAGATGCAAATGCCAACATGCTATGTAATAATACAAATCATAGCATTTAAAATTCCATAATTGAAACATATTGTTTGATACCAAAATAACTTATCAAACATGAATTTAAAATCATCATATATACATATCAATGGTTTTCAATAAGGTAGGAATCCTACCAACGTCCAATTATCGAGTCCTTGTGTTTCCCTCCAAATATCGATCACCGATCGCACCCGCTTGTGAGGTCTCGTTACCTTATTACATATCAATAAGTCAAACCAACGTTCCATTTAATTTCCAACTATGTTTAAATCCATAAACATACCTGAGTGGGGTTCGGCCATACAACATGGCCGAACCTCACTGACTTGGTTTGGGTCCCTCTTTTGATTCATTAACCAATCATACATGAGTTAGTCATTTAGCATTAATAAAACCTAAGTCCACAAAACCTTCTCCATGGGGTTCGGCCATACACCATGGCTGAACCCATGGTCCTTTCATTTTCACCATATTTACCTCTTTGCCATTATTCTTTCCATAGCTAATCACTCCTTTTATTTATACATACCTAGGTCCATAGCTGATCCATAAACATAGGTCCATAAATGATTCATAAATCATGACATAAAACCCTAATAATTCCCTCCATTCCTTAGCTTGATAATCCATTCATCTAAACATGATAGATCCATGACTGACCCATTAAAATGGTTCATGGGGTTCGGCCATACAACATGGCCGAACCCATGATGTCATTTTTTTCCATCTTCCCTTTTAAATCATTCACAATCTTAGGTCCATAAACAAAGTCGCTTTATGGGGTGTTTAATCATACACTTAGATTCATCATTTAAACCCAAGGATCCATAATACATCCATTAATTTTTCTCCATGGGGTTCGGCCATACAACATGGCCGAACCCATGGTCCTTGGTTCTTCCTTATTTCCTCATTTCAAGTTTATCATTTAGAACATTTAAGCCTTATTTGAAATCACTAACATATTTGCATGATTTTCATCCTTTACAACTCATTAACATTTACCAACATCCTTCCATCATTTTTATGGTCCAAAACTATCTAAGTCCATAATATTTCTCCACGGGGTTCGGCCATACACCATGGCCGAACCCATGGTCCATGGTTCTCCACCCTTTACAACATTTGAGACCATTTACATTGCTAATATTCTTCCATCATTCTCACCCTTAGAAACCCTTTTAAAATCACTAACATACATCTATGATTTTCATCCTTTAAACCCATTAAAAATCATTAATATCCCTCCATGGGGTTCGGCCATACACCATGGCCGAATCCTATGGTTCTTCATTTCCTTTTTAAAAGTCATACATCCAAGATTGATCCTTTGATGGGGTTTGGCCATACATCATGGCCTAACCTCATCCAACCCCTTTTTGTCCTTGATGGTTCTCATACATAAAACTTAGGGTTTGGCCATGCAAGGGCCAAACCATGATCCTTGATCATCTTTTCTTACTTAATCAAGTACTTACCGATTCTGCGACTCCTCCGGTTTCTTTCACTCCTTCTTGCTCCTCCAATCTTCTCCCTCCTTAGCCTCTTCTTCCTCCTTGATCTTCGGCTGAGAGTGAGCTTGAGAGGTCTTGAGATGAAAACCCAAGGAGAGGGTTCGGCCATAGGTTGTAGGTTTGAGAGAGGGAGAGGAGCTTGAGATAGAAAAACTCTAAGTCCTTTCTCCTTTGTCAATGAGAGTGGTCGGCCTTGAGTGGATGTTTGAGAGAGAGAAAGGATGAGAGAATGTAAACCCCTTAGTCTTTTCTTGTTCAATGAGGATGGTAGGCCAAGAGAGAGAGGGAGAGAGTGAGATGAAGACTATGGAATTCGGCCAAGAGTGGGGTCTTTTGGTTGATGCCCCATTGTAACAACTATACCTCTTCACCTCCCTCATTAATGTTCCTTTGAGGGTTTCATCCCATGAGATGAAACTCACCAACCTTGCGACCCTTGGGTTTCCATCATGAGATGGAAACCCTCCATCTCCCCAACGTGTACTCTTGCATAGCCTTTTGTAACAACAAAACCCTTCACCTCCCTTATTAATGATCCCTTTGGAGTTTCATCCCATGAGATGAAACTCCCACCTCTCCAATGTGTGTACATGATGGTGCCCCTTGAGATGGAATTCTCCATCTCCTTATTCAACTCATCTCTTTAACTCAACTCATATCTTTAGTTCAACTCTATTTAACTCACTTAAAATCAACTCAACTCCTTGATTCCATTTCCAATTTAATTCAGCCACACCATAATTGAACTTGAACTCATTTGATGGTCGACCAAGTCAACCATGACCCATGGTACTTGGGGTCCCACCTAATCATGTCACATACATGCCACCTCACTTGATGAGGTGGATCTCATGCCTTGTATCTTAATTGGTTATTAGACCCAAGTATCAGACCTTACTCATTTACTTCAACATCGGGTCCCAATTGGGCATTTGACCCAATTGACAACCTTGACCCAATTAAATAAATCTTACTCGTTTATTCCAATTGAACCTTATCCATAATTTGTTGGGTCTTAATTGGGCAATTGACCCAACACCTTACCCATCTAAGGTCTATCTCCATTAGTTCACAAATTAAATGGAAAATTTCCATATATATTCATAAATTGAAAATCTGGGGTGTTACAGCACTGATGATAACTGTGGAGGAAGTATCAACTGATACGCCACTTCCCCCACTCTCTTTTGGATCGGAAAGGGTCTCACAAATCTAGGTGACAACATCCTTTTCTTTCCAAACGCATGTGTCCCCTTCGTGGCGAGACTTTCAAGAACACTAAGCCTCCCATTTCAAACTCAAGGAACCTCCTCTCTTGTCAATGTAGCTCTTCTGTTGACTCTGTGCAGTGAGTAGATGTTGTCGTATCACCTTGATCTGTTCTATTGTTTCGGCGTCCAGATCAGGTCCAATAAGAGCAGGCTCTCCGGCCTCTGTCCAACACACTGGTGATCTACAGGGTCTACCATACAACGCCTCAAATGGAGTCATTTTGAGACTTGCCTGGTAACTGTTGTTGTACAAGAAGTCAACCAGTGGTAAATGATCTTCCCAACCACCCTTGAAGTCTAGCATGCATGCTCTCAGCATATCCTCCAATGTTTGTATTGTCCTCTCTGACTAACCATTAGTCTGTGGGTGGAAAGATGTGCTGATCAGCAAGTAGGTCCCCATAGCCGACCGTACGCTCTGCCACACCCTGCCAGTGAATCGACCATCTCTGTCGGACACAATGGTCCTGGGGATACCATGTAGTCTGATGATATCCTTGATGTATCGTCGCCCTAAAGTCTCAGATGAATCTGTTATCTTGATTGGGAGAAAATGCGCAGACTTGGTCAATCGATCTACCACAACCCATATTGCATCGTTGCCCTTTGATGACCTTGGCAATCTTGTCACAAAATCAATGGAAATATGTTCCCATTTCTACTCTAGCAATAGTAAGGGTTTGAGTAATCCTGGTGGTTTCTGATGTTCTGTCTTGACTTGCTGACAAGTCAGGCAATGAGCAACAAAGTCTGCTACATATCTTTTAAGTCCATGCCACCAATAATGTCTCTTCAGATCATGGTACATCTTGGTGCTACCCGGATGAATAAAGAGTTTTGTTTGGTGTGCATCGATCAATAGCTCTCTTCTACAGTCTCGAGGCACATATGTCCTACCTCTAAATAATAGACCATGTCCTGGTCGTAATTCCCATTCTGGTACAACTTCACCAGTAGACATCTTAGCCCATATTTCTTGCACTTCAGGATCTGCCCGCTGCTCTTACTCAATCTTGGTAACCATGCTGGACCGTACCATCAGATTGTACATACTTCCACGGCCCTTGATATACAAATTGAATTCCCGGATGGTGGTCAAAAAATTGAATTCATAATCAAGTTGGCCACTGTTGCATGTGTCATGCTATTGAGGGCATCCTCCACTTTGTTTACCTTGCCAGGATGATATCGTAATGCAAAATCATATTCTTGCAGATACTCCATCCATCTGCGCTGCCTCATGTTGAGTTCCTTCTGATCAAACAGATATTTCAAACTTTTGTGATCTAAAAATAACCAAATTTCTCGCCATAATGATAGTGTTTCCAGCTTTTGAGAGCGAAGAACACTGCGGCTAATTCCAGATCATGTGTGGGATAGTGGCTTTCATGAATTTTCAACTGCCTTGAACCATAAGCCACTATGTGTTGACTTTGAGTAAGAGAACACCCATGTCCTTCCCCTGAAGCATCACAGTATACTTCATAGCCCTTGCCTCTTTCCGGTAAAATCAGAATAGGAGCAGTCGTAAGCCTCTCCTTCAGGTCTTCGAACCTTCGGTTGCACACATTAGACCATTCAAATTTGACTCCCTTCTAAGTGAGTCTAGTAAGTGGAGCTGCAATCTTGGAGAAGTGCAAAATAAACTTCCAATAATAACCGGCCAATCCCAGAAAGCTACGGATTTCGGTAACATTCTTCGGAGCTTTCCAATTTCTAACTGCGGCCACTTTAGCCGGGTCCACAACTATTCCTTCCGCTGATATGACATGTCCTAAGAAATTGACCTCAGATAGCCAGAACTCACACTTGCTTGCTTTAGCATAAAACTGAGTTTTCTTCAAAGTGTCTACGACTATTCTCAGATGCTCAGCATCTTCCTCACGACTTGTAGAATAAATCAGAATGTCGTCAATGAATATAATTACAAACGTGTCCAGATAAGGACGAAAATTCTGTTCATTAGATCCATGAATACTGTTGGTGCATTGGTGAATCCAAACGGCATGACCACATACTCATATAGTCCATACTGAGTTCTGAAACGCATCAGATTACATTGCTTATTTGTTACATTTTCTTTCAGTCGACTGAATCACCATATTCAGTCGGCTGAAACTCCTAGAAACAGTTTTCTGTTTCAGCCACCATTAGTTCAGTCGACTGAATCCCATATTCAGTCGGCTAAAACTCCAAGAAACTATATTCTGATTCGTCCAACACCAATTCAGTCGATTGAATCCCAGATTCAGTGGACTGACTATTTGTTAGTCTATTTTGTTTGATTATTTTGTACATCCTTTCTTCAAGGAATTTACTCCTAACAATATTTAAACATACATAATATCATACATGTAACTCTTATTGAGTTTATTCCACCCTCTAGCCAAAGCTAGAGCCTTTTCATAATTCTTTCCATCCTTGGTTTATAATCTGGGTTCGAATATCACCTTCCCTTCTTATTTCAACCCATTGATCAATCCATGAAGGGATTCCTAACTTCCATGATCACACAACAATTTGACCATTTATTCCAACCATTCTTGGAATCCATGGATTCGGCCACCCATGGCCAAGTCCATGACTTCCTTAATCTCATTCCTATCTAAATAAACATGGGACATACCTTTACCCGTCTCCTTCATTCTTTTGCTTTGTCTTTGCTCCTCAGTCCTTCTCCTTCCTTGGTTCTTTAGCAAACTACTCTAAGTCCAGAGGTGTAGAAATTGAGAGAGGGAGAAGAGAGGAAAGAGATTTCCTCTTTTGCAAAAAAGAATTTTGGCCAAGGGGGTGTGAAGTGCCGCTTAGGCTGGTGTCCTTTTGTAACAGACCATGCCCATTCATCTCCGCCTTTATGTTTGATCTAACCAAGGAGTCTCTTGGCCAAACCAAGAAGACTCTTGGCTCAAACCAAGGTGCCTTTTGAACTCCCAACGTGTCCATTGGATTCTTATCCTTTGAGATGGAAACTTTCCATCTTTCCATCTCAACTCACTTAATTCAACTCAACTCAACCTATCTCGACATAATTTACTTGAACTCACTTTTCATGTAACACCCCGCCCTTTTTCACATTAAAATCAGAGTATATTTTTTTTTTTTAATTATATAAACAAGTGATAAGGGCGGGAGTGTCACGACGCGAGCTAAGTCCGGACTTCTAAAATCCGACCCTCAACTGGCCAAACCCATATGTGCATGGACTAAGTCCATGAGAAACATTTCACATACTGGTACTAAATAAAACTTGCGGAATATTATTAAATCTAACAGCGGAATTATAATGGAACCTAAGACTATTCCATTTTATTGGATAGCAAAGTACATTGTCATTTTTCCAAAGTTATCTTAACTTAATCAATCATTCCAAACCATACCAAACCACAACAAATATTAACTAAGTTATTACATGTCCATGTAAACTTAAATAAAAAGGTCCATAAATAAATCCAATCAAAAGCCCAAGCTCCTATGCTTAGCTTTCCTCGTGATCCCCAGCCTTTGCCTTTCCCTTTCCTTTTCCTGCATCATCCTCTAAGGATAGACATAGGGCGTTAGATCAACGCGCCCAGTAGGTCTTCCGATTAGGGCTGCCACAAAGTTAAAGTATAAAACATGCAAATAATATAAAAATACGTGCATCAAAATCTTACAAAAAGAATGCTATGTATGTGATGCAAATGTAATGAGTCACACCCATCACAAATATACACAGCCTCCCTCAACATTGGTTGTTCGGACGCCCCGACGGAGTCTGGACCCTCCGGTTTCCCTTGATGGGAATTCTTATTATCAAGGTACCACCACACAGGTTTTTCGGACACCCCGACGGAGTGTGGACCTCCGGCTACATAACCACCACCCCATGCAATGCATGAAATGACAATGAATACATGATACATGCCATTTGGAAATATATTCTAGCATTTCATAATCCCATTTTGAACATAATACATTAACATAAACTACTCATAAAAATCATGATAAACAACACATATGAGAGTGGTTACAAAGAGGTAGGAAAACCTACTTAATGTTCACTTACTTTGACCCTTCTTTTGAACTTTCTCCCAGTTTACAACTTGTACGCCGTTCAAGCAAGTCCCGTGGCCCTATTTTTATAACAGCAAATCAACCTCTTAACCATGTGATTCCAACTTAGTCTAAATACCAAAAATCCACTTTGTGGGGTTCGGCCATACCCCATGGCCGAACCTCACCCACTTAACTTTTTAGTATCTCTTTTTATTTAACTAAAACCATTCAATTAACACAAACTTCCCAAAGAACCTTGGTAGGGTTCGGTCATACAACATGGCCAAACCTTACCACTTTGGTTTCAGCCCATATTTCCAATCATTTGGTCATTTTATCTATATTTACCATTATGCCACTATACTAACCTTTATCTAATTTTTACTTAAGAACAAATAACCATAGCCAATCCACTTGGTGGGGTTCGGCCATACAACATGGCCGAACCTCACCATCACAATTTGATCCCTTGAATCATTCTTAAATACCACTTCAATCACACTATTAATTACACATTCAAGCCACTAATAACCATTAGTGGGGTTCGGCCATACGTCATGGCCGAACCTCACCAAACCGGTTTTCGTTCCACTTTCCATCGTCCATGATGGTTGATTAATTACCTATACTAAGTCCATAAATCAACATGTATAATTCTTAAGCAAAGCACATCATAGTCCATAAATTTCAACCATGTTCTTACTTTAACTTAACCCATAAAAACAGTCCATGGGGTCCGGCCATACACATGGCTGAACCCTATGGTTCTCTTAACCCAATTACTCCATTATTTTTCCATGGTCTATGACCAGCAACTTGGCCATGATAACCACATGTTTCAGCCATGTAATAACTGGTCCAAAACAGTAAACTTAACTCCCTTTAAAAACCCTTTAAACCTCCAAAACCTAGTATGGTTTTTATCCTTCAAAAACCAAAAAAAGTTCCATATTCTTTCATGGGGTTCGGCCATCCAAGGTGGCCGAACCCTATGACCCAATTCCTACTCCTTTTAAACAACATTAACCATTCATTTTCTTCCATGGAGTTCGGCCATAGTCATGGCCGAACCCTATGGTTCCTTTACCTCTTCCTTTGGACATCCTAGCCATGATCATATTCTTTGATGGGTTTGGCCAATCCTCATGACCAAACCTAATCACCTCCTTTTCATGCTCAATGGTTTTGTACATCCCTTTTTAAGATTTGGATGTTCAAGGAACTGATCAAGCTTCTTTGGTTATCTTACTAACTAAAAATTGTAGAACACTTACCGTTTCCGCGACTCCACCGATTTGGTCTTTGCTCCGGTTTGCTCTTCCGTTCCTTTCTTAGTCCTTCCTTCCTTCTCATTTAACTGAGATTGACCTTGTTGCAGTCCTTGAGGTGGTTCGGCTAGGGTATAGATTTGAGAGATAGGAAACCTTGAGATGATAAAAATTACTCCAAGTCTTTGAGGGGGACGTCCAAGAGAGCAAGAAAATGGAATGAGAATTTCTCCAAGTGTTTGATCTTTCCTCTTAGATTGCTGGTCGTCCTAGGTAGAGTGTGAGGGATAGATGGCCAATTGGGGTTATCTTTCCTATCTTTACATGAGATAAAATTCTCAAGACTCCAACGTGTGAGCCATTTGAATTTTGAAAATTTTAAATGTAAAACTATCTCATCATCCCTCCACGAGCAGCCTTGTCTTGATTTTGAAATAAGCCAATCCATCTCCATTATCTTGAATTTCAAATTTTTAAAACCAGCTCAACGTGTATCCATTATAACTCTTCCATTTCCTTTATTTGAATTTCCAATAGTAAGACCGTCCACCCCATTTGAATTTCAAATGTATTCCATTTGCTTGAAATTCAAATATTAAATCCAACTCATTTGTTTGATTTTAAACTTTAAACCTCCCTCATCTTTCCAACGTGTATTCTTGCCTTTGAATTTGAAGCAAACCTATATCCTTCCATCTCTCCATCGTGTACCATTAATTTGAAGTTAAACATAGCTTCCTCCATCTTATTTGTTTGAAATTCAAACATGAAACCGTCCACTCCCTTTATTTTGAATTTTAAACATATTCCCTTTACTTGAATTTCAAATATTGAGTCCATCTCCTTCATTTAAATTTTAAACATGGAGCCGTCCATCCCTTTACATTCAAAATGTAAACCGTCTTTCTTTTGTTTGAATTTGGATTTGAAATATCAATCGTACGTCCCGTCGTTTGAATTTGAATTTGAGATACAAACCGTACGTCTCGTTATTTGAATTTGAATTTGAAATACAAACCGTACGTCTCGTTATTTGAATTTGAAATATAAACCGTACGTCTCGAGTCATTTAATTTAGCTCAACTCACTTGGTGGTCAACCAAGTCAAACACGACCCATTGGGTCCCAATTGGACATTTTTGACCCAATTAAATAAAACTTCACCCATTTGATTCACTTGAACCATATACAACATCCATTGGGTCTTAATTGACCAATTGACCCAATTATCAATCCTTACCCATTTACTTCTAACTATCTCATATATGATCCATTGGGTCCCATTTGGGCATTTTGACCCAATTAATGGCTTTAACCCAATTGAATATATCTTAGCCAATTAACCAATTGCCACCATATCCACAATCCATTGGGTCTTAATTGGGCAATTAACCCAATCCTTTACCCATCTAAGGTCATATCCTTTTAATTCACCATTTCAATGGCAATTTCGTAAATATTGATATATTGAAAATCAGGGATATTACAATACAATCCTCTTTTGAAAATTTTCATCCCGAAAATCGAATGAAGTAGGGTTCCAAAGTTTCCGCTGATTCCACTTTAACTAGGTTTCTAGCTTCATCCTCCTGGAACTCCATCGGCTAACTATAGAGTCAGCTACCTAGACTAACTCGGCAGTCACCCATAGCTTCCCATTCGTGTTTCACTAGACTCTTATCTTTTCCATTAAATACATCTCCAAAATTTTGCACATCTTCATTTGCACATAAGTCACTATGTGACTAACACCTTTAACCGACACCCGGCATCAATCCAAACTACCATGGGAACCAACATCCATGGTTACACGCATCCATCCCCGATATCTCTCTATGAGTGAATATCATCCATCCCTGGTTAATAACCATCCATGAATATAACCCTCCTATGGGTATAATCCATTCATGGGTACAACATCTACCATGAGGTATTCTATTCATAGGAACAATACTTGAATACATCACTATGTGACTGTAGCAATAATATCAAAACATAAACGTACCCCGACCTCTACAAGACTTAGGGCCCATGACTTACTAAGCAGATAACCCACGTCCAACGTGATCCGGTCTACCCCGCCCTGCATATAAGTCCTAATGACTCGACTTCCGATAGGGGATACAATTGTAAGTGTTGTAGAAATTTTTTGTTTTTTTTTTGAACTAACATACCCGTGGTAGTTACAAATGATGCAGATATAAAGGAGTGTGAAGCTCCAGAGTCAAATAGTGCACAAGCATAGGAACTACTGACAACAGCCATACCTTGGATTATTGAATGATCCACATCCGCTGGAGGAGCTAGAGAAAATAGTCATCCAGATCCAGTAGGGTTAGGTGCCCGCCCCGCCTGGTTATATGTCCTACCTCCCTGAGAGTTAACTGGCCTAGCTGGTGGGCGGAATGATCCTCTCGTATGAGAGAGCTTGTTGAGCTTTGGACACTCCCTCTTGAAGTGACCCGGATGGTCACAGTGGAAGCAATTGTTCACCCCTCTGGGAGCCTGATTGACTGATGCAGATGGAGTGGGCTGGTTGGGACGAAAGCCCCCCGTGGACCCAGTAGATGGTGAGGGTCTACTGAAATTCGGACGGAACCTCTTGTTGGGCTGGAACCCACCCCTCCCACTTGGAGCTCGACGGTTGTCAAACCGTACCATTGCATTCAACTCCTGTTCTGCTATTGCGGCCTTGCTGACCACCTCAGCCAATGTGGTGCACTTGAATATGGTCACTTTGGCCCTGATGTTTGGCCGTAGACCCCTCTCAAACTTCCTTGCCCTGCGATGCTCTGTGTCCACCATATAAAATGCATAGATGGATAGACTGAGGAATTCCCGGTGATACTCTGCCACCGTCATAGAGCCCTAAACCAAGGACAGAAAGGCTTGCGTCTGTCGCTCCTTCTCCTCCTCCGGAAAGTAGTGTCCAAAAAGGTTGTTGAAAATTCAAATAACGAGACGTACGGTTTGTATTTCAAATTCAAATTCAAATAACGAGACGTACAGTTTGTATCTCAAATTCATATTCAAACGACGGGACGTACGATTGATATTTCAAATCCAAATTCAAACAAAAGAAAGATGGTTTACATTTTGAATGTAAAGGGATGGACGGCTCCATGTTTAAAATTTAAATGAAGAAGATGGACTCAATATTTGAAATTCAAGTAAAGGGAATATGTTTAAAATTCAAAATAAAGGGAGTGGACGGTTTCATGTTTGAATTTCAAACAAATAAGATGGAGGAAGCTATGTTTAAATTCAAATTAATGGTACACGATGGAGAGATGGAAGGATATAGGTTTGCTTCAAATTCAAAGGCAAGAATACACGTTGGAAAGATGAGGGAGGTTTAAAGTTTAAAATCAAACAAATGAGTTGGATTTAATATTTGAATTTCAAGCAAATGGAATACATTTGAAATTCAAATGGGGTGGACGATCTTACTATTGGAAATTCAAATAAAGGAAATGGAAGAGTTATAATGGATACACGTTGAGCTGGTTTTAAAAATTTGAAATATAAATCGTACGTCTCGACTCATTTAATTTAGCTCAACTCACTTGGTGGTCAACGAAGTCAAACACGACCCATTGGGTCCCAATTGGACTTTTTGACCCAATTAAATAAAACTTCACCCATTTGATTCACTTGAACCATATACAACATCCATTGGGTCTTAATTGACCAATTGACCCAATTATCAAGCCTTACCCATTTACTTCTAACTATCTCATATATGATCCATTGGGTCCCAATTGGACATTTTGACCCAATTAACGGCTTTAACCCGATTGAATATATCTTAGCCAATTAATCCAATTGCCACCATATCCACAATCCGTTGGGTCTTAATTGGGCAATCAACCCAATCCTTTACCCATCTAAGGTCATATCCTTTTAATTCACCATTTCAATGGCAATTTCGTAAATATTGATATGTTGAAAATCAGGGATATTACATTTCAACTCAAATCGATCCAACTCATTTTAATCCACTTAATTATTTGAATGCATTTGCCAACTTAACTAACACCTTAACTCATTTGAACTCATGCAATCCTTTAATCCCTTTGGTGGTTGACCAAGTCAACCATGACATGGTCGACCATAATACATGGCCCTTGGGGTCCCACCTTGCCATGTCACTTACATGCCACCTCACTTGATGAGGTGGATTCATGCATTGGGTCTTAATTGGGTTGCTGACCCAATTAAATTAATCCTTACCCATTTACTTCAAATCAGCTCATCTATGACCCATTGGGTCCCAATTGGGTAATTGACCCACTTAATCACACTTATCCAATTATTTCCAAATTGAATTCTATCCTTGATCCATTGGATCTTAATTGGGTTAGTGACCCAACTCCTTTACCCATCTACGGTCCATTTCATCCATAAATTTTAAATTCAATCGATTTAACAATTTAAATAGACAAAATCCAATATATTTATGCATTGAAAATTTCGGGTGTTACAGCTTGGGCGTTGTGACCATGGTTGAGGTGGATGCTTTCATCTTCTCTTCCATGGTTTCCTGCCATCCAGTCTTTATAATATCCCATACCGATGAATCTATGGAAACAAAGAAACTTCTCATTTTGGTCTTCCATGAGGCATAGTTTGTTCAATCGAAGCAAGGGGGTTTGGATATTGCATGACTGTCTCACATGGTGTTCTAGCTTGGATCAATTCGGATGGTTAAATCCTTGTAAAGAACACTACGCTCTGATACCAATTGAAAGTTATCCCTTTGGTGCTAGAACACCATGGACACTAGAGGAGAGGGGGGGAATTAATTAATTAAGTGCAGCGGATATAAAAATCAAGTGTGTGTGTTAGCAAATGTGATTAATCAATCAACACAAGGAATTAACTCTAACACCACAAGCACAATGACACAAGATATATAGTGGTTCAGTTAGCCAGCCTACATCCACTGTTAGGACTAGCTCAACCTTGAGCTATCACCAAATTCACTAAGTGGGGACTTACACCCTCACAATTTGAGTAGAAATTCCACCTAACTCAATCAGCTGGGAATTTCACCCACCACATGTAAAATAGGAATTCCACCTATTTGAAATGGCTAAGAATTCCACCCACCACATGTGCTAGAGACTACGCTCTAGATTTTTAATAGTGTTCCGGAGCCAAAACCTCCTTAATCCACTTTCACAGGACAAAGGTTTTAAAACAAGATTAAAACCATAAGCACTTGCCTTATAACTCTTTCTCGAAAATGTGTGTTTCTCAAAGATCCACCCAATGTGTTCCAGAGTTAATCCCGACGCTCCGCCTTGTAGCCGTCGTTGAGCAATCACAATTTCAAGATGACTAGGAAGGTGGTTCTACCAACATCTTTCCTAGTTTGTATCTTTTTTTTTCTCATCTCTTTCTCTCTTTCACTAACTCAATCAATAGATTGGTTGTATTTGATTCTCAGGTGTAGGCACAAGAGAGTTGATCTTTCCTTAGAGTATGTGAATTTTCTCACTTCAAGGAAGATAATTAAATGATCACACAACTCTCATATTTATAGAGGAGTCAACACAGTTTTTAAACTATCCAGTACCGACAGGTCGGGGGTGTAACACTCCGGATGTTCAAGTTATTAATATATATGAAAATGAACCATTTAATTTCTAAATTATTAGATATGGACCTTATGTAACGCCCCGCCCTCTCCGAGGAATCAGAGTCTAATTTCTTTTAAAAATAAATAGTAATAAAACATCGAAAGAGAGCGAGCGGCGTCACGATGCAAGTTAAGTTCAGACTACTCAAGTCTAAACCTTAACTGGCCACCCATGTGTACATGGACTAGACCATAATAATGAATCACACATGGAACTAACAACAACATGCGGAATAAACTAGATTAACTGTGGAAATAATATGAAAAGATAGCAAGTAACAGTCCCAAATGATAATTAAGATAAACAACCATCCATAGTTAATAGTCTAATCAAACCATAGCAAGTATTAACTTATTACATGTCCATCAAAATATAATTCAAATGACAATAGATAAGTAATCCTGTTCATCATTCAAGCACTTAGGGTTGGCTCCCCTCCCGATCATTGACCTTCTCTTTCCCTTTCCTTGTACCTGCATTCTCCTCTGAGGATAGAATTAGGGCGTTAGATCAACGCGCTCAGTAGGTTCCCAAATCAGGGCTACCACATGTTAGCATATAAAACATGCATATATATCATATTACATGATCATCAAAAATAGGTAAAACAATGCTATGAAGTATGCACATGCATGAGTCTCTCCCATCATGTACATTCATAGCCATTACTTGACGTGCCTCGCACCGTCAAGGTTAATCACAATACACTTCCATCTCTTCATCATTGAGTTGACTCATATCACATATTAGTCCTCCTGGCGGGACTCTCATCGCCTAAGGAGACCATTGTGACTATGATCATCATGTTACTCCTCCTGGCGGGACTCTCATAATTGACAATCATTTAATGTATTTGAGTCAACTCATTCTTAATTCAAATTAAATAAAATCAGTTCCACTTAACCTGATTTAACTCACCATTGAACTCATTTGTGGGCCCACACGGTCGGTTATGGTCAACAAAGTCAACCCGACCCGTTGGGCCCCCCTTTAGCTTCTTGACCCGTTTTTGACCATGTCCCAATTATGGGTATTTTGGTCATTTGTAATTGGTTTTCACATGTGCATCAAGCCTACCCATTTTTACTCCACTTGATTTCCCATCAAATTAGCTTAACCCCATTTAATTTAAGTTCACACAACGGTCAAATAATCCATTAAGACCCGTTGGGTCCCTTTTGGGCCCTTTGACCCATTTAACCATTTTTGACCCAATTGATGTACATTACCCATCCAATCAAACTTGACATTCATAATGTGCTCATATGATCTTAATTTGAGCAATGGGCTCCACCATTTCCTTAACATCATAAAATAATTAATTTAACACATCAGGGGCATTTTCGTAATTATCCACTTCATTGAGAAATTGGGGTGTTACAATATAACCCTCTTTTTAAAAATTTCGCCCCGAAAATTGAGCGTAGTAGGGTTCTCAAAATAAATTACATAAATAATTCGGGGTGAGCTGTTCTCATCTCCGACTCAAGTTCCAATGTGGCCTCTTCATCACCATGACAATCCCATACCACTTTTACGAACTGAATCGCTCCGTTTCGCAACACCCTTTGTTCGGTCTCCACTATCCTGACCGGTTTCTCGACGTACGACATGTCGTTTATACTTCAATATCCTGAACATTCAAAACATAGGACGGATCCGGATTGTACTTTCTTAGCATTGACACATGAAACACATTATGTAGAGCTGCTAACTGCGAAGGAAGAGCTAACTGGTAAGCTACATCCCCCATCCTTCTTGTGATGGAAAATGGTCCCACATATCTTGGCGACAGTTGTCCTTTCTTGCCAAACCTCATGTGTCATTTCCGTGGAGAGACCTTTATAAATACCATGTCTCCCACTTCAAATTCCAGAAGCCATCTCCTTTTATCAGCATAACTCTTATGCCAACTCTGTGCAGTCAATAAGTGTTGACGTATCAACTTAATTTGTGCGGTAGTCTCTGCGACTAGCTCCGGTCGAATCAATGCAGGCTCTCCAGCCTCTGTCCAACATACCGGTGACCTACACAGTCTACCATATAATGCCTCGTAGGGAGCCATCTGAAGGCTTGCTTGATAGCTGTTATTATAGGAGAATTCTACCAGTGGTAAATGGTCCTCCCATCCTCCTTTGAAATCTAACATACATGCTCTCAGCATGTCTTCCAAAGTCTGTATTGTCCTCTTTGACTGTCCATCAGTCTGTGGATGGAAAGCGGTGCTAGTCAATAAGTCTGTCCCCATGGCTGACTGCATGTTTTGCCATACTCTGCCGATAAAACGGCCATCTCTGTCCAATACTATCGTTCGGGGAATGCCATGTAGTCGAATGATCTCTTTAATATACCGCCGACCCAACATTTCAGATGAATTCGTCATCTTGATAGGAATGAAATGTGCGGACTTGGTCAGCCGGTCGACTACGACCTATATGGCGTCATTGCCCTTTGAAGACCTCATCCATGGAAATGTGTTCCCATTTCCATTCTGGCACTGCTAAGGGTTTGAGTAACCCTGGTGGCTTTTGGTGTTCAGTCTTAACTTGCTGACAAGTTAGACAATGTGCCACGAATTCTGCCACATCCCTTTTTAATCCATGCCACCAATAATGCCTCTTTAAATCATGGTACATTTTGGTACTGCCCGGATGGATAGAGAGCTTGGACTGATGTGCTCAATCAGTAGCTCTTTCCTGCAACTCTTTGGCACATATGTTCTTCCCCGGAATACAAGACCTTGTCCTGGCCGTAATTCCCATTCCGGTACAATGGTGCCAGTAGACATCTTGGCCCATATGTCCTCCACTTCCGGGTCTGTCCTTTGTTCTTGTTCAATCCTGGTGACCATGTTAGATTGTATGACCAAATTGTATATGGTCCCACAGTTGTTGTAGTAGAGTTTAAATTCTCGGATGGTATTCAACATCTCCCATTCCGATCTGATCAGACACGCCACAGATGCATGTGGTATACGGCTGAGGGCATCCGCTACCTTGTTTGCCTTGCCTGGATGATATCTAAGCGCACACTCATAATCCGCCAGATACTCCATCCATCTTCGTTGCCTGAGGTTGAGCTCCTTCTGATCAAAAAGATATTTTAAGCTCTTTTGATCAGAAAATACCTCAAATTTCTCGCCGTAGAGGTAGTGTCTCCAACTCTCGAGGGTGAAAACCACTGCAGCTAATTCTAAATCATGTGTGGGGCAAAGAGGTTCATGTATTTTTAACTGCCTTGAACCATACGCCACCACACAATTACTCTGACTGAGGGTACAACCCAGTCCTTCTCCCGAGGCATCGCAATATACCTCGAAACACTTGCCACTTACCGGCAAAATTAAAATAGGGGCAGTGGTAAGTCTTGTCTTCAGCTCTTCAAACCTTTGATTACATAGATCTGTCCACTCGTACTTGACTCCCTTCTGAGTGAGTTGAGTCAATGGAGATACAATTTTCGAAAAATCCATGATAAATCTTCTATAATAACCTGCTAATCCCAAGAAGCTACGAATTTCGGTTACATTCTTGGGCGCTTTCCAATCTTTCACTGCTGCCACCTTAGCCGGATCCACGGCTATACCTCCCTCAGATATAACATGTCCCAAGAAATTGACCTCGGATAGCCAGAATTCACATTTACTGGCCTTGGCATATAGCTTATTGTGCCTCAAAATATTTAAAACTATCCGTAAGTGCTCTGCATGTTCTTCCTGACTCTTGGAATATATCAGAATATCGTCAATGAATACGATTACAAATTGATCCAAATAGGGACAGAAGATTCTGTTCATCAAATCCATGAACACTGCCGGCGCATTTGTGAGTCCAAATGGCATTACTACAAACTCGTATAGTCCATACCATGTCCGGAAAGCGGTCTTTTCTATATCTTCCTCCCTAACTCGGATTTGATGATAACCAGACATCAAATCAATTTTTGAAAAATGGCTAGAACCCTTCAATTGATCGAATAAATCATCAATTCTGGGTAGAGGGTACTTGTTCCGGACTGTTAGCTGATTCAGCTTTCGGTAGTCCACGCACATCCGTAGTGAACCGTCCTTCTTCTTCACAAACAGCACTGGTGCTCCCCATGATGAGGTACTGTCCCGGATGCAACCCAGCCTAAGCAGTTCATCAATCTGCTTCTTTAGCTCCGACATCTCTGCTGGTGCCATCCGATAGTGTGGTAATGACACTGGTGTTGTGCCAGGGCACAACTTGATCTCGAAGTTAATCTCCCTCATAGGCGGTAAACCAGGGAGTTCCTTTGGAAATACATCCGCAAATTCTTGTACAATTGCCGGAAGTTCAGTAACTGGAGCTTTATTTATGGTGATATTATTCAATACCACGTGGTTGAACCCTTCCTGCAATCCACTTTGTTTATATGCACGGACTACGTACTGCTTGCCCTCGGGTGATTTAAATGTCACTCTTCGACGGTAACAATCGATGTTGGCATGAAACTTCGCTAACCAATCCATACCGAATATAATATCATATTCAGACATGTCCAGCACTAGGTAATTGAACTCAAATCTGAGTCCAGCTAACTCAGTGTTAATCGTCGTACATATAAGTCCCAATGCCGAATCTCCTACAGGGGATACAATAGTAAATGCTGTGGCTAATCTTTGAACTAATGTAGCGGTAGCAGTAATAAATGATGCAGCTATGAAGGAGTGTGATGCTCCAGAATCAAATAGTGCATATGCATAAGAACTACTCACTACCGCCATACCTTGTATTACGGCATGATCTTCTTCCTCTGGAGAAGTTAGAGTAAATAATTGTCCTGCTCCAGCAGGGTTAGACCTTCGACTTCCTCGACTTTACATTCTGCCTCCTCTGGAGTTTCCCAGTCTAGCTGGTTGACGAAATGATCCTCTAGAGTATGACAGCCTGTTGAGTTTTGGGCAGTCCTTTTTGTAGTGACTTGGTTGATCACAGTGAAAGCAGGTGTTCACTCCTCTAGATGCTTGAGTGACTGCTACAGATTGAGTGGGCTGGTTGGGTCGAAAGCCCCCACTAGATCCAACAGACGGCGAAGGTCTGCTGAAGTTCGATCTGAACCTCTTGTTGGGTTGGTACGCACCCCTCCCACTCGGAGCTCGGCGATTGTCCACTTTTGCAAATTCCGCCATTTCTTGTTCCACAATGGTTGCCCTGCTGACCACTTCCGCCGGCGTGGCTGCTTTGAACACGGTTACCCTGGCCCTTATGTTTGGCCGTAACCCACGCTCGAACTTGCGAGCCCTCCGATATTCCGTGTCCACCACATAAAATGCATAGATTGACAGGCTGAGAAACTCTTGATGGTACTCAGCCACCGTCATCGAGCCTTGCACTAATGTCATAAAGGCCTGAATCTGTCGTTCCCTTTCTTCCTCCGGAAAATAGCGCTCTAAGAATGTCGCTGAGAATTGCTCCCAGGTCATAGCAATTCTTTCTCTTCGTGGCACAAGTGCCTGCTGTTTTTCCACTACTTTCCACCATTTGGCAGCGTCATCTATCAGCTGTGACGTGGCCAATAGGATTTTGTGAGCATGACTCTTGATATTCAAAAGAGTCAGTATGTGAGAAATCTTCTCCAACTAGTTCTCGGCTCCGACAGGCCCTTCTCTGCCCTTGAAGTAAGGTGGGTGCTGTTGTTGAAAATCTCTGACCATATTACGGTCATTATTTTTGTAACGCCCGCCCCTTTTCACCTTAAATCAGAGTCTATTTTTTTTTTTTTTTGGGGAAAATTTTCCAAATTAGCCCACTCAGTTTTGGGAATAACATCCCTAAGTACCAATGTTTGTTCCATTTGGTGAGAACGGGGAATTTTTTCCTATGTTCGATAAATCTATCATTATTCTGCCAATTTTGGGGAAAACCTAGACTTGTTTTCTCATGCTTTATGGTGTTGGTTGGAACCCCACCACTAGCCAACGTTGGTGTAAAAGAAAATAAGATGTACTCTGTTTTTACGATGAAAAGGGGCGGGCGTTACAATTTTCACTCGTGCTTCCCCCTCCGTTCATATGTTGTTGGAGGACAGATGTTACTACAGCTTCCACCAAGCTGTGCAGTTCAGGAGGCACATAGGGTACAGTCAGGTTGCTGTTCTCTTCCTCCTCTCATCGATATGACAAGTCATATTCCTCCTCCTCGTCCTGTTGATACGTAGGGTCGTTTTCCTCCTCTTCCCGCCGAGAATGATGAGGTTCTTCCTCATTGCGAGATCGTTCATGAACTGATCTCTCTTCATCATGAACGGACCGCTCTTCGTCATGTACCGATGGCACCTTCTCATGTACCACCTTCTTGCATTGAGGTACCACCTTCCCTTGTGGTGTGATTATGAACACCTCATGTTTCTTTTTACCGTCCTGACGGGTCCTTCTCTTTGATGCCCCCTCACCTAATCCGATTTGTAAAACTTTTTCTTTTCCCTTCGGATCCTTTACAACCTTTTTCTGTGGCGCCATTTATTCCTAATTCATGGAAACATCATAGACTTAGTTTCCATTAACAATATGCATTAAATGCCATGAATTCTCATAAAATCATAAAATCACATATTTTATATAAATTCAAACTTCATCACTGTACAAAGTGGGTAGGGTGAAACAAAACCCTATATATATAAAAAAAATATGCACCCTTACAATATAACCCTCTTTTTAATACCCTTCATATTACTTCCTATCCTAGTCTTCCGTAGAAGATTCCGCATCATCAGCGAACTTGAAACGGTTATCAGGACACGTCATCGTCGTGTGCCCCAATACTTCACATGTCGTGCAGGGTATTAATCTAGGTCCTCCAATATAAGGACAATTAGTCCTCGCCTCTCCATGCCCATGTAGTCCACAGGACGGGCATACAATGCCCAGCGAGTGAGGACAATACCTACAGTTGTGCCCATCTTGATTGTACAACTCACATGTATCGTAGGGATCTATCTCCCCAAGCGATTCCAATATAATAGGGACATCCGCAATAGGATCCTCCAGAAAAGGTGCTAGATCCTCTTCTTCTTCCTCAGGAGGTTCCACCATCCCAGGAATGTCATCCATCAAATCCTCTGGAACAGGTGCTAAGTCCATATCATCTTCCTCAGGAGGTCCCTCCTGAAGGTCCACATTAACTTCCATGCTGATACTGTTGGAAGTCGATACCAAATCTTCCGGACAACTAGGTGTCCCTTTATCCCATAACTCAGTGTATTCCTCGTTGCTTGACATATCTGTGCCACAACATTTAAAACACAAGAATATTCAACAATAATTCTAAATAAACCACTCTTGGTTTTCAGGGAATTTGATCATGCATAATATCATGTACTTTGTTTGGGAAGATTGCCAAATCAACACTCTTTGTTTTCTTTTGTTTCTGGGGAAATCTCTAAATTCCTGTTGTTTGTTTTTCAGTGTGGAAGTTTCAGGGGAGTGCATCCTACTTTGCTATGTTTAATATGTCCAATTATGATGATTGTACTTTACTTTGCTATCTTTCATTGTCGTTCTCAGATTGATTGTTCAGTCTGACTCACTAGAAGTAAATTAATCCGACCCCCAGTCAGCGGACTCCGAATAGTCGGTCAGTTGGGATTCTTATCCGTCAGTGAGACATGAAACCGTCTTAATCTTACTTCGATGATTCAACTTCCCGTTTCGCTCTGATACCAACTGTAAAGGCCCCGCCTTCTCCGAGAAATCAGAGTCTAATTTTTTTTTTAAATAAATAGTAATAAAACATCGAAAGAGAGCGGGCGGCGTCACAACGTGAGTTAAGTTCAGACTACTCAAGTCTGAACCTTAACTTGCCACCCATGTGTACATGGACTAGACCATAATAATGAATCACACATGGAACTAACAACAACATGCGGAATAAACTAGATTAACTGCGGAAATAATATGAAAAGATAGCAAATAACAGTCCCAAATGATAATTAAGATAAACAACCATCCATAGTTAATAGTCTAATCAAACCATAGCAAGTATTCACTTATTACATGTCCATCAAAATATAATTCAAATGACAATAGATAAGTAATCCTGTTCATCATTCAAGCACTTAGGGTTGGCTCCCCTCTCGGTCATCGACCTTCTCTTTCCATTTCCTTGTACCTGCATTCTCCTCTGAGGATAGAATTAGGGCGTTAGATCAACGCGCCCAGTAGGTTCCAGAATCAGGGCTACCACATGTTAGCATATAAAACATGCATATATATCATATTACATGATCATCAAAAACAGGTAAAACAATGCTATGAAGTATGCACATGCAATGAGTCTCTCCCATCATGTACATTCATAGCCATCACTTGACGTGGCTCGCACCGTCAAGGTAAATCACAATACACTTCCATCTCTTCATCATTGAGTTGACTCATATCACATATTAGTCATCCTGGCGGGACTCTCATCGCCTAAGGAGGCCATTGTGACTATGATCATCATGTTACTCCTCCTGGCGGGACTTTCATAATTGACAATCATTTAATGTATTTGAGTCAACTCATTCTTAATTCAAATTAAATAAAATTAGTTCCACTTAACTTGATTTAACTCAGCATTGAACTCATTTGTGGGCCCACACGGTCGGCTGTGGTCAACAAAGTCAACCTGACCCGTTGGGCCCCCCTTTAGCTTCTTGACCCGTTGTTGACTCCATGTCCCAATTATGGGTATTTTGGTCATTTGTAATTGATTTTCACATGTGCATCAGGCCTACCCATTTTTACTCCACTTGATTTCCCATCAAATTAGCTTAACCCCATTTAATTTAACTTCACACAACAGTCAAATAATCCATTAAGACCCGTTGGGTCCCATTTGGGCCCTTTGACCCGTTTAACCATTTTTGACCCAATTGTTGTACATTACCCATCCAATCAAACTTGACATTCATAATGTACTCATATGATCTTAATTTGAGCAATGGGCCCCACCATTTCCTTACTTAACATCACAAAATAATTAATTTAACACATCAGGGGCATTTTCGTAATTATCCACTTCATTGAGAAATTGGGGTGTTACACCTTAAATGGGTAAAGTGTTGGGTCATTGTCCAATTAAGACCCAACGGATTGTGGAAATGGTTTCAATGGAATTAAATTGTAACGCTCCACCCTTTTCCACCCTTCCGAAAATCAGAGTCTATTTTTTTTTTTATAAATAAATAAAGTGGAAGAGAGCGGGGAGCGTCATGACGCGAGCTAAGTCTTGACTTCCAAAGTCCGACCCTTAACTGGCCACCCATGTGTGCATGGACTACGCCCATGAAAACCGGTCCACACATGGAACTAAATAAAACTTGCGGAAAATTATTAAACTGATTGCGGAAATATAATCAATCCTAAGATTACTCCATTCTTAGATAGCAAAGTACAAGTCATGATTACTTTAAACTAAACATTCATTCAAACTTAAATCAAACCATAGCAGTTATCTACATTATTACATGTCTATAATAATGTATTCAAAAGTCAATAAATAACTCCATCCCAACACCCAAGCTCCTATGCTTGGCTTCCCTCGTGATCCTCAAACTTTCCTTTTCCCTTTCCTTTTCCTGCATCATCCTCTAAGGATAGAAATAGGGCGTTAGATCAACCAGTAGCTCTTCCGATTAGGGCTACCACATGGTTAGTATAAAAACATGCATATATGATACTATATGATCATCAAAAACTTATAAAACAATGCTATGTATGTATGCACATGTAATGAGTCCCACCCATCACAATTATTCATAGCCATCACTTGACAGGACTCTCATCGTCAAGGTAATCCACAGTGCTCTTTCGTTTACTCTTGACGGGATTCTCATCATCAAGATATTCCTCCTGGCGGAATTCTCATTGCCTAAGGAGGCCCCACAGTTGCATCACGGGCATTCCGACGGAGTGTGGGCTCCAGTTTCCATATTCATCACCCCATGCCATGCATGAGATGTCAATGAGTACATGCCATTTGTTAATAAATCTTAACATTCAAATCTCATTTGAAACATAATACTTTAACAAATGTCTCATATAAATCAAGATACAACCATATATAAAATGTGGTTACAAGGATGTAGGAAACCTACAAAAAGTTCACTTAAGTGTCCGTTCTTCTTAACCGTCACCCGTTCACGACTTGTACGCCGTTCAAGTCCCGTTACCTTGCTCATATAACAGCAAGTCAATTACATGTCTCATAAGGTTTCACAACTAGTCTAAGACAAAACACCACTTTGTGGGGTTCGGCCATACCCCATGGCCGAACCTCACCCACTTTGGATTTGTTCTTACTTTGTTTTTGATTAACACCATCCAATTAATTTATTAAAGACCTTATTCTACCAAGCATCACTTGGTGGGGTTCGGCCATACAACATGGCCGAACCTCACAATTTTGGTTTGAGCCCCCTCTTTCAAGTCCTTTACTCTTTCTCATCCATATTTACATTATTACTTGTATTTACAGTTTTGCCACTAGACTAACCCATATTTAATCTTGCTTAATAACCAAGATCCATAAAATCCACCTTAGTTGGGTTCCTTTTTATTCATTAAAGAATGAATCTCATACCCCCATCCATCAAAGGATGGTTCTTATAATTCCATCCATTGGAATATTTCTAGACTTTTCAAACCACACACACCATACTTAGCACTTGGTGGGGTTCGGCCATACACCATGGCCGAACCTCACCCCTTTTGTTTGCTGCTCCCCTTTGTCATCCTTTATGATGAACATAAATATCCAGATCCCTTATTCTTTCAGTTATGTTAAACCCTTTTTAAACATTAAAGATTTAATCATAACTCTAACCATACTCATTCTCCCTTTATCCCATAAAATGGTCCATGGGGTTCGGCCATGTGTTCTCTTGACTCAATCCTTCCCATAATTATTCATGGTTTTGACATAGTAATTTAGCCATAAGAAAAGTATGGTTCAGCCATACATTGGCCGACCCAAGACATACACCTTATCTCCATATTTAACACCTTAACACTTCCATACCTTGTATGGTTTTTATCTCTCAAAACCATCAAAAATAACCATATACTTATCAAATCCTTTCATGGGGTTCGGCCATCCATTGGCCAACCCAAAACATACATCTTATTTCTAATTAAGATATCTAAAATTCTCCATAATATTGCATAGTTTTTAACTTTCAAAAACCATCAAAACCCAATCACTTCATGGGGTTCGGCCATCCAAAGTGGCCGAACCCTATGATCCACTTTTTATCCTTTTTAAACAACACTATCCAAGGTTTAAACTCTTGATGGATTCGCCATATCATGGCCAAATCATGCTCCCTTTTACCAATTTATTTAACTAAGTTTTTATGAAACACTTACCAATCCTCTTAGCCTCTCTTCTTGTCTTTTGATCCTTGCTTCCTTCCTTCTTGCTCCCTTAAATCTTTAGCCGATTATGTGCTTAATCAATGGTGAAAACACCAAGGGCTGGTTCGGCCAAGGGGTAGATTTTTGAGAGAGGGAGAGAGATGAGAATTTCTGTCTTCTTGAGATGTAAAATTCGGCCAATGGTGTATTGCACCCCTTTTGTATATCAGCCCCTTAAACCACTCATTTACCCTCATGATTATTGGTTTAATCAAAGAGTCCCATGGCTTAACTATGGGACACTTGGCCTAAGCTTAGACCACCCTTTCATCTCCCCATGTTGGGCCTTGGGTTTCCATTATGAGATGGAAAACCCTCCAAGCTCCCAAGGTGATTCTTATCTTAATCCATTGAATTCCATGCATGGAAAACTACTCCCCAAGTACTCAACGTGTGGGACTTGTCTTTGTGGTGTTTGAGATCAAGGCAACTCCTCACCTCCCACTTGACTCACTTGAATTAATGGTCTCTTTGGTTTCCAATTTAACTCACCCAAATCATTAGCTCAACTCACCCCATTTAATACCACTCATTTAATACACTTGAGTCAACTTCATTGTTTGATTCAAATCCAACTCACTTCGGCCCCAACTCAACGTGATTTAACTCAACTCTTTTAGTTCACTTGATGGTTCACTCGGTCAACCTGGTCAACATGGTCAACTCGACCCATTGGGTCCCATTTGAACCTCTTGACCCAATTAGGCGCCATGACCCATTTGAGTGACCATTGTCCATTTAAATGGGGTTTACCCAATTGCACATAGCTTACCCATTTATCCTCCATTTAATTCCTAATCAATTCAGCCTAACCCAATTAAATTTGGGCTCACCAATGGTCAAATAAGTCTACCATGACCCATTGGGTCCCAATTGGGTCCTTTGACCCAAATAACCATCTTGACCCAATTAGATGTACATTACCCATTTAATTTAATTTGATCCTTATAATATGTACATTGGGTCTTAATTTGGACAATGGCCCCACCATTTTCTCATCTACGATCATATCTTTTTAATTCACCATTCCAATGGCATTTTTGTAAATATTAGTATCTTTGAAAAATCGGGGTGTTACATAAATGGGGCTTAATTAAAATGGTAACCCAATGTATCTATAAAATAAGGGACACACACACACAGGCTAAGATTTTCTCGCACAAAATCAAGGAGTTATATGCAACCAAGGATTGTCCTAAATTGGGCAAAAACGTGTAGATGGATTGGGATTAGGCAATGATATCTTATTGCCTAAATAAAGAAGATGTCCAAATAAAGATAGGATTGCCTTGCCGTGTAGGAGTTGTGCGCAAAAAGGAGTCCTTCTTTGATTAGAAACGGCACAAAGGGGAATTGCTAAATGAAGGGTCATGGCACCTTCTAAAATATGTAGGACCGATTGGGAGTATTGCATAAAAGGAAGGGGAGTACGACTATCTTCTAAAGATAGATAAGACTGTGTGGAATTTTTATAAAAGAAGAGCAGCAAAGGGCACACGGTAATTGCTATTGTACCATGTGGAATTTTTATAAAAGAAGGGCAGCAAGGGCGCACGGCAAACATAACAACAAGAAAGTGTTCTCGGCTGTGGGAAAGATCAAGAAGAAGTGGAAAGAGGCTAAGGAAGAAAAGGATTGGAACAGCAAGAACAAGCGAAGGAAAACAGGAGGAGTTACGGAACCGGTAAGTAATTTCGATAATTTTGTTTAAAGAAAGGAACCATAGGGTTCGGCCATGGTGTATGGCCGAACCCCATGGAAGAGAATTAAAGGAATGATTATGGTAATTTAATGGAAAGAATAGACCATAGGGTTCGGCCATGGTGCATGGCCTAACCCCATGGAAAGACATGGTTTAATTTATAGGTTTTGAGGGATGAAAACCATGGAATATTATGATGATGTTAAAGGGTTTAAAATGGATAAGGATCATGGATCATGGGTTCGGCCATGGTGTATGGCCGAACCCCATGGAAAATATATAGATGAATTTAATATGGTGAATGATTAAATGGAAGATCAAGGATTAATAATTGTCAAAGAGAAGATTATGAACCACCATGGCCGAACCCCATGGAAGATGGTTATAAATTTAGAAAGTTTCTAATAATGGATGCAATGTAGAAATTGGAAGGTTAGACATCATAGGGTTCGGCCATGGTGTATGGCCAAACCCCATGAACCAATTTTATGGGTCATGTATGGACCTAATATGATTAAAGGAATGGAGGATTAAGATAAGTAATTAGCCATGATGAAGGTAATGGCAATTTTGTAAATATCGCCTAAAATTGAAAGATCATGGGTTCAGCCATGGTGTATGGCCGAACCCCATGAACTTGTTAATGGGCCATTTTTTTGGGTCTTTGAGTAATTTAAATGAATGGTTTACCAAACCAAGGGATGAAGGGAAGGATTAGGGTTTTATTTTATGAATTATGAATCAATCATGTATTTGGATTAAAGGACCCCTTTTTAGAGATACACCAACACATCAGCGTGGATATGCATATCTCACATACACGGCCAAAGCAATCTTTATTAAATCTTAGACATCTTCTATATTTGGATTAGGCAATCAGATGTTATTGCCTAATCCCAACTTATCCATGCGTGTGTGTCATCTTAGGACAATCCTAAAATCTTTCCATGTTCCCTCTATGCGCATGCCACTTAATCTAGATCCCTTATTTATAGATATATTGCATTAACTTTTTAATTCAGCCCCATTTATTTAGGCTTGAACTCACTTGGTGATCAACCAAGTTAACAATGACCCATTGGGTCCCAATTGAGCATTTTGAACCAAATAGCAACTTTGACCCAATTAAATGTACCTTACCCATTTACTTTACATTGAACCCTAAACCATAACCGTTGGGTCCTAATTGGGCCATTGACCCAACACCTTACCCATCAAGGTTCATATCCGTTAATTCACAATTAAAATGGCAAATTCCGTAAATATTGATAACATGGAATTCCGAAGTGTTACAATACATAAATAGCTCAGGATGAGTTGTTCTCATTTCTCACTCGAGTTCCCAAGTGGCTTCCTCAATGCCATGTTGATCCCATACCACCTTGACAAACTGGATCGTTCGGTTCCCTAATACCCTTTGTTCTATATGCACCACTCGGACAGGCTTTTCGACGTATGTCACCTCGCTTTGGACCTCTATGTGAGAGGGATCAGGATTGTACTTTCTCAACATCGATATATGGAACACATCATGCAAAGATGCCAACTGTGAAACGAGTGCCAATTAGTGAGCCACGTCCTGTAACACCCCGATTTTTCAAAGATATGAATATTTACAAAAATGCCATTGGAATGGTAAATTAGAAGGTTATGATTGTCGATGAGAAAATGGTGGGGCCCATTGTTCAAATTAAGATCCAATGTGCATATTATAAGGATCAAATTAAAGTAGATGGGTATTGTACATCTAATTGGGTCAAGATGGTTATTTGGGTCAAAGGCCCAATTGCGACGCAATGGGTCATGATGGACTTATTTGACCATTGGGTGAGCCCAATTTTAATTGGTTTAGGCTGAATTAATTTGTAGTTAAATGGAGGATAAATGGTAGACTTGAGGCAAATGTGTAAACCACATTTAAATGGGCAAACCACCCGTAAATGGGTCATGGCGTCAAATTGGATCAAAGGACCCAATTGAGACCCAATGGGTCGAGTTGACCATGGTTGACCGTGTGGACCCTCAAGTGCGCTCAAATGTGAGTTAAATCAGGTTGAGTTGGGACTGAAATGAGTTGGATTTGAATTAAGTAATGGAGTTGACTCAAGTGCATTAAATGTGGTGAGTTGGGCTAATGAGTTGGGTGAGTTAAATTGGAAATCAAAGGGACCTTGAAGTCAAGTGAGTCAAATGGAGAGGTAAGGAGTTGCCTTAGTCTCAAACACCACCAAACATAGGTCCCACATGTTGATGGCATGGAGTGTTTCCCATGCATAAGGTTTAATGAAATGAGATAAAATCTCATGGGGAATATGGAGGATTTCTGTAACACACCATCCCGAAACTGGGCGTGTTACTACCGATACTAAATCGAAATATCACACATTCCAAACTGCCGGCATATTTTTTTTTTTGACTAAACATCAACCACCATAAGGGAAAAGAGATACCATAAGTTCAGTTAACACAACAGTGCAATAGGTGGCTAGTACAGTCATCCACAACGATAGACAATATCCAAAATAAACACAAGGTTCTTTCTAAATAATAAAAAGGGAAAGTAATTAAGCAATCCGAAAGCATCATCGCCTAAGCCTAGTCTTGCACCGCTCCGTCCCTCGGCCTAGGCGAGCACATCCTCAGCCTACTCGGTCATCCAGGGATCATCTCATCCGTCCCACATTCGGGTATCGGAACTGCAAGAGGCTTCTAAGGTTACCTTGGGTGAACCAACATTCAGCCTGATAGCCTATTTAGGATTGACATGACTACTTCTCCAAAGGATCCCTATTGGGGACTTCCAGGTACCTTGTTTCCCCAAGTCCGGTTACACCTCCCTCAAAGGTGTATCTGGTGACAACAAGACAGACCGACCATTTTATTCAAGCTAGGGGTACAACTACCCGTATCCAATCACAAGGTAGTACACATCCCATCACGCGTCCGCCGCATGGTCCCATATAACCCTAATGTTACTTAACGTCCAAGCCCCTTCGACATTCTACGCACCCAACAATTGCATGTACAATTAACAATTGGCATGTGCAGGTACAATTGACAATAGGCATGTTCTCAATAAAGCAACATCAGATCCCAATCAATCATGTATATCACAATCTACCACATACTAGCATGTTGACATTTCATCATGTTATCAATCAATCGCATCCAATTACTTAATCATGCACTAACTGGTACGACATTAAGTCCATCTATGATTCTCACATTATTACCGGATGCGGATACATAGAGTGGTCCCCTCGCCACATACTTATCTGAACTGGTTCCCTTGCCGAGGGGCAGAACTAGATATAAGGGGTCCCATTCTGCGCATTCCGCATCCATATAATTCGAAGATAAATAAATACAGAAATGCGTATGCTCAAAGTGTGATAGTTCCCTCACCGGTGTGCGTTTGAAAATCAATCGTGAGAAGACAGGTCCGTTGGTTTGAAGGGGGCTCGATCTGAAGAAACAAGAGTACAAGAATAAGTAAATGAGATAAAACAGGCTAAAATAAGCTCGAAGTGAAAATGGGCCCGAAAGGGGTTGGGCCTAAAACTGGGCCGGACCCAAAGCTGGGCTGGGCCTGAAACTGGGCCGAGCCCAAAACTGGACTAGGGCCTGAAACTAGGCCAAGCCCAAAACTGGACTCGGGCCGAGCCCAAAACTGGACTGGGCCGAGCTGGACCGAGAAGGATCAAGGGCGAGCCGAGCTGGGCCCGGCTCAGCGGGGCCCACACTCGGACTCAGCTGAGCCAACTCGGCTGCTCAGCTGAGTTGACTCGGCTACCCAGCCGAAGGGGGATGGAGAAAAAGGAAGAAAAACGCAGGAAGGAGAGGAAGAAGAAGGAAGAGGGAAAAACCGAAGGGGAATGAGAAATCCATCGGAAAACCTGGTAAAATCAGAGGAAATCGGAGGGAAAGGAAAGGAAAAACAAAGAAAATCGAGGTAAAATCGGAGAAGGGAGAAGAACCGACGGGAAAGGGAAGGTGGAAGAGGAAGGGAAGAGGATACCTTGTTCAGTCGGGCGGTGACGGTGACTCCGAGATGCCAGTCGTCGGAGCGAAAGGGAAAGAGGGGCCGGAGGACGAGAGGAAGAGAACTAGGGAGGGAGAAGACGGACGCCCGAGAGAGAGGGAGAAGACGGGCGCCGCGGCACTGTAGCTGCGTGCTACAGTGCGCGGTGAAGAGAAGGGTTTATAAGGGGAGGGTTTAGGGTTTAGGGTTTCCTTTTATTTTTATTTTTTTTATTTTTTAATTTATTTATTAACATAAAATTAGATTTTTCAAAAACAACATTTCAAAATCCAAAGGGAAATTAGATGTTAAACCTTGGGTGAGGAAAAGTGTGTGATTTTCAATTATTTTGGTATGACAAGGTATTAAATAATTTAAATTACTAAAATGCCCTTCGAGCTTCTAAGCTCGGGATCGGGCGAGACAAGGCCTATAACGGGATCCATCCCATCCCCACTGCTACTGAGACCCTAAAATCCCGAAAATCGGGTCGGGTCGCTACAATTTCCATCTGATAATGGAACCCAAGCTCCAACGTTGGAGTGCCAAGGGATGCCTTGGTTGGCAGCAAGTGACTCCTTGGTTTAATCCAAGATTGATGAGGGTTAAATGAGGGGTTCAATGTTTTAATAAAAGCAATACACCATTCATTTTGGCCGAATTCCATCACAAAGAATCTCAGAATTCATCTCTCTCCCTCTCTCTCAAGAACCTACCTCCTTGGCCGAATTATCCTTTGATGTTTTCACCATTGTTTAAGCTTACAATCAGTTAAAGACGAAGGGAGCAAGAAGGAAGAAAGCAAGGATAAAAAGGAGAGAAGAAAAACAAAGGAAATTGGTAAGTGTTTACTTAAGAATTTAGTTAAATGGATTGGTAAAAGGGAGCATGATTTGGCCATGGCTTGGCCGAATCCATCAAGGGTTTAAACCTTGGATGGTGCTTCATAAAAATGATAAAAGTGGATCATTGGGTTCAACCACTTTGGATGGCCGAACCCCATGAAAGGAGTTGGTTAGATTGATGGTTTTTGAAGGCTAAAAACCATGCAAAACCATGGAGAGTTTTACATGTGTTAATGAGGTACAAAATATATGTTATGATCGAATTAATCAATGGTTTAAATTATGATGATAAGGTTTAAAAAGATAGAAAACATGGGCCATAGGGTTCGGCCACTTTGGATGGCCGAACCCCATGAATTAGTTTGGTCATGTTGATGGCTTTTGTAAGTTAAAAACCATGCAATATGATGGAAAGTTTTAGATGTTTTTATTAGACATAAGATATATGTTTAAGAAGTTCAAATCATAGGCCATAGGGTTCGGCCACTTGTGAGGGCTGAACCCCATGAAATGAGTTGACAAGTTTATGGTTAATTGTGATGTTTTTGAGAGATAAAAACCATACAATATTATGGGGTGTTTATGTGATTTAAATGAAGTTAAGGCTAACGTGTAGGATCGGCCAATGTATGGCTTAATCATATTATTTTTATGATTAAGATATGTGTATGAACCATGCACAAGGATGGAAGGATTGAACCAAAGAGAACCATAGGGTTCGGCCATGTGTATGGCCGAACCCCATGGACCATTTTATGGGATGTTTAGAGTTAAGAACATGCTTGGGAATGGATGATTTATAATGGGTTTTGTGTCATGATTGATAAGGCATGGATGGACCCATGTTTATGAATCGGTTAGGGTTATGAACACACATATATGAAAGGTCATCAACCATGGGAAGAATGAGTGGCAAGGATGTAATTATGGCCGAAAATGAAGAATCCCATGGGGGATGATTGTGGACTTAGGGTTTAAATAAAAGACCAAATCTAAGGTGGTGAGGTTCGGCCATGTTGTATGGCCGAACCCCACTAAGGTGGATTAATTATGAACCTTGGTTATTAAGAAAAACTAAACAATGCTCAGCGTAGTGGCATTATGGTAAATATGTATGAAAAGAGCAAAGGACTTAAAAGAGGGGCTCAAACCAAAATTGTGAGGTTTGGCCATGTTGTATGGCCGAACCGCACCAAATTATGGTTAGTAGATTAAGGTTTGTAAATAAAGTTATTTGGATGGCGTTGATCCAAAACAAATGAAGGACAAATTCAAAGTGGGTGAGGTTCGGCCATGGGGCATGGCCGAACCCCACAAGGGGGTTTTTGGGACTTAGATTTAAATGGAAATTAAATGATTAGTATATTGACTTGCTGTTATATAAACAAGGTAACGGAACTTGAACGGTGCACAAGTCGTGAACGGATGACAGATTGAGAGGAAAGGACAACTTAAACAATTTTCAGTAGGTTTCCTACCTACCTTGTAACCACTTTTATACTTGGTTTTGTCATGGTCTTTATGAGATATATTGTTGTTATTGTTTTATGTTTCAAATTGGTTTGAATGATGAGATATATATTTACAAATGACATATATTCATTGACATCTCATGCATGGCATGGGGTGATGATTATGGAAGCCAGAGCCCACACTCCGTCGGTATGCCCGTGATGTATCTGTGGGGGCTCCTTAGGCGATGAGAGTCCTATCCATAGGAAATGAGGAGTACTGTGGATTACCTTGACATGAGAGTCCCATCCAGAGGAAATGAGGAGTATTCTGGATTACCTTGACGCGAGAGTCTCGTAAGTGATAGCTATGCATACTTGTGATGGGTGCGACTCATTATATTTGCATTTACATACATAGCATTGATTTCAGATGTTTTTGATGATCAAATATTATGATATATGCATGTTTTTATATACTAACCATGTGGTAGCCTTGATCGGAAAACCTACTGGGCGCTTTGATCTAACGCCCTAATTCTATCCTTAGAGGATGATGCAGGAAAAGGAAAGGGAAAGGCAAAGACC